>JAUMHL010000005.1:11042839-11059076 GCA_032362345.1 Sandelia bainsii
AAAGTGCCTTGAGATGATCTTTGTTATGATTTGGCGCTATACAAATAAAGATGATTTGATTTGATTTGATTTGATTTCTGTGATAGTTTCAAAAATGCACTGTTTTATGGAATTTTTTGCGTGAAATAAAATAACAATTACATCATCAAAATACTATGATAGTGTGATTTGTTGGACCAAACTTTCCCCGATACGGTGTACACCTTCCAACATAAATATTACTACTACTACTACTCATAATAATAATAAAAATAAGATTCCTAGTCCAACTTTTAAATACAGGATTATAAAAAATAATGAAAACAACAAAAATCCACTGTTTCATTTAAATCATTCAACATTCAGTCAACTGTTTTCACTTTATGGATTCAAGCCACTTCTTTGCTCCTAGTTTTATTGTTAAGAGTATAATTATGCAAAACAGGTCAAAATATTCTGAAAACAACCTCTACCACATTTAAATTTCTATTATGGTCATGCCTGATTAGTTAACCAATTACTCAAGACAAGCAGCTCAGAGTCAACTCTGCTTCCACAAACACATAAAATGCATTGCATTCGTCTGAACCAACTGCCTCTTCCTCCAGGCTTCAGCCAAAATGAAAAAAATGTAAAATTTAAATTTAAAAAGAACCAACACAAAAACAGCAACACAGTGAATGAGCTGTAATAATTCTCTCAACCCATTTCTCTTAATTCTGTATCATGTGAGGCCTAACCTTTGAAGTTGGTGCTTTATAATAATTTACAATATGTCTCAGCTTTTTATTAGTTTAACGCATGGTATTCCACCCCACAAATACAATCTTTACTGAAGACTAGTTGAAAGCAGAATTCACAAATGATATCTGTTGTGTTGCTGGACCAGCAAGGGGTGGGCTACAAATAGCAAATAGCTGTGGGACTAGCACCGAGGAAATACAAAGTGATGACAGATCCCAGCTTAAAGTGCAAGCTTCTAATTCTACCACTGGGTATTGCAGAGTCTGCAGCATTGTGCTCAGGATATATAGATTCAATATAAACCCAAGAATATTCAATATTACTCCAAGTTGCAGGTTCTGATGCTGAGGAAAGTATTAAGCTTTATCATCAGGACTCCACTTAAATATTGCAAAAATATATTGTTTATTACTTTAGCTGAGAAACATTGAAACTGTTGCACAGTAGGTGTGATCAAGAGGGGGATGAGTGTGACAATCAAATTTGTCAAACTCAAAAAGCTACAGTAGATAACATGGCAATCATTGACTGTGTGAGTGTGTGTATCTGTCGGCATGTAGGTGTCATATTTCTGCATCTGCAAAGCAAACAGCATGAAAGATTGACTTTATGGGTTACTCTTTGTATTTGTCCAAATTTATGTGGTTTCACAGATAAACAATGGATGATGCCAATCTAGCTGGAGGGACAGCTAAGTGTTGCGATCATGGTATGAACTGGAGAGCAATTTAGTCAACAAGAGGAAAAGCACTGCAATCCAAGCAGAAGAACTGCCTTCAGCAAAAGAGATAACTGTGTGTGTGTTTATATCTGTGTGTGTGTGTGTGTACTGAAGTGATGTGTGTGTTGGGTAGCCTACTGACACTGCAGTAGAGCTCTCTTTCAGTATTCAAGTTCTCTGAGTGATCAAACATGCAATGAGAAGTCTGCAATGCAACTGACATAAACTTCACCATTGTATTAGTTTTGTATATTTTTAACAAAAGTGATTTAGTTATTGTAGGGGAAAGAGGAGAATTTGGTCTTAGTTCTCTGACGCTGTGAAGTGATGTGTGAGGAGAAACTAGTGCATGAGCTGATGCCGAGCTGGCACTGACAAAAACATCCATCCATATTCATCTCTTCTTCCATCCACCCATCAATCCATCCATCCATCTGCCTCTCTGTCCTCAGCTGTGTCTCTCTTGTTATCTTCAAACACTTCAAACGCATAACACAGAGATCCAACTGGAAAACCACAATGACATTCATCATGTCACACATATGCATAAAGTTGAACAGTTTATACAAAGTTTGCAGCAATGACACAATTGTTTTGAAAACCTGCACAACATAGTTTGGTTTCAGTGTAAACCTGAACTTTTTGTGTCAGATTCTGCATGGATTTTTTTTTCTTCCCAATATCACCATTAATCTGGCATGGCACGAGCCATCTGTAGCTGACATCAGGAAATCACTGCTCACATGCCGTCTGTGTGTCTGCACTAGCCTGTGTCACAAAAGTGCTTCAGGGAGAAGGCAGGAGCAGTGGCTCTCTCTCAATGGTTCCTTCCTTCTTTGATGAAAAAAAAAGTAACAAGAAGCATATAATCATTTGCATTAGAACCAGAGCACTTCTGCATTAGAACTCTCTCAGTGGAGGTACTTTAATTACCTTCTGAAGAAGAAACTCATTGCAGTAGTTCAAATTTAGGTAGGAATACATGACTTCCTTTGTGTAATTTAATATATAATATATAAAATTGGGGGGCACAGTGGTGAAATGGTTAGCACTGGCGCCTTATAGCTCATGTACTCTGGCTTCCTCCCACAGTTCAAAGATATGCAGTTAGGTTAATTGATGTCTCGTAAATTGCCCATAGTGTGAATGTGAGTGTGAATGGTTGTCAGTCTCAGCATGTCAGCCCTGTAATAGACTGGCGACCTGGCTAGGGTGTACCCCTCCTCCTGCCCAATGACAGGTGGAATTGGCTCCAGCACTCTTGTGACCCTTGAGAGGAACAGCGGTTAAAATAATGAATGGATTGAAAATATAAAAATATATAAATATATAATATTAATTTAACACTCAGTCAGAATTACTTTATCAATAATGCCACTTCTATATGTCTTTAATATACCTTTTATTTAAAGATACAGGACAAACGTTATTCTAATATTCCTTTACTAAATATGTTGAGGTACTTTCCAAGCCTCCTACAACACAGACTCATAGAACAATCTACAAACGATGCAGAGATATTTGCTTGTGAACATTTTTGAGCGAGGCTCACCTTTCTAACCCAATGAGACAATTATTTCTACTTCATTGGTAAATTTTGGAGCTTCATTCATTTCCTGACTACTACCTGAAGCATGGGTGGAGCGGAGCAGCTTGATTTTAAATCTCATGCTTTGGCGCGATATGTTGCATATGTTGACTTTATTTAGAAAGAAAAAATAGATCATGAGGTTATTTTATGATGCAAAAATAGCATATCTATTTTTATGCTTCCTATGGCAACACAGTCAATAAATACAACAACCTACAGTATGTTTACTGATTCACTGGTATTTTGTGTGATTTGAAGGCAAGCAAGAAGGAAATAAACAGCTTTCCTTTAGTCTAGCAATGAACTATATAAAGTAGTGTAGTTATAACATAGCTGAGACCCCTCTACCACGCAAAATCCACATGCCATTAGTACTGTACTTCATATGAAGGAGGAAAAACCTGCACTGCCTTCCTTTTCTGCCTCCTGCTGTGCCCGTCTCATAACACTGCACCAGTGCAGCCTCGTTACCACTGAGGGCTGATAAATGGCTGGCATCACCCTCCTCTGCTTCTTTCATAAACTTATTGAACTTTCCCCACTGAGCTCACTGGGTCAGTGGTTTCCCTGCTTTGTTTCAGGTGAGAAGTGATGAATATTGAATTGTTGAAAATTTAATTTCTATTTGACTGAGACAATGTGACACAAGCAATAATGTGCAGTCTTACTGTGCCAAGTGAAGATAGCAGTAACACTGGTTTCTCTACTCCAATACACACAGGTCATTAAACTTCAGCTAGTGATTAATTCAATGAAATTTGATTCTCTATCTATACCATCTTGCATGAAATAAGATCCAGTGCATTTCAGATTAAGTGAGCCAACTCCCTGTTAAGCTGCTATCATAACCTTCTGCTCCCACTTGGATGAGCTCATTACATTTGAGTGCTGATTAATGAAAGCTGTATAAATCATTGGTATTATTACAGAAAAATGAAAAAAAAAGAAGCTTTTCCTCTCAACTGAATGTGGTGCAGCTCAAAACAAAATGTCCCTTGTGAAACCACATTATAAAACAAAATTGGTTTATTTATCTAATAGAAGACAGTTTACAGCGAAAGAACAGACCATGAACACATGCAGTACACTCTTCACACTCTATTGGTTCACAACTAAACCCACAGGCCTCCTGTATAACTGATGCGCTCATCACACTGGACAAGAGCAGATACTGTACAGTTGGTTTTGCACACAAACACACCACCTACGCTAGTCTCTGAGAAAGCCTTCTTTCTCTTCTTCACTTAATTACTAAAATGCAGTATTTCTATATACCTGTATATTCTATAAATATACATATCTAAAAACATCCTTATGTTGCATTATACAGTACAAAGTGTTATTTCTTAAGATAGACACAGCTTTGGTGTGTTGTGAATGTTAAAAAAAAAGAAGAAAAAGATGTAACAGGGATTTTATTTAAAAGGATGGTTCAACATTTTCTTAAGCATAAAACTGGAAGCAGGGGAAGCAACTAGCTTGGTTCTTCCCAAAGGTTAAAAAGTGAATCACCCAACATTTTTTTTTTTATCTCTTTGGACAGAATCAGACTAGCTTGTGTCCCACTACTTTTAGTATTTATGTTATGCTAAGATAATTATCTGCTGGTTCTAGATTTATTTTCAACATACAGTCATGAGAGTGGCATCAGTTCTCATCTACCTCTTGGACAGGAAATGAATAAATATATTCTTCAAAATGTCAAACTACTCATTCCATTAAAAATGGCTGAGGGTAACTCCAATTTCAATTTCATTTTCAATCTCAACTTCATTATAAGTTGAGCTCCTTTATAAAAATTGACTGTATTTATTAAAGATCCTTTATATAAATCAACATCAAATTAGTTTTTGAAACAATAATTAATTCCCTGGAGATTGTTCACAGTCTATAATGAAATGACCTGATAGTTAATGTTATAGCCAACCATTAAATGAGCTAAGAGAGGTGATTCATTGTTCAACATGTGAGGTCAAAGTGCCCACAGACATATACAGTAAAAATGTATTTTCCTGGCTTTGGGTTGATGGGAAATTTTCCTACAAACCAAACAGTTCCTTCAAGGACCAGACAGAGCATAGAAATCATGCCCCAGCAGGTAAAGGACACATATTTTATATTGTTACACCAGTTCTCACTCATACCCTCATGTACGCTGCCTAGCAACTACACCTTTACTGACTGGTATGGTTTCTGTGTGCCTTTTTCAACTCTCTAGTCTGAGTTGGGTCTCGACATGCCAAACACTAATAGAGTTTACATCAAACATTTCCCTCCTGCTGTGACAGCTGAGTAGATAGATCACACTTTCTCTCTTGCCTCCATATTACCAACTCAATGTCCTTTTCTCCCTTTTTCTCTCCTTCCATCTTTACTCTGTCTCTCTACGTCCCACCTCCAGTGATGTTGGTAGCAGGGTGGAGTGTCACCTTGCTCTGCACCCAGGGGCCTTTGGCTAGATGATGATTTATAGCTGAGGAAAGCAGGGGTTTGGGAGATGAAGTGGTGGATAGCTAGGTTTAAAATCACTTGTGGCACTGTATGAAGGCATAGCATGATAAATGAATGTGGTCTCTGCATGGCAATCAAAATGATCTTCCTCTGGCATTCACTAGGCTTTAGATCCACCCAGAGACCCTGGCCAGCTTTGTCTTCTTCTAATGATGTTTTCTTCCACTCTACACTCCTGTGTAGAACAATGAAGATGCATGGAGAAGCGGTAGGCAGCACAGCATACTTAAAACAGAAAAACAGAAAATGCCCTTAAAATCTTTGACCGAAAACAAAGAGAAAAACCATAAAATCCAGTGGTATTTTTGCAAGATTTAAAACGTGTATTAGTGTTCAGGCATTGCAGAAAATGAAGCCAAAATTCCAGTTTTGAACAGGAAAGTCAAATGCATTTTTGTTTTTATGCCCTCCAGGTTTGTCAGCTGACAACTGCAGCCAACTGTCTCATTAAAGAAGCACCAGTGACAAAAAAAGTCTGACAGATGTTGATGGTAAAAAAAAGGGTTGGTCTGAACAAGAACAGTCCCATTCTTTATTGTTCTCTTTTGTCAGTAAGGATCAGTGAACAAAGAGACATGTAAGTGTGTAAAAATAATGATTATTGACATTGCATCAGATCCACAGAGTAATACTGCACCAACACATTAATGACTTGTCTTTTACTCAATCTGGATTCCAAATGTTTAATCATTTAAATCCATGTTTTTGCTCATATCATAAAAGAGTCAGGAGTAGGAAGTTCTTGTTTACTGCACTAATAGGATTCACACTATGTTTATTTTATAGGAATAAAATCATAGATTGGCAGTGAGAACCCCTGTGATGTGTGGCTCTCAGTAAGGAGCCGCTCCCTACAGCTCACTGAATAACCAGAGTGCTACACAGCATACAAAACAGCATGTGTCTCCTGGACATTTACAGTAACAGTGGGAAGATCTTCAATTTTCTGCTTTCAGTCTACAAAAATATCAATCTGAGCACACTATCACAGTCTAATATTAAGAGTGTTTCCTTTACATCTAACAACAATACAATGTTCAGAAGTTTATTAAGGTGTTAAAATTCAAATTATTATGTTTTGAACGACAACAATGAGTGATCAACATGTAGTGAACAAAACTGCCCAGTGACCAGTTGTCCGTACTGTATGCATACTGTATGAGTCATACAACAGCAAGTCACACAGACAGATTGTGCTTTGCTCTCCATCTGAGTCCATTCATATGTCAGTGATATCACAGCTACATATTGTTGCTCTGCTCTGTCATCCCTCAGTGAACATGTTTTCTGTAGTGCAAAACTGGAAATTGTTTGATCAAGGATCTAAAGAACATTTATTTATTTGAACTATGCAAAATGTACAATACAAAATTCCAGAAAAAAAAGTATATTTTCTTACTGTCAAGAAATCCAATGAAAAGACAAAATCATAATTGAAATCATCCTATATTGTAGGCTATTTGTATACTGTACACCTACTCTGTGTGTTTTCAAGGCTCATGTTCCTTCATTTCCATAAACGTGACCATTGTGGTTTATTTTGACTCACATACACATAGCACATACAGCAAATACTTACATGTTCATTAAATAGCAATTAATCTGACACTAAAAATAGCTCATAAAACAAGAGCAATTTACTACAACTTCCATAAGGTTTGCAAAAACTGGCGCCCAGCTGTTTCACGAAATAATTTATGTTTGACAAGAGTAATGTCTTCAGTAGAAGTAGGTTTAACACAAAGTTAAAGAATTTAGAAAACAGACAGATTTAACACATTGTGAGCATTGTCTTGAAACAAATGTATTAAATGTGTAAAAGCATATTTGTTATCTTTTAAAGGTCTGTATGTACTGTAATGACCCTGTGCAGAACCTGAGCTGTTTTACAAAGGCAGAATATAAAGTTGGACTGTAGCACTCATAGTTCTTTAGGTGCAATTACACTAACCCATATTGTAACTTACAGTAATCCACATCTGGTTGAGTTAAACTTTTATGAACCCTATGGGCTTCAATTCTGACTGGACTGAATCTCTTCTAAGAATTTGTTTTCACAATTTGCTCTCACAACTGGCTCTTAAATATATGGCTTGGGCAATTTTTAGTTCAGGCTGGGGCCGGGGAAATAGTTACACCAGTTGGACTTATATTCACTCATATTTTATCATAGTGTGCTGGTTGTACTGTCCCCTGTCAGGAAATTTCAAAGCTCTATAACTGGCCCAGTTCCCTGCATGTGGCGACAATAGCATCACCATGCAGTAATGAATCAAATTAAGTGGAATGTCAGCAAGGCTAACAGAGCTTTCCTTTTCCTCTCAGCATGAAAAGGAATAGTTTCATGCTTCCAATTTGTCTCTCCCTACCCTCACTGGCACATATTTTGACATTTAATATAAAAAGAAGTAAAAAAAATATATATGCTACTGTTAAAGATGTGAGGAGTAGAAAAAGGGAAATCCAGTTGGAAATGCAGAATCTTTATTAATGTCTAGAGTCAGAGGAAGAGGGATTGACTGGTGTAGACTGGGGCCTTGCCTTTTGGTTTGATGTTAATATATACAATAACAGATTATATCCCCAGAGGGTTGCACCTATCCCTTTCTTTCGCTCTCTCTCTCTCATTCTTTCTCCTTCCATCTTTCTAGTGAAGATTAAAGTATGTAAAGGTGATGTGAAGCAAGAGTGATATTTTACACTGACAGAAGAAAGAAACAACACAGCAATATGCTGATAATATGGTGATGAGAAAGATAGAAGATTAAAGTGTAAGAGGAGGAGACTGAGTGCAAAAAAGAGAGAGCAATATTTTGAATGCATAAATATGCACTGAGGATTGTGTATAACTGTGTAAATGTCAGCTCTTTTATGCCTCTGGTATTCAGAAAAACAAAGATTTTACAAACCCATTTGTTTGTTGGTCTGTGTTTAAACTCAAGCCAGTTCCTTTTTTTGTATATTTAGGGCGCCAAATAGTACTTAATGCTATTACACCATTATATTAACAAGTCGCTATGGGAGTCAAGCTCTTGCAGTTTCTAACACTGTTGTCATTATGAACAGAAAGTAAATAAAATAACAGAAAATAAAAACATACTGTATATATTATACTGTATGCAAGCAATGTGTGGTTGTGCAACACAAAGTTTTTGGCACATTTTATGGAGCTCAAAACCTATATTTCTGGTTTACTTTGTGAACATGCTCAGTAGAAATCTTGTTTTCTTTCAAAGGAAAGCTGTGATGGTCATTTGTGATATTGTGACATTTAACTAATAAGTTTAGCTTAGTCAAGATCAGATCATAAATCTGGTTTGGAATTTCATTACAAACTTCATCTTTCAAACGAAAACTGACAAACTGCACATATGATATGTTGCATAGTCGAGGTCAAACAGTACAAACAGTAATGTGAGGTAACAATAAGCAATAATAAATGCAAGTAAATAGTAGTATTTTCAACTGTTTCCGCTGTCCAAATACACTGTGTCAAGCTTACCTACGTATGTACTGCAGCATACTTCAATAGATGGGGCTATAAAAATATGACAGCAGTAAGAACAAAGAGGTGAGGTGGATTGGTTGAGTAATACAAATGATCAGTCTATAAACTAAATTCTAAATAGAACATTTTATAATTTACAGTAAAAATGGAAGCAAAGTAAGGTGGCAGAGAGAGAGAGAGAGCACAGCAGAGTAGGAATGACAGAAAAAAGCAAGACAGTGAGATTATCTGTGACCTTTCAATATGGTTCTAATCCATACATACAATGGTGATGCCCAGAGCCAGGAGAGCATAAATCTGCAATATGACACAGTCTATAAGAATGCTTAGCAGACAAATGAAAGGAGAGAACTACTGTGGACAATGGCAATCTGTCTCTTTCAGCAGGTAGATAAGTATGTTACTCTGAGTTAAACATGCAGTGACATTATTTTATCACAGGGGAAATGTGACTGTTGTTCACTTGTGTGTCAAAATGTGACATTGCCCAAATAATGCTACATGAATACCAGATGAATGTTTCAAGCTAATAATATCATGTCATTTTTTCAAACTGAAGACAAAAGGCTGTGGTGTACCACAGGAACAACACCCATTGAAAGGCCATCTGCAAGCATCGTCCTCACTGTGAATCTGTGAATGTGTTCGCCCTCCTGCTACCACGTCTTCACAGCGAGGCCTGGTGCGATTTACAAAAATATGCGACTCGAGCCATTGAATTTGCAGAGCATTGTGATGAGGGAGAGGGTCTATTTGTATCACCAGTCACAACCAAAAGGTGTATCCAATGTCTTGGGGGCACGGGGAAAAGATGAATAAGGGAAGCAGTATAAGACTGGCTCTATATATAGCGGATAATCTGTCATCTCATTTTTGTCATCTCTCTTCCCCTCATTTTTGCTTTGAGGAATGAGGGATTGATGTTCGGAAGATCAGAGGAAGTAAGGAGGGAATCTTGGATGCCTGGAGAGAGGAGAATAAGGAGGGAGTGTGTATGTGTGTGTTGGGAGGAGAAGGAGCGAGCCCGCACTGAGCGACTGATGACTGCTGTTTTTAGAGACCCAGTTGCAGTTGGCCGAGGTCCAAACCGAACAGTTGAACTCTCTGAACTACAAGTACAAAGAGAACGTCAAAAAAAGAGTCAAACTCTATGTCTAACACTTTAGTTTCAAAAGATTTCCGCTGAATCTCATCCTACACTGCAAAAATTTTATTTCCTCCCAACCTGCATCACCAGTGCTGCCTGCAGTCAGGGATTTCTAAAGTGGATATTGTTTGAACATCATGTCAGCTCTGACAGGCTGGATTCCCTGACAGAGAGATCAGCTAGAGACAAATATGCATTGTTCACAAGCACACACACACACATGTTTATAGGTCTATCTTTATGAGGACACTTATTGACAGAATGCACTCCTTAACTTCTTACCTTAACCTAAACCTAATTTTAACCATAACCCTAAAACCAGGTGTGTCAGAAAGTAAGGACCAGCCAAAACACTCTTAATACATAATAATTTAATCCGAACTCCCTTGGTCTAAACCTCAAACTGATCCTCACATTCTATAGCCAAAAAAGCAAGTACAACGCACATACATGAGGAAACATGCTGCTGTGAAAATGTTTTTATAAGGTTCGCCTTCTGGTCACTTCGAAGCAGAGAAGATGGAGTAGATAACAAAGTGGCAAAGAGATTGAGAGAGAAAAGAGAGAAGAGGAGAAGGGCGTGAGGAATGAGACATGAGGCAGAATAAAAAAAAATGGGAGCAATCGGTGGTAGAATGAAACAGGGTGAAGCATGGGGAAGATGAAAGAAAGACAGGAAGGGATTGCTCTGCATTCACATAAAGTACACAGCAGAGAAATCACACTTGAACCTGGGGAGTTGAAGAACATTAGCAAGAGGTTTGGGAGGCCGATTCTTGCCCCTTTGTGAAGGTCCCAACAAAAGCAGCAAGTTTTTGCTGAGAGAGAATCCTCATGCTCATAGCTGCTTATCAGAACCTCTAAAGCCTGCAGGCGCGTACTAATACATACAGAAAAGAGAGGAGGATCATTAGAATAACTCAACCATTCATACACGGTAGACAGTTAGCTAGCTAGCTCCATCTAGAAACACTTCCTCTGAATAATTCACAGAGGTGTAAATAAAATATATTCAGTGCCCGTCACCTAAAAAAAATGAGAAACAAGATAGCTGCCATGCTGAGTAATGACATCTTCAAGGAGATGAGTTCAGATATGCCATGCAAGCGAATGCGCAATATAAAAAAAATTCCTTACCTCAAAATTCAGTTATTCACTGATATTCAAGAAGGGAATTACGTTGCTGGATTTAAAACAGAATAATTCATCAATAAATCTGCCTTTGATAGTGACAGTAAAACATGCCATCTCTCCAAACCTGTAAGAAATCCATAACAGAACTGACTGAAATAATGTCCAAAAGTGCTATTATAAGAAAAAATAACAGAAACATTGTTATCTGTCAGTTGGAGCTGAGAAAGTGCATGGCTATCCTTTAATTTTCCTAGAAATTACAACAGAACATTTATTGTTTTTCTCTTGCAATAAAGAGTTCAATATTTTCTGCATAATGCATGAGCACTATGACATTGCCATCATCCCCTTGAGGGATGGCCCAAATCATCCCCCGAACAAATAGTCACATAATCGATGGGGTGACGAGCTGTGCGTGAATGTTATATATATAACAAAGCATTAGGAGACGCAGTGCCACATACACATACATTGCACAGTGGCAAAGACAAGGAATCAAAACACTAGTCAGGACACGATGAGTAGACCACAGGTCTTTTCCACAAGTCTCGTTGGTGCTATTAGGTTAACATGCAGCGGTTACGTAGTGGTCTGCCTCTGTGCCAAAAATACAACAGAGACTGAGCAGGAATCATCACACGTGAGAGCCGATTCCTCATTGTAGCTCCTGTAATTATTACAATCACTCTACAGTGGTTGAATTATTGATCATTTTGCACTGCTTGCTCAAGGGAGCTGCTTCTGGCACACAAAAGATCTTTTTGCATCCAAAAGGTCAATCAATATGAAAACTGGCCCATTTCCCCTAGTCACCTTTGTGTTTCTGAAATTATGCAATATAATAGGCCTCATGGGACTGTGAAACTCCTGCAGTATATACAGTAGGAGACCATGTAATTCTGCAATCAAATTTAAAAAGCAAAGGGAAAAGGATGTTAGCTCTTTCAGAACTTTAGATTACAATTTACCCATCTTGCAACTAAAACTACTGATCCCAAAACAACTCTTCATCTATTTCATGGAACATAGCATTTGAAGATATTTAGTCAAAACAAAACATTATTCTTTATGTCAATGTTCATTCAGTTTTATTTCAGGACTCTGTTTGAATCTCTTTGGAATTATCTTGGTGCCCAAATGCCAAGGTGGACAAACTTAAAAGATGTCTCATGGTTGAGCCCTTAAAGACAGACATCTAAGGACAGCTGCTCCTCTTCTCCCTTCCCTCCTCCCACTCATCGCCTTCCTCTGTCTATCAGTCACAAACTTTTAACTCCAATACCCCAGCACTATCCTTGCAAACTGACCATATTTCCACCCCATCTGTTGTCTGCCCTTATAAAGGAGTCTTACTCTCCTCCTTTTCCACACACGTTTTTATTTCCTTTCATTTACTAACTATGAACGCTTGTTCCAGTCAGGCAACTGATTGCAGTGTTAGTAGTCAGCCTGTCTGATATGTGTCAAGAGTTTCCTCTCTGCTCTTATTACTCTGACACAACACTTTCTAAATCAGCCACCTTACAGTAACCACTGCCTGAACTTCAGGGCTCAAACTCATCCTTACCCACACTGTCTGCCTCACCTACTCAAAATTTATATTGTTATGAAAGTGGAACACCCTAAAAGACATATTTGTTAGCCTAAAATGATTCAGATATTCAATCTACTGCAATCATTTGCACTGCACAGAGGCAATGTTGTTTGTGTAATTGGAACAATACAGAGTAGCAAATTTTAGGTTTGAAAAGTAAAATGATAGCAACACAGTCAGTGACCTTGTTAAGGACAAACACATGGCTGTTGTTACTTTGTCATAGCCTATATAATGGTAACTCTATACCAAATTGCTGCTACCCTTTGAACCCAACTTGTAGTTTATATCCTGCAGATCTTAGATACTTGAAGGTGTAGTGATTAATGATAGCGTTGTTGAAGATAATGAGCAGTGGGACTTTAGCTGTGCCCTTTGTCTTCCACTCCTGTGGCTGACATCTGCCCACCTTACACATGTAGAGAGAAAGTAGACCTATCACTAGCTGGAGGCTGGGATAAAGAGAGCTAACCTACATCATGAAGCTGGCACACCATAGAACCGAATAGAATAGAATAGAATAGAATAGAATATTTCTAATTATGTTCAACCCACATGGAAAGTTTGGAGTATGTTCACATTTAGCCAACTGGCACATGCTTTTATCCAAAGTGGCTTACCAGTGAGGCACACAGCAAGCAAACTAGCTAAATCATGGAGAAAACATTGAAAGCAAAGTGCCATGAGAGAAATCGGAGATAGAAAGGCTGTGATTTTGTTGAAGACTACTCTTTCAAGGGTCCTGGCCAGAAATGTAATAAGAGAGTGGTCTGTAATTCTCCACAAGGGAGTGTTCGAGGGTAGGGTCTTCTTAAGCGGTTGGGTAACCCAAGTCTGTTTAAATGTGGCGGGCAAGGGGCCTGTTGTGAAAGATGCATTAATGATGTATGTTAATGGCTGGGCTTCATATGGGTGCATTCACTTATAGGAGAGTGGACAAGAATAATAATAAATAACTAAAATTAGCTTAGCTTAGTATAGCACAAGAACCAGAAACATGAGGAACAGCTAGCCTAACTCTGTCCACAGTTGGTGCAGGGGGTTCTGTGCCAGTCTGTTTCTTGATTTTTATTTTTCACATCAAATTTCAGAATATACAAGAAATATAAAACATCTAGTATAATAAGCAAGCTTAGATAATCATATGCCAGCTACGAGGACAGTGAGTTCAAGGAGAGGTTAATTTAAATTAAACATCTGATACCTCTGCGGCCCCTCAATAACTAAGTGGCATGCACCGTTAATTCCAAGTGGTGTTTGTTTCAACTTTCACCTTCAATAGGATTATAAAACACATTCTATACAATTACCAAATGACAACTTTACAGTGAGGAAACAAGAGTGAAGGACACTGATGACTCCACTGTGAGATTTCATGGCACACTGTGGTAGAAGCCCTCCGCTAAGAAGCTGCTTGTACAGTATGTCCTGTGTCATTCCACTCATTCTTCACAACTCTGACCTTTGTCTGTCTCGTAAACAGCGGCTTTAGAAACTCTGTGTCTGTACAGTATGCATGTGCACGTGGTAGTGAGTCTGAAGGGTCAGAAAGAGTATGAGAAAGTAAAAGTGACAGACAGTCCAGAGACACTTTATCCCCAACCACAGCCATCAGTGCACCTTAATGCACTGTGATGTTAACTGTACTCACTGCAGCACAGATTTCCCAGCATACTTCATGTCATAAACAAGGTCCATTATTCTAAAGCAGTGTTTCTCAATAGGGGCGGTACCGCCCCCCAGGGGGCATTTGAGAGGCACTGGGGGGCACTGGGAGCGAGGCAGCCAAGAGGGGGGCGACCAGATGAAATTGGGGGGTGTTGAGTGCTGTTATTCATCAGCACATCATTTACATTAATCAATGTTAATGTAAAATACTTTTCACAAATTAGAAAGTTTATGAGTTTGTAACATTGTAGCATTTTCGGTTCGGTTGTTCACACAGAGAAAAAATCGTACCAAAATGCGTCGCTTTGAACCACGTCAGAACGTCCTGTCTGCTTATTGGTCAGATGTGTCGCCGCGGGAACAACAAAAGTAAATACAGGAAGTAGAGACTGTGTTGTAGATTAGATATGGGAGAAACAATCACACGATTTATGTTAACGTGGGTCGGTCGTTCACCTGGTGATTGTTTATTACGTTACATCACTTTTACAATTATCTGACTTATCCAACTTCACATTTGTCTGCAATTCATCCTGCAGCAGGTTTTGGGTGCATAAACGAAATAAATTAAAATCTACACATAGTCCACTGCTGTCAAATCATACGATTCATAGCTTTTGGTTCTGTTTTGGTTCGGTAAGCTTTCTCCCCAGGAGGACCGCACCACGGTTTACTAAATGATTCAGATCGAGACCACCTCTTTTTGGAGGTCTCGGTGCGTTTGTTATGGTGCATCCGAGTGCGATTACATGTACACAAGCACAATCACGTATTAATAGTTTCATATCAAACATTAGTAAAAAAAACAAAAAACACGAAGAAATGTCAACTAAGGTAAAACACAAATGTACAGCTCCCGTTGTGTCTGCTGTGCAAGCAGGTTTTCTTAACCAAAGTGCGGATTATTTATTTATTTTATGCTGTTTTCTTAAATTTTTCTGGTATTTATCGCCGTTATTATAGTATTATTATTATTACTATTGTTATTATACTATTCAAGCCTGAGCAAACAGATTTAATTTGGCTGAACTGACAAAGGAAGCTTAAACATCCATCTTGGTCAGTTCAGGAGCGCTCAGGCTTAAACTTACATCTCTGTGTCCAGACATAAAAAAGCTGTCAGCTAAACACCAGGCACAGGGCTCACTGTCAACTTTTAATTTTGTTGATTAACAAACATTTTTAGTTGGATTCTCACAGTTTGGTCTTGTGTATAAAATCCAAAAGTGCAGCTGACTTTAACATTGTCACACACAGGCCCTATGCTAATTAAATGCCTTTGCAACAACTGCAATTTTATTGGACAAGAGGTATCTGAGACTTATACAGGCATATTTCTGTTAAATGTGGTGTGTTCAATGACTGTAAAAAATGTAGGTATGAAATAATTTAAACTTTTTAATCAGTTTTTCAGTTTTTATATACACTACTCACAAAAAGTTAGGGATATTTGGCTTTCGGTTGAAATTTATGGAAAACGTGGCCCTCAGGTCATTGAGGTTCTGGGGTACAGAGTTACGAGCCTCTACACGGCGACTCAGCTGATCTCATAGGTTTTCTATAGGATTCAGGTCTGGAGAAAGTGCAGGCCACTCCATTCGAGGTACCCCAGTCTCCAGCAGCCGTTCCCTAATGATGCG
>JAUMHL010000005.1:11065863-11106771 GCA_032362345.1 Sandelia bainsii
CTTCTGTGGCATACAAATAAACTTTACAATCTGCTACTGACACACAAACATTCACACACTCACACATGCAAACATGCAAACATGCTTTGGCTACTTGTACAAGTTCATGTTTGGGTTTATGCATCCACACATGGATACAAAATATATTCACTCACAGGACCAAACTTAGCCCTACCATTATCATGTATTTGTCCTTATTCTAGCTGTCATAAGTAATGTGTTTATACTCTTAGAAACATACTCTCCCTCTTTCTCAGTAGACAGTCCCATTACATCCCTTTCATGTGTGACAAGACCAAATTCAACAGCAGTAGGCCAGACCCACTAGAAAAAATGAGTTGTGCTTGTTTAATCCAGTTCTAAATCAGCTAAAGGGTCTCAACGATGCATTTAGTGGTAAAAACAAGCACACAGCAATAATCTTCCATATTTTCTGCATGAGCTAGCAGGTCGGGCAGAGATGTGATGCTGACACTTCACCTGGCTGATCCTTTTCAGCTGGTGACATTCACAGGCATTCACACTACCTGCCGCGTACGGCTAAAGTGTTGTGTACTTGGAGACGCAGAGGAGCAATCATTTTATCACTTGTTCCGCAGCAGAGCCTGACCACTCACATTCAGATAAGCCTGCCAACTGGAGTGAAGGCTCATGGGAAAGAGGGAAGTGGTGCAGAAAAAAAACAGTATAATATATCTGACATAAAAAAAATTATTTCAATAGAAATGATGCAAATGTATAACAGCAATGCATCAAAATTAATACTGCAGCAATAGTTGCATAACATCTCTTCTACCAGGAATATATGAGTGATCAGTGACTATCAATGCAATAAGTGTCTTATTAATGTGTGAAAAGTGATATTTTTGCAGCGACTGGCAGCTAAGAACAAAGAGATCCAATAAACATTTGACATGTGAGCAATGGGGTATATATATTTCCTGGTTTAAATGCAATTCAGCACTTTCTTTCCGTCTCTCTAAAATGGTGTAATTAGTGACTGCGTGAGCCTACCCTGAGCAGGTTCAATTCAATCTCTGCAGCACTTTACAGAAAATTTCAAAACATTACCCATGCTCAACAATTGACGGAGGCTGCCAAGCACCTTCAAGGGAATGTCAGTTTCCATGGAGACCGAAGCTACCCCCAGCTGTAGCCCCCCACTCTCCCACCACAAATAAAAAATGGTGAAAAACCATTGACACCCACATATCACAAATCTCTGTAATTCTCTCTCATGCACTTTGTTGGCCTTTCTCTCTGTCTGTTTGGGTTAATCTGTGCTTCTTTGTTCTCAATTCAAACATCTGCCTCTGTGTTTACTCATGTTGGTAACTGCTCATTTTGCAGTTCCTTGGCAGTTTCCCTTGGACTCTTGTGAGAATAAGCAGAAAGAAGTATACAAGTTAGTTGGAAACTAAGCAGCATCAGATTATAAATGCTTAGAACTCAACAAGGAACAAAAAAGCACCTTTGACAGTGGCTGTACCTGATTTATAGCCGCTATAATCAATATTTTCAGTAGATCAAATGACTACATCAAGGTTCAGGAACTGCAGCACTTAAATAGCGGAATAAAACATAATTTATTATAGAAAACATTCTGTGTCATGCCTGATTTTAAAACATGCTGTGTCTTTCTTTTCCTAATTTTCATCCTTATTTATATTGTGACTCTTTATTTTTTTTCTATAGCCTAATGATGTAGATTCACCAGCTTTTCATTCTTCTTCTAAGATCATAGTTATTCCACTAAAACAAATTACTCTGGGAGACCTTTAATTTTTCCTGCATTCCTGAGGAATATTTGAGCAGTGAAACAGATTTTACTGCTAAACCTATACAGACTGTTAAACATGAAATATTTTACCACAATGAATACATCCTGCATTGTTGTAAGGTAATCTTTTGTTCAGCTAAAGCATCATGTCCAATTCTTAATAAAATAACTCCCTGTATATAGTGTCTGCTTTACTCTCAGCATTATTGATACCTTGGAGAAAAAACCAAAACCAAAAAAAAAAAAAAAAAAAAGAACTGCACAGTGGACGCTGAAGAAATGTAGCTTAAGTGAACAGAGGAATGTGCCTCCCAGAGGCAAACCTACACTCAGTTCTCCTGCTAGTGTGTCCAGCCAAAAGATGATCAGCAGTTAGTGAGCAGTAATGTTGGAGATGCATGCCCAAACAAACTCCCGCAGGAGGTGAAGGGCTTCTTAAAACCACACAATCTTCATTTTTAAAAACACATCCTTGGCATATCTTCACACATGATTTTGTGACCCACGGTGTTCACACCTGATTCTCTCCCCTCCTGAGTCTTAATCAAGTTGTTTGTTTCATAAAAGCTTCATTAGTTTGTTCCTTTTATTGTGTAGGAGCGAATGCCTCAGAGTGAGTGTGTGTGCTCACTCATGTGAATATATTCAAAAAACTTTGAGTGCATCACACAATTCTAAACACAAATAACAAAAACCCTTCATGACTTCATCATATTGATAGTGTATGATCGTCAGCTCTTTCTTATTAAGAATACAGGTCATTACAATGCAGGCTGCAGGGGAGAGGGTGTTAAAAGATGTTTTCCTTTATGGAGAATGATTTGTTTGTTTTACGTTCCAGCTCGCTAGTCTCTTGAGCCCTAACCTACATTACAGCACAAAGCAGTATTAATCATAGATGATCAGACCTTTTAATTTTTCTCATATAAAATGTACCTACATGTGAATAAAACAAATGAATACATCTGTTCCAAAAACACAGGATATCTATTTTGGGCAGAAATGACATAACACTTGAAGATTACCAAGTGTGTGGCCTGTCCGAGTCTATTTTTGTCAACTAGCCACTGGATCCATCCATTTTCTGCCACTTAAGCAGAAGCAGGTCATGGTGGCAGCAGGTTCAGCAAGGTAATCCAGATGCCATCCTTTACACCAATGTTTTCCAGTGTCACCTGGGGAAACTCAGGCCAGATGAGATACAGTATATCATCTCACCAGTGGATTCTGAGTCTAGCCCAGGGTCTCCTACCAGTTGGTCATGTCCGGATTACCTCCAATGAAAGCCATCGTGGAGGCATCTTGATGAGAAGCCTGGATTGGCTCAAATTGGTTTTGATTTTGATGAGAAAGAGAAGCATCTCTGGTCTGGGCTCCCACTGGATGTCTTACTGGATATATCTCACTGGATGGCTCCTTATGCTGTCTCAAAACCTAATTATGGCTGTACACTGCCTGCATTACTTCTGCCATTGCACAAATCTGTCATCAGTCTCTTACTACATTTTACCCTTACTCATGCACAAGATCCCAAAACACTTAAACTCTTTCACTTGGGGCAGTAACTCACTCTTAACCCAAAGAGAGCAAACCACCATTTTCAGCAGAGAACCACGGCCTCAGACTTAAAGGTTCCAGCCAATTCGGACTCAGCTGAGGTTAACAGTCTCATGAAGCTATTAGAACCACTTCATCTGCAAAAAACACAGAAGCTATTCGGTGGTCCTCAAACAAGATGTTCTCTTTCCCCTTGGAAAGAGATCCTGTCCACAAAAATCATAAACAAGATCAGTGACAGTGGACACACCTGGAAATGTGTCTGATGTCCTGCCACAATATGGAAACAACTCAACATCACACAACATGTCCACACAACATAACTGGAATAGTAATTCATTTTAATGCAATGTGAACTTGTCATTTTAAATGTGCCACTGGTGTGTTCAAATACTTCTTTAAATATTTCTGTGAAGATTCTCTGACATCCAGGTGAAGCTATCTGGAAGTTGTAACTTTATTTATTTACGGAAAACCCACCTACACTGACCAGTATCTTTTGTTTGACTCACATCACCCACTACAACACAAACTAGGAGTTATCAGGACTCTAAACCATAGAAGAGAGAACATCCCCACCTCCACAGAAGCTAAAAAGAAGGAAGACACCTGAAGACAACCCTTAAAACCTGTGGATATCCCAAATTGGACTTCAACAAGGCAGGATCCTGTTCCAGGAAAAGAAAAACGGAAGAGTCCCAGGGCCAATGGAAGAACATGGTTATTCCTTACATGTGTGTCCAAAAAGCTGAAAAGGATTTTTGGCAAACACTGCATACCTGTCCACACTGAGACAGAGACTTGTTCACCCCCAAAGACCGTTACAATAAATGAGAAGAGCAGTGTAGTATATGCTGTTCAGTGCAGTGAAGAGTGCTCTGAGCTGTACATTGGAGGGACCAAACAGCCGCTACACAGGAAGATGGCCCAGCACAGAAGGAGCAACACCTCAATCAGGGCCAGAATCACCCAGAATCAGCTGTGTACCTTCATTTAAAGGACAAAGAACACTCATTTGAGGACAATAATGTTCACCTATTGGACAGAGAAGACAAGTTGTTTGAGAGAGTTGTGCGGGAAGCTTTGAATGCGCAAATAAACAACCCCTCACTCAACAGAGGTGGAGGCCTTAGGCATAACCTGTCTTCAATTTATCATGCTGCCCTTTCATCAAACTTACTGGGGGAAGGAGGAATTGTCAGAGGTTTGACTGTTACATCAACCCACACCCTCCCCTTCCATTTGTTTCACTTAACAAGCTTATTTAGGGCAGTGGTAAAGTGAAACCAACCTGGAGGATAAATCTGTGTTCTCTACCAACTTCCCTCAGACTGAAGAAACTACTTGGATAAATGGTGAAACATTTCAGCCTAACAAGAAATAAGTTCAGTTGCCATGACTCAACTTACAGATTCTTTAAATATTGTTTGTTGCCATACTTATCTTAAAATGCCACAAATTAAAAAAGTAAATCCTAAAATCCACCTCTGTGCTACCAATGCATCTGGCAAAATATCTCTGAACGTTCAAAGAAATGTTTCAAATATGAGAGATGGTATGTTCAAATGTCTCATTTAAAAAATAATGAGTTGCCTCAGAACTTAAATCCCCTTACAAATCTTACATCTAAGGCAAATGCACTATAATCATATAATCCAGATATATTTTTTTTATCACTGAAGAGAGAAATGTCTCCAGAGGTCAATTAACCCAGTGTGTGAACTGAGAACTCTTGGTGCAAACGTCAAAGACAATAAAGGCACATGCAAATGCAACTGCACAGTAAAGCAAATCTAATCCACACATGTACAACAACAGACCAGGGTAATACGGACATGACACAGAAACACTTGCCAACATTGTTCAAATCACAATCAAACACATTGTCTCTTTTTCTTTATTAAAGACTCACACATAGTGTACATATTATAGAGCAGATTGCTGTCCTTTAATCACGTCTTATTTTAATTGAATAAAGTGTGAAGGAAATAAGAGCATTAGAGTGTCTCAGTCTGGCACAGATATATTTGATCATGAGACTGTTGGAGCCAACTTAGTGAATTCACATATGCTTTTATCATAAGGTCATTTTACAGTCAATCTGTAAGTGGAGGTAGCCAGATTATTTTTATATTCTCTCTCAGTCAGGCCTTCATCAAATGTCAGAAACCAAAATAAGGTGTTCAGATGGTTTCTGGAGTGTTTTATATTATTTACTGCTGTCCTACTTGCAAAGTAGGAGAAATTCTTCTTATTTTGCCTCATGGACTGAAACAAAAAGCAAAAAAAAAATGATTGCAATCTGGAAGTAGAAATATTTTTTTGGTTTATTATATGTGCAGTGGAAGATGTTGACAAGGCTAACCCGAACAATGCGTTCAAGTTCTTAAATTTACATAGAAATAATGAATTAAGAAGCAATGTAATTATCCATAAATCATTATAAAATATTTTATTCGTTTTTCTACTATATCCTGACAAGGTGTCAGAAAACCAGCACATGGAGCTTTAGGCTTCAGGCTTGCATGACCACAGAGACCCAAGCTGTTAGGACCCTCAGCAATTCAGGCTTTTAAATTGGTCCCAGTGAGAACTGAGAACTCAGACCATAGGGCTGACCTCTAATACTACATCTGTGTATCAAAGATTTAGTCTATGTCCATCAATACCCAAACAGCAGCTAGAGACCCAGCTCCGATGTAGAGCACTTGTTATGGAGTATTAGTGGGCTGATGATGATAATGGCAAAGGCCACTACACTAGGACCGTGGTGGCTCTACTCAGAGGTTTTATTTAAGGTAAAAAAAAAACTTCTGATGGTTGGTAAATCGCCTTAAGATTCGATTAAGGAAAGCAGAATCAGCACAGCTAATGAGTAGTGTGGCCAACAATAATTAGAGATACTGAATATTTACCTATGATATCTACAAGATATCTAAGATATTCCCACTTTTAACTAGCTATACCAAGCTTTACCTTCATGGAGTTTAGAATGACAATTTTTTAAAACTGTTCTGGAGAAGGACTGACTTAACTACATGGTCATTTTTGAGGGTGTAGTTTGTGATGCAGTTGTACTGTACTGCACTGCTTCTTATTCTACCAAAATTTATAACTGATGCTGAAAGGAGGATACTGATGAGTCCCCCAGTACCAGGCACCTCACTCCCTCCACAGTATGAGCACAGTGACCAGACTCTACACAGACAGACATGATGGACATCATATTTGGCCTGTCTGCCTGCCAGAGACATTGAACTCAATCACTTGCCAATTTGCTGACAAAGGCCGGAGCTGAACGAGCTGGGTCACCAACCTCAGAGACCCCACGAAAAAAGGCAGAGCAGCGATCAGTAAGCTGCTGTGCACTCCTCTCGACAGCCTTGCGTGCAAGAGTCAAGCTGAAGAGTTTTATGGTACATTACCCACTAAATGCTTCAATCTTTTCTGAACACAATTTCAAACGTTGTGGGTTTGTTTTAATAAAGTATGACGTAAGTGTAAAGTAACATTTAAAGACTATCACTGATCATGTTTTTGTGCATACAACAATTTATGCACACATACACACATAATACAGCATAATAACTGTTTAATACATATAAATAAATTCTGAATGGAGTTTTCCCATCTCACTGCACTGACTCATTCTTCACCGGCTGCTGAGATGTCAGTACAAATAGACTGAATTGGGATGAGACCAACAGTAGTGTCTGTGGAGCTAAACTCCTGGTGAATTGTGCCAGTGCAGAATTGCACCACGTTGCGGCCTGCCCTCTGTGGCGCTCCAGCCCTGGCAGAGAGAACAGGGGCCCCCTTGTTTGGCAGAGGCATGTTGACAGGAAACATAATGCATTCACGTTATAATAAGCCAATGTCCTTCATACTGCCCGGCTTTCTCTCCCTTACATACAGTACATGTCTTTACACAGACAGGGAAGAAAACACACACAAATCTACTGTACGCTGACACAAACACGTAGTCACACAAACATGCACACTCAATCACAAACCCCTCAGTGTCTGGTGCAGAACGGCCTGATCACTGGTCTCATCACCAAGGAGACCGGCACTAAGCGGGCGCCTGGCAGAGACAGACTGGCATTTAGCATTTAGGACCCCACAAAGCTTTCAGGCAGAGCATACGGCTTTTTTCAATGAAAAGAGAGGCAGAGAGAGAGATTAGTCACATGGACACATGCAGAGAGGGGAAGAGAAAAAAAACTGGGAATGAAATACTGTTTGACAATCACACTAAAGAGGAGAATGATCTAGAGAAGAGAAAGAGTGAGAGAGAGAAACAGTGGGGAGCAGAGTGCAGGTGATCAACAGATAGAAGAGGCCCAAACACACCGAAATGAAGAAACACGTGATACAACAGCAGAACAGGTATCAAAATGAATACATTCATGTGGCTAAGAGGCGGAAAGACAGGAAGGAAGAGAGAACATTTAGATTTTCTTCTGTTTTCACTTTACAGCACTGACTAAATAACCGTTTAAAATTATGTTTCTAACATAAAACACGATCTGAGTGTTAAGAGGCACATGTGTGATTTCAGCTGACGTCACAAACGAGGGAAGCTATTAATACTCATGCCCACCTGAGTCTCCACCAGGCTAGGGAACGCAAATGCAGTGCAAATGAACTGTAAAGACTAAAAAAAATTGTTTTTCTTTTCTTTTCAACTCCCCTAGGTAGGAAGAAAGGAAATGAAGAGGGCAAATCAAGCATTTAGACTGTTGAGAGCCTTCTGCCCTCTGAACAGAAAGCAGAAGATCGAGGAATGACAGGAACAAACAATTCAAAGGGGGATTTAGGTGATGGTGAGCTCCAGATGTCTTCAAGTTGAAGGCAACAGGAGAGGAGAAGAGAGGAGAGGAGAGGAGAGGAGAGGAGAGGAGAGGAGAGGAGAGGAGACATTAATTCAGGCCCAAATTAAAGAGATAACCAAAGTAGTATGAGATCACCATATCTGCCCCTTTTCTAATGAACTGAAATTTTCAGACTTTTTGCTTTTCTCTTCTTCTCTCTCCCTCTGTCCAAACTCTAAAATATAGCAGTAAATATGTGTTGAAGACAAATAGTGCTGCACATACTACCTTTTGTTACCAGCACCACACGGAAACAACAAGCCTGTAAAGGACAAAATATGTTGTTAGCCCATACTCTCTCAAACAAGCACTTTCTGATCTGATGCTCCTATCAGCAGAGTGACATCATTGGCCTCTGCCTTCCAAAGCTTACAAATCACTTTAATTCACTAATCACTATTATTACAATTAGGTGTGGTGAGATTTAGGCTCAAAATTATTTGGTTATATTGAAGGAAAAACATGAAGCAAGCAGTGGTCTCTGGTGCAAGCAGTCCGATGTTTTGTTGAGTCATTCATCCACACTATATTCTCCCTATGCAGGCTTGGTCCCTTTAAAACAACATGACTTCCTCCTTTGCTTTTATCATAACTACGACAACCACTAGAGGTTTTTGTCACTTGACAATTTGCCGTTTTGGCGTACTTGGTGGAGTGATGATGTAATGCATTTCCCAATAATATTTCCCTCTTGCAAAGCAATCACAGCACCATAAGTTTGAATAAACCAATCCAAAAGACATGGTTTACAGTTTAGTTTCCTAAACCACACGACAGATGTGATCATATCTCGAGTGTCAAACTCTATCTTCCCAGACCACCTGCATATGAGTTTTATGAAGTTCCATAAGTACAGAACATACCACTCTGTTTCCTGGAGAAAACCATCCAATCCAAACATAATACTGTGTTCAGTTTCAGGTCAACTGTTAAACCAGGTGTGAAATCTGCCTGTGTGGCTGATTTGCTCTCTCAGTTTTACTTTCACCCCTTCATGTACAATTAACTGGTCTCCAGTTATTATTATTATTATCCCACGGCTTAGCTCTTAAAGCGCTCCACCCCCATCCTCTCAGTGTCTGTGATGCTTTGATAACTCTCTATGAAACACTGTATCATACACGCCTCATCTCATCTGCAAGGCCAATTCTCAGTAATAATTTTTCATCCTAATTTAAACAAGGATTAATTAAAATTGGAGTCATTTTTTTCTCCCTGCTGTGCGTGGCAGTGGTGTAATCCATTACACAGTAGCTGCTGTAGCTCTGTCTTGCAACCTGTATTCATAAGCTTTTATCTAAACATTGTGTTATTATAACAATGGTGAATGGCTTCTCATGTGGCTGTGCAGGCACAGTGATGGCAGTCTCAATGGGCCCTCCTATCCTGCACTATCCTCAATTTAACAAAGAGCAATTTTTCCCATTGTGCTCTAAAACACAACACACATCTCCTGGTCTCTCTCATCATCCAGTGGTACCGTAATAAAGACAAGCTACATCTCTCTCCGTTTCTAGCTTTCTCTGTCTCAATCCGTCTCCCAAAGCATCACGCAGCTCTACTCTACTTAATTATGATGCACAAAAGAGGAAGACTCACACTTCAACTTTGACCCTAAATTCAAAAGGGAAAATCATCTTCTAAACATGGAGAAAATTTTTCTGGAATGGGACAATGCCCCATGTTAATAAAGCACCCACTAGCAGAGTACAATGGAGTCATTGATCATCTCATGTCATCGTTAAAACCCTGCGTTTCATCTCACAGCTTTAATAAAGGGAAAATGTCAAGCATTTACAGACCAGAAAAGATGGATCACTTGATATTCTGCCATTGATTATGAGATATGTTTATGAAGACTATGTCCACAGACTCAAAGTCCTGCACTCTCTCCATGAGCACTTGTTTCTATCTATATCAATATGTTATATGGCAATTCTCAGTGACCATTCTGCCATCTTTACTGACATCACATATCTACAGTCCAGTGATAGTGAACTGTAATTGAACATCATTGTTGCTTTGCCATAATTACAGTTGTCATCGTGCACTGGGAGAAAAAGACTTAACAGTCTCTGGATAATTACCCCAATTGACTAGATGGTAGCTAATTGGATTGTTGACATTGTGTGGATGTGTACATCTCTGCATGTGTTCGTACATGTGAGTGTATGCACAGTGTATGGGAGACAATGACAGTAAACCACAGGAGACTATTTATACAAATTATTTTCTGTGATTTTTTTTTAATGGTACATTACACACACTTTATCTTTTACTTTAGAAATCCATTTTAAATAATACTTTTTTTCAATTTGTCCTTCATGTCTCAGTCATTTTCAAACAATTACAAATATCCTCTTTCATTGTAAATTGTCTATATGTAATCATATCTATAATTATGATGTTAATTTGTACTGGTTTTCCAATGAAACTCAAAACCACAATCCTAGACCTCTGAAGGTCACCTTCTGCTTTGAAGAAGCTCACTAACATAAAATCTAAATATAAATAAAGTATTAAAATATTTTTAATGTCACAAAAAAGCATCTTGTCCTAGATTTAATTGATGCCGTTCCATCAATTAAATCTCTTCAAAGTCATGGTTCCCAGTCAACCAATCACCTTCAATTTATACAATACTGCTTCAAGAATATGAAATCAAATCAGAAGATTTGATCACAATGCAAACACTCTTGACATTCCTTCAGCGATTCACAGTTTCAGTCAGATCTGATTTCAAATAGCTCCTACTAGCACAAAAATAGCAAATAGATTCTCACAATCATGTTTATCTCACCATCCCTTATGCTCCCTGTCACGCCATTCGATCACAGGTTGCTGGCAGGCAGAGTGTCACCAACAATCAGGATGAAATTAGCAGGCAGCAGAGCATTTCCCAACAAGTTACATATCCCTCAAGAAGAAAACCTGTGGAAATTTTGAAACCACTCTTTATCTCATGAAATACACACTCTTCTTTTACTTTAATTTAAAGAGTATTAATATTGAAACCAGCTTTCACTTCCCATGTTTGTTGTCCCCCTGCTTGCCCAAACATAATAGGTCGGGGTTTCACCTGGCAGTGGATGCAAAGTCCTTAGAGATATGCTTAATGTGGAGGACTAGGTAAATCAGCTTGACATTATTTAACCTTAGCTCAACTATAAAGAGATGTGGATTGTTCTCCTGAGACATACAGCACATCAAAGAGTTAAAGTGACACAGCGATCACTGCATTCTTGCTGCACATGTTCAAGTGGATTCTGAGGGGGAAAAAAGTTCCTGACACATAATTGAGAAAAAACTATTTGGAAAAATTGGAAAAAAAGACATAAACAAGTTTAGATGGTGTAAACCTTATAAAGCGTGGCTTGCCTATGTCTATGTCCAACCTCTGTTTGGGTATACATGTGTGTTCGAACGCAAGGTCTTGCTCATGTGCCACTGAACTGATCACATAAAGCCAAAGCTATCTAAAATCTATAAGCCAGGGTCCCAGACCAAATGACAGACATAATCTGTAGTAAAGCCCATCTTAGCAGATGATTTGGGCCTTGGCTCAATAGTTTACACATTGTTCCATATTCACAAATCATCTCCTAGCAGGCAAGCTTTTACAGATCAGCAATCGTGGCTCATCAGAAGAGGCAAGTAAGCAAGTCACAGCCTCCTGGGTCACAAAAAGGCAATAAGGAAAGTTTAATTTGTTAGCTCCCAGTAGGCTGGGGCTACAGATGAATGTACGTCAATTTAGTCTATACAAGCAATAAGAGTTTATGAACTTGTGATAAAGCTGAGTCATTAAAATCACAAAATTAAACATTAAAAACCAAAAAATAGACAAAGCATGTTAACATTTCCATTAATTATGTACCAGTAATATTAGATTAGATTTTCCTGTAATACAAATTAAGTATTTAGGTTTTGTTTCGGTGCACTCATTTAAGCTTGACAATTTTCACACTTATTTCAATCTTGTTTTTAGTAAGAGGATTGCCTCCACTTTCATTTTACATTAATGTTCTCTATTGCTCATGTTTTTCTCTTGAACTATTTGCAAAGTCTTTGCAAGTTACGCTGGAATGTGCAGTGATCTCTGTAGGGAGAAGGCTACACTTCTCAGAGAAACTTTGACAGAGGTCACAAAACACTGGATTCACACAGACAGTTGTCCTGAAATTAAACAAAACAAGGGACTTTATTAGGAAGAGTGTACTTTTAAAAATATTAAATACAATTATGAGAGTCCAGGTGGAAGATAAAAGTTATGGTTTATAACAGTGGTTTGTAACATTTCAAACAGGATTTTACAACTCTCATCTGTGGTTGTGACTATCATCTTACAAATGTATCTACCAAGAATGCAAATACAAAATTCACACTTTCCTAATACCAAAGAATGTGAATGGCTGTGGGGTTTTTTGTGTGAATACACCCTTAGTGACTTAAACACTGTGAAAAAAAGGTGACACCTCAGTGGTCATAAGTGACTGCATGACAGCTGTATTAGTACTATTAGACACCCATGTCCAGTCTTTGTCACTTGATGTGTATGCTCATTAGCATCCCCTAAGTAGTCTGGATGAGCTGGCTTTAGTTTGTAGTGGGTTCCCCTAATCAACGAGCAGTTTAAATTATCTGTTGTACAAAGTCAATGTCAATGTATTTCAAGGCTGTCTTGTTTCTTGAATAAGGTGTTTTTGTGTCATGTAGGACAAACGTGCATGGATGAACATTCCACTGCTGTGTTACGGTTAGTCAAGGCTCTTCCAATAGCCTGGATCTACAGTACTTAAAATTGTACTTAAAAGGCTTTTTGTAGGATCATGGACAAATAGGATACAAACACACTCACACACATAGTGTGTCAGTGGGGTATGTGACAATACTATCTGGCATTATCACTTAAGTCTGTGCAATATCCTCATGACACTGGGTTGATAGGTACGTCCATGCTTGCGAGTTTTCATGTGCGATTGCAAATTTTGCTTCTCATATTCTTGCAAAATTTATCTGCAGCTGAGTGGATTTGCATACTAGCACATTAAAAACACAAAACAGTGTTTCCATGCACCCACCACCAGTCTCCAGGCTGTCAGGGAGAAAAACCATGATAAGACAGTAGAGGCATGGATTAAAGGTTGAAGGGGCACAGCAGCATATGGTGCCCCCTGATAGCCATGCCCCTTATATTGTTAGACTAACTCCCCCTGTGTGGTCACCGCGAGAAACAGGTCTCACAGGCAGAAAAAAACGTGCAATTTCATTTCAGTTGGACTTAGATTGTAAATGGGATTTTGAAAACCTGATTATTCGATGTTACTGACATTTTAATCTGATTTTTAACCCCCCCTGATTCAACGAACATAAATAAATAATTTTATAACCAACAATTTAAATATGGAGTTCTACAACCAAGGTTCAATCCCTCTGATGACTATATATCCTGCTCCCCTAACAAACCAGCAGGTTGCACACCAAGTCTCCGTATGAACTAATGTGCCTATAATGTAATTATAATGAAATTACAGAAATGCTACACCTAGCAATCCTACAGTTCCTTAACGGTGAGTTGACCTTGTCCACCAACCTCCGAACACTCCCAAAGAGACTGCAAAGCAGAGTTCAAGTATAAAAACCATGCAACATAAATAGAAATAAAGCAAATACTAACTATTTCTGTATGAAATTGTTTGGGCCTCAGGTGTCTCTGTGTGTGCATGAGCATGGTCACGCTTGTATGCACAAAAATGGACTAACAGTGTCTTTGTAAATGTTTATGTAAGCGTGTATTACAAAAATATGAAATGTGTTTGCAAGTGCGTCTGAATGTGTGTATATGTTCATGTATAAACTGTTTAAATGTGCATTCCCCAGTTTGTCCCTCTTGTGTCCTCTCCTACTCAATTAGATACAACAGCTAAAATGTTAAGGTGAAGCACTGTACTACTGCACAGATGGGATCTTTCGTGCTCCTCCCTCTCTCTTTCCCTCCCTCTCTCTGTCTGTGTCTCTCTCTCTCTCTCTCTCTTAACACGATATTCTTCATAGTTGTTCACATGCATCAGATCTGACATGCTGATTCGCTGCCTGCAAGGACAGAACAACCAGGGGACCACTTTTCAGTCTCATCTGCATCCCTGGAAAGTCACTTGTGTTTCAACAGAGTGTGTGGGTTGATGGAGAAAAGAGAACTTAAGTGTGTGAAAGAGAGGCACAGGGACGAATAGTAGAGAGTGAAAAAGTATGACACTAAAAGAAAGTGAAAATGGACGACAGGCTGACATAAAGGGAAGCAAAAGACAAACGCAAGGGTAGAAGGAGGATAGAGAGAAATATGGAGCCATATAGGTCATGATAAAGAAAGTAAAGTTGTCATTCTTGTGTTGAAAGGGTCACACCTGAGTGAGACTAAGACGAAGAATAACACCAGCGAGAGAGTGAGGCTCGTTGGCACCATACAAAAGAAGGACAAATAATCTATGGAGAGCTGCAACGTAAACACTCCTAGAGGGAGGAAATCAGGCAGCTAACACACATCTACTGAGAGCCAAAGTGTGTCACATCCAGAGATTGCCTTCCACTCCTGCATGGGCATCTCATCCTGGTGTCCTAACTTAGCAGAAAATAAAACTGTAGTGGTTTAGATAAGTGTAGTCAGCAGCAAGAGGCTGTGTGGGGTTAGCTGCTCCTGCAGCTATTTTTAGATTTATTCTTACATCAAAAGTCTATGTTAGTTGTAGTCCCATTCAAAATCAACATGGATATGAGCATGGACAACATGCTTAACACTTCACAGCATAGAAAGTTGTGTTAAGTAAAAAGTTACATAGGGCTTAAGATTTTCAGTGAAGCCACATCTGGAAGCTGATAATTTTATCACATTTATTGTTTCATGAGTTGTAGTAGTTTCAGCTCAAGAATAAGGTTTTTCACATCACAAAATGTTAACAAAATGCACACTAGCACACATAGGCTACACCCCCAGCTAGGTTTACTGACAAGCTGACAAGTCAAAAAGCTCTTCAGCAATGGGGCGTTCCTTTGGGCTGGTGATCTAAAGCATTTCATGCGTTTGTACGGTCACTGACACAAAGTTCATCTTCACTTCAGCAATATGGTCCAGTCAAATAAGAGCAAGTGCATATTTCTGGATCTTTACAACACACAATCTGGGTAACAATTGTGTGCCTTTATTATATACTTCTTCTTATGTAATCTACAGGATTAAGCTGGTTAAAGCCTGTCTGAAAATCTTTCTTACTTTATCTGACTTATTTTCAGTGATGTCACTGCATTTTGACATCCCACATTTTACTGATATGATGGCCAAAAGTACAAAAGTGAGACTCAGATTGTATAAAACAGTTTGATGGTGATTACAAAGTTAATATGGTTTTGAAGCCCGATGTATTGAACTTGAGAAATATAGCAAAAGCAAAAATAAAACTGTATTTCTTTACTGCAACAGCCAGTTTATGAATTACCTATGGCTGTGAAAAGCCCTGAGCATATTTAATGCAGGAGAATCTGTCCCCTTTTTCACTTTGTTCTTCGCTATTCTCTCTCTTTGTGCAGTATTCTGCATTTTCACTTCATTACCAGCACAACATGTGAGTGTCAGAACAACAGGCAGAGGCATTTCAAGTTCAGTTCATCTGCTCACCCTGACCACAAAAAGCAGCAGGATTAATTCATCTTAAAAGATAAACTGGCCAAGGATTTCACTACGCTAGCATGTTGCTGGCAGAGGGATAAAAACATGATTAAGCAAATTTCTACAAACACAAAAAGATTTTACAGAGCGGAGGAAAGAAGCAAAAGATGATGCTGACTAGTTCTCCATCCTGTTGGGAACCATATCACGTCTGAGACCTTTGACCTTTAGAAGCTTTTAAAAACTCAAAGGATAGAAGTAATTTCTGTAGGCGCTCTCGCCAAGCACCTAGGTAGCCATTACAGAAGAGTGCAGGCAACCCATCAAGTGCAACAATGAGCAATTTTCAAAATTACATTCCTCTAGAATATGAAATTATCCTCAGTATATTTTTAAAAGCCTGTGTAGTTATCTGGCCAAGACACATCAATGGTCACAGGATCTACGTTATCTCAGTGTGACATCAGCAAACTCAGCCTCTGGGTTCATCAAGTACTGTAAGGTCATTTAGTTGTTGTGTCGATCAATGAACAATCAATTTTAAATTAGTAATGCAAGGCCACAGTACTCCGGGGAGTACAACTCAAAATTCCTATATATATATCCCTTACTTGTGGACTCATACGCGTCAGGAAACTGACCTAAAACCACCCACAGCTGAATCTGCACCCCTCTACTAGATCTGCTGGACATGCAGCTCCCACTACAGCATTTCATGTAGCTGTCTGCCATAACAGACTGTGAATAGACTGCTTGGTTCTCATGAGGAAGGAGGGTGGCTGCAGATTTTGTATTATTCTAAACACTGCACTGCTTTGAAAACTCTCACTTTCTGACCTTAGTTTGAGGGATCACAATGAAGTTGGGGTGTTATGGGGTAATACAGTTCAAAGTCATTCCCTTACATAACTTTATAGCTTCAGTGTCATAAGGAGGAAGGTGGTGTTGGTATCGGGGAATCAGCAGAATAAAGGCACAATCATACCAATACTAAACCAAACCTCTCATTGGCTACAGAAAGATGCAAAGCAATAGCCAAGCACGTCCTCCAAATTAGGGACAGCGAGAGCACTCTTTGGTTATTTTAGGGAATTTGTTCAATTGGAATAAATTACGTAATTAAGGATACAATTTTAAGGTAATATGAAAACATTCGTCATTAGTACCCTGTAGGCTTTGGCTAATTTAACTATGGATGAACTTCTTTTTTTATTTTTCTTTGCTAGTTATTCAATTTACCCCCAGAAAGCTCACCACAGAGTGTGAATTTGAACCTAAAAAACAATCTCATTATCTGGAAACCAGAAGATCTATGATTGGTGGATCAAACTGATGAGGTCATTATGATGTTGGGGAAACCTTGATCCCTTGGGATCTACTGTAATTCATTTGCCAAGGGAATAAGACGGCCCCAAGCATACGCACACATAAAAACATACACACATACACACACACACACACACACTGCCTGTTAGCACAGCTTGTGGGAATAATGCATTCACAGGAGCATTTCCTTTGCCATTGATCTGAGCTCATAAAGGCTTACACTGATAAACATAGTAACTATTCTTGGTAATACCAGAGATCAACTTAACGACCCTCTGGCAGACAATGATTGAGAGCTGCAATTTATCTCACACATAGGACGTAAATAGTCTAGGAGGGCTTTGGTAAAATATGAGTCAATTAACATGGATTGGCGCTAATATGAGTTGAACGGATGCCCTTAAGATAAAGCAAATTTGTGAGGATAAGAAAAGTAAGGAAAATCTTTATTTACATGCAAAGTGTAGATTTATTTCTGCTGATTGGTGTGATTTCTGTTACATAGATTTAGAGATGGACTACTATTTTAAAAAGCAAGAACTAAACTTGTATCTTTAAACATTTACATAATGTAAAAGCTTGCTTAAATTTGCCACATAGGTAAACAGCAAATTTAAACTTTATTAATAGTTACAAAACGTTTAACATTTGTGATTTGTTTCTACCATGTTACACTTTTCAAACTCTATTTATATGACCACCTTAATGTTTTATCTACATGTACCAAGTATCTCCTCAGTGACTGATGTAATGTGCAAGTCCTGTCAGTGAAGGTCCTGTCAAACTTCAAGAGCCAGCAAAGCAAAACTGCTCATTTCAAGGAGAGGACCTTCAGGAAGACATGAGGAAGACATCCGCTTTAAATATGTATAAGCCCACGGGCTCTTCACACACACACTTAAAATCAAGCTAGATGATAGCCTCGCCCAAAGAGTACAACCTGGCACAATATGTTACAGAGTGTGGATACGCTCATGTTTTGTGGTCTTGTCATGGATTTTATTTTTCTATTTTTTGAATTATATCATATCATATATTATAGGGGATATCATCCCCTCTGCATCTGTAATCAAACATACAAACCAATATTGCAGGGCTTTAGTGATTCAATTTACATCCTTGAGTTATAAGGTGATTCTTTTTTCCTTTAACATCAGTTTTCACAATAGTTCAAACATGATCCATAGAGAAGTTAGTTTGCTGTTTAGTGCGATAGCTTACTCATACAGAGATACTTTACAGTGTTAAGTTCACCGGTCAAATATCTTAAATGTCTTATGTCTCAACTGAAAAGCTTCACTCACACAATTCGTCTGTTGAAAATGACACAGCAATGACAGAAATAAACAAATGTCCACCAGAAAGCGAAGTGATTGCCAGATTATATCATAGAAATAACCAAATTGAATATAACAAGTTTAAAACAAGTCTGCTAACTGTTTTCAGAAGAGCTTCTGTTTTGAAAAGAGACACTGTGTTTCCCCAATTTCATTTTTAATCGTCTAACCCAAATGCAGTTAAAAACACACCATTGCCTCTCTGCATCAATGTCACTCTGCACCAACACTCTCATGGTTCGCTCATGATTCTCTCATTTGCCACTATGATTAAAGGTACAACCAACTCCAAAATCTCAAAGCCCCAAACCTCTAAACCCCAAACCTCTGTGAACTGACCACATCAGATGTTTGCCCCAGATGCTTGGCCAACTGCCGTGGCGCAGAGCAGCCTGTGGACTCTTTGGGACCTGGTTTAATGTGTGCTTAAGAGACCATGGGACCAGGCAGTCGCTGTGCTCTCTCTCCTCCAAATATCTGCCCATCATTTATTCATTCTCACTCCCAGGATGCCTGCTGCCGCCATCATCTGAGGACCCTGTCGTCTGAAGTTCTCTACGCCTCCGTCGCTCAAACATACACACGCACACACATGCACATTGCAAGTGGTCCCAGAGCTCTTTTAATTTTTGAGAGGTTATTTTTAGTTAGAAAAATAATCGAGGTGGAAAGTTCCATCTGTCCAACGCTCTTGTTCCAGCTGCTCCTTTTTAGCAGCAGGCATAGAGGAGAAAAAAAATGCTACTTATCAGATAAAACTAACACAGACGGGATTTTTCTTAATCATATGTATTCTGCATTAGCAGGAAAAGAGACATATTCCTAGATGCTCTGTGCATTACATAAAAAACTGTGCACCTCCATGGTAATTCATTACCTGTTTTAGCAGGCTGTCGAGCAGTGCTGCTTTCTCCACCTCTTTTTCTCTTTTCAAAGCTCTTGTCACTCTCGTCTTTCTCCCTCATCTATCATTATCTTCAACTTCGTGCAAAAAAGCAGCTTTAAAGAGGCCATAGAAAGATCCCAGTAAACACAGTTTTGGTGATTTACAGATGTTTTTATTGGGCCTTCAGTTCTGCGTTATATACTACTAGTTACTGAAAATATTAATTGAAATTCTGATTAAATCTGTACTGTTGACAATCATTTTTCTAACTTTTTTTCCTTAGTAGCTGTATGTGTTTTGGTCTGAAATCAACAAAGCCAGCCCGACAGTGAACCCAGCACAACTACATACATGGCATAAATTATATTTCAATGAGGAACTGATTGAATTAAAATCAGCAAATTGAGTCAAATTAAGCAAATTTAAGACCATGTAGACAACAACTGTATGTAATCTCATACAGCAGAGCCTCAGTGGTTAACAGGCTCACAGACAATGTGGTGAAGTGAACTGGTCTAAGTTCAGCTTTGATGCACCATGAATGTCAATGTGCTTAAGAAAAAAAACTGCATATTATGATTCTTCTTTTATGCTTAATCGCTCCTTGTCCCTCACTGGACTCTTCATTTCATACATATAAAGTGGGATTGAAGCAAAGAGGCTAATCTGAACATTTCTCTGTGTGCAAATATGCAGAAAGACAAAATAAACAACCATAGCTGGAAAGTTCAGAGTCACCACCTCCAATTGAATTTAATTTGCTGAATTGATCAGACCTCCATATCAGTAGCTGTCACACTGTTGTTCTGGTTGGATCATTATATCAGGGCATCATGGACAGAGCAGCCCTGTGTTGGTATCGCCGGGAGGGTTCTTTGTAACAACAGCTGAACCAGTCAGTTTATTAGCATAAAGCAGCTTCTGATTATCCTTCTAAGTTTTACAAACTTTTTTTTAACACTTCAAGCAACCCAACTCACTGCGTAGCGATGCTATGCCCATTTCTAACCAAGATGAAAGGATGCAATATTTATGTGTAACAGGCGAGGGTTGATGGCTGAAGACAGACATGACATGTCCTCTAACTAATGCTGAAAGTACGAAAGGCCCTGCTTTATTAAACTTGGTCGTGACTATGCCTGTCCAGGTAACTTATGAATCTTACTTTCACCTGTCGTAGTTGCTCAGTTTTCTGCTTTTCAAAATGTTCCTCTTTTCACTTGATTTAACTGTTTACTGTTTGTGTGCATCTATAAATGTACATGCAAGATAAAAGTGAAACAAACACAGGCCTCATTGTGTAATAAGACGAAACAGCCTAGTGCCCCCTATCATAGTGTTATGAACAAATTAGATCAATCTAGTGACAATATCTCACATGCAAAAATTGGAGGTCAGTAAACGCAGCCAACACAAGCAACCACAATCAATACTGACTTTGCTGCATCAGAATTTATTTTTAGAAATACCAGTAGCTTCTCACCAAGACGTGAGAGAAGAGAAGAAAATCTGTCCAGAGAATGTAGCTTCTTTCAGAACAAGTTGTCATGTTAATAAAGGTTCTGAGCATATAAACACAGTTTGTTCTTATTGCAAAGGCATTTGTGGACCTGAACCTTCAGTCAGTGCAACAACTGAGGCAATAAAACTGTGATCAGTTTGGGAGAAAAGGGAGACATGGCAACAAATAACTTGTCATTTCAAACCACTTTGTTTGACAAAGGGACAGACCTATACTGTTGAAAATCAAATCATGTTGTGTACGTGTGTTTGTGTGCAACCCTGACTTAAACTGACAAGACACAGACTCACTGCACAGCTATACGGCTCAATAAGCGAGCAGCGGGGTGAGACACCTGGACAATCAGAACTAAATGCAATCTCACACAACTGCTCTGTCAGGCAGGTGTGTGTGTTTTTGTGTGGGGTATTTTTGCTCTGCTCTGCAAATTGTTTGACAAAGATTTGTACATTACTTGAAAGAAAGTTGAAGACTATTTCAGGGAACTCATTCATTTTCATCGGACAGCTAGTTAAGTCTCATAAAGCATCCATCTTTATTCATTAGAGCATGTCATATTTGCATGAATACATTTACTAATGATGCACGTTTATTAATTGGGGCCATTAATCTTTTCTGCAATGTCATTTATCAGTTTTTGTATTCTCCATGTCTGAACCTGATCAATGACAAACTGAAATTCTGATTTTGAGTACTCTGGGATATTATATTGTACAACGTAAATGATAACAAAATCACTAAAAGTGCACGCACCCTTAATAGGAATATTGTTGGATTGCAAAAAAACAAAAACAATACAACCTCTGTAGCCCAATAAGAAGTTAAGCACACAATGCATAATTCCCCACAGAAGAGTTAAACAACCATATAGTGATGAATATATAGTGATTTTCCTTGTGGGGTTGCTCTGCCTGGTCACCGTGCTTCTTGTTAATCGCGCGGATTACCAGCGCAACCCTCTACCGTCTGCTCCGTTTCTATTTCAAAACACAGACTCTCGCACTACTACTGTGCCATGTTTTAATGTGTATCGTCGGCGGCTGACAGTAACAAAAAACAGTAATTCCAGGCCTTATGTTGTGTAAGACGCGCAAAAGCGATATCAGGCACATCAGAGCGCATTATGGATAAGACGTGCACAACCAAAAGTGCTTTTGAGAGAGATGACATACTAGTACTAGGGAAAACTAAATCGGTGCTTTAGTTTTTGTGGAAATGCCGGGGATTTGTCAGCCTGATCCAAACATACAGTATTAAGGAGGAGGGATCAAATGGCTGTGGCACGCGCTCTTGGAGAGGAGAGGTTGAGCCCATGGCACAATTTAATTCCAGATGCATCTGTTTTTGCAATAGTGATGCAGATGTAATGATTTGCCGGCGTGTTTTAAAATCTATAAGCCTTTTGAAATAGTTCCCTATTATTATTATTATTATTATTATTATTATATTGTGCGTCTACAGTGTGTATTGTGCTTGCACTTTGGGGTAGGTACATAAGTTTCCAAGTGTCAGATAACTTACCCTCCATGCAAAAAACGACCATCCAGGCTATCCATAGGTCCGAGTTATGAAACTTCACCATGGTTCTTTACGGTTCGTTGACTCGTTGTCAGTTTTAGCCCAGTGCCTCCTTCTCTGTGGAATCTCAGCTCCGCTCACAGTTTCCTTAAACAGAAGTAACTGTTTCTCCCAGAGTCATGAGACATTAAAGCAGTGCGGGGTTTTACGCAGCGCACACCAGGGACATCTTCCAAAAACAGCGTGAATTGTTCAGATGTGTTGGACAAGTAAGCACAGAGAGCATTTCTATCCACCAGGCACTCGTTTCTCCGTCTGGCGCTTTTCACTCCTTTCCTCCCGGTGTTTGGAAGCTGACAGTCACTCCAAGACTATTTTCTTTCCTAGACCTCTCCAGTCGATTAAGCACGCTTGGAAAAACTCAGTGTCCACCTGCTGGTGATCGAAAATCCGCCCACTGTAATTGAAAGTCACTTACAAACAAATCAGAAACTGGCACTTTTCCCGTCCGCTTGGTGAGTCTCTCCAACGCGTCTTGTTGCGCTCCATGGTTTCTTGCCTGTTCTGCTGCAGCTTAGCGGACCTGAGAACAAGTCAGACCGCACTGGGAAAAATACGACTTCCGACTGCTATTCTTCAAAATAAAAAATCGTGGCGACTCGCACAGTAAGTAAGTAATGGAAAATGTAAGGAGGAAACTCCTAGTACACCTGTGACAACTTGGCTTAAGTTAGCCTAGTAAAAGGTCAGAGGTCAACAGATACAACTGTTATTTACTAATGTGGCCGCCACATTTCCTGTTTTTAACGTCATCTTCCAATAAAATAAAATTTAAAAACTTGTAAAGTCAGGGTGATAAGTAAATAAAGTATGCGAAGTTCTGTGTACTTTTTTTAATTTGGGAACTTTTGAAGTAAACATTGACCTAAATAGAACCCTAAAGCAAAACATTATTTTGTTCAATCTTAATTCACCGTTTATTTTCATTTTATGAATTTGGAAAATATGGGAGAAAAGCGACTGTGGCGACTGTGTGTAAAATCTAGTAAGTCAAGATACACCTAAATGGGACTACGAGAATCTCACCTGGACTCGGTGCGCTTTTATTTTCTAGGTAGAATCCAGCTGGCTTCCTGTTTCAGTCTGTGCTACTTGACGACGCCCAGCAGCGGATGATAGAGATGAGCTCCAGCCCTGCTGTTGCTGGGAGACCGCTAACGCCAGTGGAGAGAGACTCTCATGCCCCCCTGCGGTGCGTCCACAGAACGACCAACAGCAGAGAATAGAATGATTCATTGAAATAATAGAAAATATTGCAGCAATGTCACTGCAACGCAGATGAGCAATCAGGTTCATGCTTCCTCATTCCAAATGTGTCACACAGTCTTTGGTCTTTGTGTGTAAATAATCAAACTAAATAAATTCATTCATTCACACACAACAGACCACTGATTTCTGTGCATGTATGCATCTAAACAGATTGTTCATAATGAATCAAAAACTCTGTGTGTAGTTTGTACAAAATAGTAGATCTAGAATCCATTAATTCAAAGAGAACTTTACAGCAGCTGAACGTGACTGCGGACTAAAGGAACCACTCAGTGATTAAAAGAAGCGACTGAGGAGGCGGCATCAAACAACCCATGTTCAGGCCTCTAATCACTCTGATGCACTGATCACACTGAGCTCACCTCAGCACTGAATGGCTGCTTATGTCTGTTCTGCCTCACAGGACTCCACAGTCTCTTAGCAAAAAATAGATAGATAAATTAAGTATCAAAGCATCGAAACAGAAGCAGCATGGACTGAAGTAGCCTATTTTGAATTTTCTCCCCTACATGAGATTTTTTTAGAAAAATCTAAGTGAAAGTCAAAAAGTGTCCTACACAGTACATCTATCCATCCCTCCATCCTGCTGCAGGCAGGAATTCACAGACGTTTAGCTGTCACAGCAGACAAATAAGGCATAAGTTAAAGGGTCTTAAGGATGCCCCAAGGCCTCCACATCACATTCTTTGTTCCCATCTTTTACTCTCTTTCTGTGTCTGCCTGAACTTTAAACCTTTCCCACATGCGCTCACAGCTCCCGTTTTGAAAAGGTCATACAGCTTTTGTGATACGGCTTTTGTTCACGTCGCATCGGGGCGGGGGAACAACATCCAATGCATTGGGTCAAGTGTTAAAAGTTTGAAGCAGTACCCAGTGTTTAGTGTTTCAGCTAAATGAGTTCTTTGTGTCACCCAAGGACAGATTGACTTTATGCTACACAACATCTAAAGCTACAGTGACTGAAGTTTCTATTGCCAAAAGAGATATCCTCAGATTGCAGGTTTGTCTGACCATGAGTCAAAAACCCCAAATTACTCAATTTGTTATTCACATAAGACAAAGAAACACACAAACAACAAACAAAACATCACAAGTGAGACCAGAAAATACTTAACATTTCTGTTTTAAATGGAAAAATGCTAAAGACCCAGATGACGTAGCAAGTCAGATGCAGTAATTAGACAAAATCAAAAAGATGCCCTTTGCAAAGTCACCCCAATTAAGTGTACAACTAATAAAACTCTGTATGTAAGAAGGTGGAAAAGCACATGCTTTCCTGAAAAGACACAGTTTTGGCACACTTGTGATCAGTTAATCAAGAACATATTCTTATAAATCATTCACTGTTTCCTCCCTTCAATAATCCCTTACATCTTAAAATAAAATAAAGGTCTCAGCACGATGGAAGGGTTAAACTAGGTTTCTTCAGCAGCCCCCGAAAGATGCATGCTTGATTTATTATTGATTCCTCTCTGAAATCGCTTCATTTTTCTTTTTTCTGCTCCATCATAAAATATTCAGAAGACCTGAAGGATATCCTCAGTGCTAAATGTTGTAATTCTCATCTCCTGACAGTCTTAGCTGGAGCTCACGGTAACTTGTGTACTGATGGCAGGTAAGCAGGTGTTCCTCTGTTTTTAGTGCTGTATCTGTATCTGTTGAGTTACTGGACACTTTGTTGAACAGGTTCACTCTTCCACAGGGATTATTTTGATTGCTCAATAGTTCAACCGAACAGTGTGTTCACCTCAGTGATGAAATGAAACTAACTCAACCACTTGAAGTATTCCAAGCACACCTTTGTGGTTTTTATACTTTACTTCTGCTTCCATTTGATGCTACTTTGTACTATATTCCCCTACAATACAGAGGCTAAATATTCTACTTTGTACTTCACTCAATTATCTGTTATAGTTACTTTGCAGATTAAGATAATACATGCAAAATTTATTACAATCAAGCATGTAGAATTGTTTACAGTGGTTCCACCATGACCAGCTACAACACTGAAGTACTATACTTCAAAATCAATGCATCAGTAACAATAAGGGTCAAAATAACACTAAACAAGCACATTCTGGAAAATGTGTACTTTTATTTGACACTTCAAATACATTTTGCCAATAACACCTTTGTATTTTTACAAAATGATTGCAAATTAATCAGTTTTGAATAGATTCACAGTTCAACACATCCATGTTACACTTGACTTGTTCATTCTTTTTCTAAAGAGAATGTGTTTGTTTTGTCTTCTTAAAGACTGTATGTCTGCATGTCCAAAATTCTTGTAGATATCCCTTAATGAATTATAATAACAAAAAACTACTGTCTATTATTTGTATTGTATTGTATTTTAATTTCAGGCCCTGACTTACTTTAGAAATGGAAAACACTTCCATCTGGTGGATGAAGAAAACACACTTCACTTGACAGAAGAAACAGACGGGGGGGAAAAAAGATGCTTTTTGCTCTCTGAACATTTACTGCAGGTCTTAGCACATATGTTATCACTGGACCTGTATGTTTCTGTGACACCAGTGATGGAACAAGAAAGAAGTTGGTACTACTGCGCACACGCACTCTCAACATACAAGATCATAAGAGACTAACAGAACAGTCCAGTCCCAGAGGAAGCATCAGTCCTGAAATGACAAAAAGGACAATGCTGTTACTGCAGAACGGATACATGATTTATTAACAGAGATCTTAAGAACCACAGCTCCTCCTGTATCTTTAATGTATGAATTGTTCTGGCAAGCAGCAAGAGTTTAACGAGCACCAAAATGACAGTTTGGAAGAAGAAGTCTAGTCAGGCCAGTTTGGAGAACAGCCTGTTCACTTCAGATTACGACAGCTCTTTTGTGACTCTCCCACACTGCACTCGGCTTTGCTTTCTTTTTGTTTAGTCATTTGCATGTAAAACCTGTTATTCCTGCAAATATGAAACATGTGACCATGTTGTAATGTTTCCTTTAAAAAAAAAAAAAAAAAAAAAGGTGAATCATAATGAAAGGATTTCGTAAGGAAACAATTTGCATCAAAGGAGGGTGTGGTGTGCCGGCTCCAATTAAAACTGTGCCAGTAAGATCTGTTGTGGATCTTTTATGGATAGGGGCGGTTTCTGTCCTCAGCCTCTGTAAAGAGGTGTGGCCCATTTTGATATTAGAAACTCATGAGAAGTAGAAACTACAGTGCATAAATGTAAAGTGCTATAAATGGTGGTTTGAAAATCCAACATTGTTAGACTAAAATTAGGCCATTTTATGAATCTAAATTTCAACTGGCAGGAGAAAACTGCAGCAATGCGTTTACCTCATCAGAAGATGAGCATGATTTGTCTGGTTTTTTTCCCTCCTTCTTCTTCTCCTTTTTCTTCTTATCATGTTTTCCATCTTTATCCTTTGACTTCTCCATCTTGTCAGATTTCTCCTTCTTGTCAGATTTGTCCTTCTTGTCAGATTTCTCCTTCTTGTCAGACTTGTCCTTACTCTCAGACTTGTCCTTACTCTCAGACTTGTCCTTGCCGTCATCCTATAGAAATGGCAAAAGTTTGAACGAATCATTCATTGTGTTGATTTGGTCTTAAGGATCATGCTTCAGTCCCGCAATCACAATAAATTGTTGTAGAGTAAGAACTGTGTTTGCTGCAATCTACTGCGCCAACAAACTGGCAACCAAAGGGTAAAGATGAGGCAGATTCACCAAAGATGTAACTTTTTGATTATAATTTTTCTGCCTGACATGAGCCACTTGGTCTTTTTTATCAAGATAATGAGACATTCATGTAATTTTCATCAAAAACAGAAATGCGCACATTTCTATTTCTTAGTTGATGTAAATGCTCTTATGCTTACTAACTATGACAATATTTTGTAGCATGAAACCACCTTTTTCTTGCCGAAGGGCCAATTAAGTTCATCCTTGTGGGCCTCCTCCTTCTTCACAGTCTCTTCGTTTGTTTCTAGAGCTGCAAAAGAAGCAAATTCAAGCAGGTTTTTATCAAGTTATAAAAAAAATTAAATAAAAGGGATTTAAAAACAGAATTACTGTCACCCAAGAGTTGAGGGATAAAATGGACCTATTGAAACTGCAAGATTAAAGGTACAAATTAAATAGACCAAAGTGGGAGTGAAGAATATGGGACATTAGGTGAAGCAGCCAGGTGAAACGCCTGTTCTACTGAATTCTCCGCTGCAAGCATCGACATTTAAGGGATTTCTACTAGAAGCAACTTAGATTTTCGCCTACCTGACGACAGATCCATTGTGACTCCTCTTCGTAAGCTTTTCCAAACAAGTGAGCGCAGACACGCTTATCACGCTCAAGACACCTAAACCACATGACCTTACCTAACCAACCACCGCTCCTGCTGTGTTCAACTTCCACAGGGCGGAGGTGTCACAGTCAGCAGTAGTGGTAAACTATAATTAAATTGTGTAGTTTACCACGATCATATCTGCTTCCTGACTTTTTTGTGTGTTGCGGGAGCGCCGTGAGAGAGTCACTCAGACAGACATTTTTACTGCGCAAAATGTAGTAATTAAAAAAAAGTGACTTACTTAGACGCCTACAGGGCCATGTGTGTGTTAATTTAAGTTTTTGTCGGATTTTGGGCTGACTAAATTTAAAAATGATGCAGCTGAAAGTAGCAGAGTTAGAAATGGTTTATGTGACAGTTAAGAAATCGGCTACCTAAGTGCATATAAAACCATTGATCGACTGAAATAAATACTAAATAATTAAATAATGACTTCTGTTAGTGAGCGTCATGGCCTCAACACAGTAGTTGTTAGGAGTGCTCATTCAGCTATAAAGCTGATGAATATTTGTGTTAATGCAAAGTAGGTTTTAGATAAATTTCTGGGTTTTTTTTTCCTTTTTTGTAGTTTGAAGTAATTTTCTCACTCATTCCTCAGCTAATATTGTTTTCAACAATGTGTTACAGCCTTTTAACACATTGGTATTGATAATAATAATAATGACTGGGTAAATAAAATAAATACAATCGTGGAATTATTGCACGTGATAGTGGACTGATATTTCTTGTATAACGTCCTAATTTATTATAAAATCATAATTATTCACAGTAAAGCCTAATTGTCTTCCACAATTTACCTTTCTAATTATGTCTCGCTGCATCTTTACACAGGAACTCCTCTAATCCACCAGAAAACACTGCAAAAAAAATCTCCTTTTATTTTCCATATTGAGTGATCCTACTTTTATACTTCACTGTATTATGTCCCTGATAATAATATGCATACTGGGCAAAATATATTATAGTTAGTATAGTTAGTATTTTAGTTATAGTGTATAATAGTTTGGCTTTAGAAATGGTAAACATTTGAAAGTAAAGCAAAATTGAGTCATTTTGCTTGTTGTCAGAACATTTACTGCAGGACTTAGCACATGTGTTTACACATGACCAGTATGTTTCAGTGACACCAGTGATGGAACAAGAAAGAAGTTGGTCACACACACACACACGCACACACACACTCAACAGACAAGATCATAAGAGACAAACAGAACAGTCCAGTCCCTCAGGAAGCACCAGTCCTGAAATGACAAAAAGACAATACTGTTACTGCAGAAAAGATACATAATTTATTAAGAGGCATCTTAAGTGTCACAATTCCTTCTAGTCAAGACAGATGAGTCACTTTCATACCAGTGATTAGATAAAAACAGCTCTTTTATGACTCTCCTATCTAACCAGTTTTTCCACTCTCCCACCCTGGACTGGACTCTCACTTATTTCCCTTTAGTCATTTGCACATAAACCTGTTAGTCATACAATGTCACCAATGTGTTTTGTTTCCTCTAATTAAAGCTGCAACACAATGAAAAGAATTCAGCTCAGAGGTGATGGCAGTAGACACCGCTGAGATTGACTAAAAGGTAACCATCTGAAAATGAATCCGTCAGTCACAGTCTATTCTAGGTAATATCACACTAGTATGAACTATAAATATATGCACACAGCAGGGTGTGGTGGGTCAGATCTGAATAAAACCGGGTTTGTTGTGTTGTGGAAGTTCCATATCCACCAGTGGGTCAACATTTCAGTTGTCAACCTTTGTAACAAGCTGTGACTTGGGCGGCATGATAGCTCAGTGGGTAGAGCAGTCGTCTCCCAACCCAAGGGTTAGAGGTTCGATTCTCAGTCCCAGTAAGCTACATGTCGAGGTGTCCTTGGACAAGACACCGAAACCCTGTAATTATTATTATTATTACACGTTAAAACCTTAAGAACTACAAGCTGCAGATGTGTACCATGGCAACACACTGACAAACAAGAAATAAGTACTAAAAGTTGGTGTTTAACATGTCAAAAATCCAACAAGACTAGATCAAACCCATGTTGCAAAACCAAAGTTTTCACTGTCAAGGGATGACGTAATGAGGGTTTACCTCATCTCACCTCTGACTTTACACTGTAAGTGTAAACTGTTAGAAATGTTGGTTTGACGATAGTCCAACATGGTTAGACTTAGGCCATTTTGTAAAATCTAAATTTAAATTTTCAAGAGAAAACTGCAGCAATGTGTTTACCTAATCAGAAGATGAGGATGAGTCGTCTGATTTTTCTCCCTCCTTCTTCTCCTTTTTCTTCTTGTCATGTTTTCCATCTTTATCCTTTGACTTATCCTTCTTGTCAGACTTTTCCTTCTTGTCAGACTTTTCCTTCTTGTCAGACTTATCCTTCTTGTCAGACTTTTCCTTCTTGACAGACTTATCTTTCTTTTCAGACTTATCCTTCTTGTCAGACTTTTTGCTCTCGCTCTAAAAAAAATGGTAAAGGTGAGTGAATGGATTAATCACAAGATGAAGCAGAGAGAAGAAACGGAGAAACAACTTTCTGGTATCAGTTTAGTTCAAATTGGCTAATATTAGCTACAATCAATTGTTGGACCTGGAAAAGCTCTTATAAACTGCATGAGCATCTTTGGCAGCATATACAGATACTTTATTCTTACCTTATCCTTCTTGCTACAGGGCAATTTAAGCTCATCCTTCTGGGCCTCCTCCTTCTTCACTGCTCCTTCATTTGTACCTAAAGCTGCAGAAAAGACAGATGTGTCATCAGCAGGTTTGTGTCAGTATTACTGTCCCTGTGAATTGGAGTGACAGTAAAATATCCACTGTGAAGCTACAAATTATTATCTTTCTTTACATAGTCTGGTTTCGTTTCTCGCACATACAATATAATGGCCATTTAAATAAGATGAGCAATATCAGGAATTTTTATTAAATAGAGTCTAAACTAAAATTTGAGCCAACCTGAAGACAGATCGAAATCCATTGTAACTCCAGTTATTGAACTTTTCCAAACAAGTGACCACAGAGACTGACAGGCTGATTTTCTCACACGCAGGAAACCTGAACTGACCACACCTAAACCACGTGGCCTTATCGAACCAACCACTGCTGCTGATGGGGTAATCATTCACATTTATGTGGTTGTAAATTAATTTACAGCAGGGGACTTACCTTTATGTGCAGTGGTAGCAGAGTTGAGATAACGAAAACACTGCAGTAAGGGAAGGGGAATTTGAATAATTCAACATGTACATGTAGGTAGTATTTCAATTCAAAGGTCAGGTGGGAAGTCTTCTGAAAACATAATAAGACAATATAACATGGTACACTTATAATTCATCAGTTAAATTCTAAAGTATGATAATAGTGACTTAAATAATGCAAAGCATATAAGATGAAAATGCAATTTTTTTTAACTTGTCTAGGAAAATAAAATTCAACATACACTCACTGGCCACATTACTCAATTCAATTTAATTTTATTTATATAGCGCCAAATCACAAGAGAATCATCTCAAGGCACTTTACAAATGAGGTCAAAAGTATTTAGTTATAGAGAAAGAAACCCAACAAGCCCTACTGAGCAAGCACTAGGCGACGGTGGAGAGGAAAAACTCCCTTTAACGGAAGAAACCTCCAGCAGAACCAGGCTCAGGGTGGGCGGTCATCTGCCTCGACCGGTTGGGGTGAGTGGACAGTGGAGAGTGAAAGAGAGCAGAAAATAATAGCAACAGACAGTTGAATGCCAGCAGATTCCTCATCCAGCCAGACAGTAGGACCTGGGTCACACAGCCACCTCCCATGATGAGGACCTGGAAGAAGGATAGAATGCACAAGAGAGAAAAAAGAGGGAAAGGCCCACAGCCTGTATGCTTATGTGCTTGGGAAAGAAATAACAAAGGGTTAGATGAAGGAAAAATAAATAAACAAATTCAAAAGAATGCCATGATCTTGTTGGCAGGACTATGGGCAACACTAAAATACTGCTTATTCAATAACTGAGACTGAATTGAGACTGAAGCCAACCCACCAGCCAAGGACTGGTAAACAGGTAAAACAGTTAAAAAACCCAACCCCTAATTGAACGTTAGGGCATATAGATGAGTTTTTAGTTTAGATTTAAATACAGCAACAGAGTTACACTGTCTGATTTCAGCAGGGAGGTTATTCCAAAGGAGCCCACTAACTTTTTTTAAACTCTAGGGACAGACAGGAGCCCTGTGCTCTGAGGGTACCAGGTGGAATATATGGTTTAAGGAGATCAGACAGGTGTGAAGGGGCGCTTACATTTAGAATTTTATATGTCAACAGAAGCACCTTAAAATCTGATCTAACTTTAATAAGGAGCCAATGGAGAGAAGCCAGGACTGGGGTAATGTGGTCAAAGTTCCTGGTTTTGGTTAAAAATCTAGCAGCAGCATTCTGGACCGTTTGAAGACTGGCTTGGGGCAAACCTGAGAACAGCACATTACAATAATCAAGTCTGGATGACACAAAGGCATGAATTAAAGTTTCTGCATCTGCCATTGACAGAGGAGGCAGAATTTTAGCTATGTTACGTAGGTGAAAGAAAGCAGTCTTAGTAATATCTTTAATGTGCTGTTCAAAAGAGAGAATCAGATCAAATGTGATACATTATTAGGTACACCTGTACAATCTAATGTATTCCAGCACATCCTCTCTGCCACAAATTCTACTATTACAAGGTTATAATTTCTCAGTTTATATTGAAACTCTCAAAAATGTGTTAATTCTATTAAACATTTTTATATTCGCTCATAGTAGGTGGTGGAGTTGTGTGCTTCTGATTCATTTTAAATATGGTGGTCAAAACATTGGCAATAACTCTACTTTCTTTTGTCATCAACAACACAACTAATGTCAAAGAAGATAAAGTAGTATTTTCTATTAATATGTCATAATAACACAACAATAATAAAAGCTAAACAAACAAAGTTAATAAAATAATATAATTTTATTTTCCAAAACAATGTCTTTATGTGATTGTGGATTGATTATCATTTGTCATGCAATGATTATCTCCATAAATTCGAACATTTTAATCACGTCACACTGCACTCTTTAAGCTCTCTACACCTCTAACACACCAAAACCTACTTTATTTTTATCACATTTTCTTGCACATAATCAACATACTGAGAGCATCATTAGCACATAATCACATTCAACTTCCTTCAAGCATGTAAGATGTGCTTTAGAAAATAATCAGCAACATTTATTTTGGCCTAGGACTAATTTATTGGTAAGGCTTGGGTCCTCTGAGTAAGTCTCTAGTGGTTAAGTGGGTAGTGGAACGGGTTCCTCTATCTCCAAAGCCCCTTGGACTCCCAATTAGGGATTCCATGTGACTGACAGGTCTGCGAATGAGGGGTCTCTCTTCCACACTCAGTGGTGAGCCAGACACAGAGGTCTTGCCGACAGCTGAAGGACTCAGAGGATACAGCTGCGCAACAGGTCTTGAAGAGAGTGACATGAACGAGACAGAACTACCACCAGGCTTGAAGCTGCAGCCACCAGGAGCAGAAAGTTCACCACCACCACCTGAGTCTGACACGTCTCTTTTTGGTTCGCCACTTTGCTCACCATCAGGGTTTTCCTGTAATCAAATTAACACCAACATAAACATGAAGGGAACTCTAAAAAACAGGTTACCCTACAGAAGTGAAAATACTGTGAGGAACAATTATGGCAGTGTTTTTTGTTCGATTTTTCAGCCTGAGGAAATGTCAACTTGTCCTAAGAATTAATAACAGCTGCAATCACACAATTGTGCAATGAAAACTTAATGGAAAGTTTTTGTAGAGAACTTGCCAAAGCCTGCCAAGAACCAACACAAAAGAAAACACACCACATTGCTACTTACGTATTGGTAAAACTAAGGTTAAACTGTGGGAACCAGGGTCCAACATGAAAACATCCCTGTCTGCTAGATGAAGCTCAGAAGAAGCTGAGTGATGCAGCATGATAATGACCCTAAACAGGTTTATCAGGTTTTGTTTACTTTTCAACCATCTATTTGCATGCATAATGGCTGTCTACAATAAAGACATAAAAGATCATGACAGTTTGTGTTTTATCAGCTTAGAAATATTGTGTTTGTTGACATGTCTGACTTTGGTGAAGATCAGGTCACATTTCATGAATAGTTTATGCAGATAAACAGGAAATTGTAAACAGTGTCGTTACTTTTTCTTTTCACTGTATGTTACTTACAATCTTCTTCTTGTAAGTTTCCCTTCCTGATGCACATGAACTCTGTGAGACAAACAGGGAATCGGTAAGATTAATCAATTTCACTTTATATGGGACATACAGTAATGATAATGATATATAAGTAATGTACCTCTTCCTTCTTCTTTTTCTTCTTGTCTTTCTTCTCCTTTTTGTTTTCCTTGTCACTTGAACTTGTGTCCTGCTCAAGAAAAGGATGCAACTGTCAGTCATCTATTTTTAAGCAAAATAAAAAAGTCTTTTCAATTTCATTCATTCAGTTTTAACACAACTAAATGCAAACCATCAACATTGTTTTACCTTTTTCTTGTCTTTCTTTTTCTTCTTCTTCTTATCCTTTTTCTTCTTTTTCTTCTTGCCATCATCGCTAGAAGAATTACTGGAGGAATCACTAGAAGAATCCTAAAAAGAGAAGTGAGATGATGATGATATACATTACATTTAATTATTTTAGCAGTAATTACAAAGTGGGGATGTAGCCCTCTGTTACTTTAATAGTTTTTAGTACTTTGTGAGCAGTCATGTGGCTCAAATAATGCTGACGATGTGATGCAGTTTTTTCAATCCCCCTATTTTTGCATGAAGCAAAGATCATTAATAGTATATTTTTCCAGGAAATTTCACCTAAGTTGTTAATGACCAAAAACCTTAAATGGAAAACAAAGGGTGGGATGTTCTCACCTTCTTTTTCTTCTTCTTCTTGTCCTTCTTCTTCTTATCTTTCTTTTTTTTCTTTTTCTACAGTTAAAATAACATCATGAGCTTGGTTGACTATGAAACTTTACTAAGTAGACAACATTGTATTTGTGTCACCTCACCTTTTCATCATCACTATCAGTAGAAGAGGATGAGGAAGAAGAGGAACTATGATCAGAGTGGCTCGACTTCTAGAAAGGATAACAGTGAATTAATCATAGAAACAGGAATTTCACTTCAAACCAGAGTTCATCCTCAATAATAAATCCATCAATAATAAACTCAAATAATCTCTATTTTTCATTGCCATGGGTTAAATGCATACTGCAGCAAAGAGCATAGAGATATTAACCATCAGTACAAAACAACAAAGGTGTTTGTATGTTTTCACCTTCTTTTTCTTCTTCTTCTTCTTTTTCTTTTTCTTCTTGTCATTATCGGAGGAGGAAGAGTTGGAATCCTGTAAAACACCCCGATACCAGTAACACATAAGTCACTCACAACAGCACAAGTACACACAAGTTTGGTGATGGTTCCTGTGTTGACAAACCTTATCCTTCTTCTTCTTCATCTTCTCCTTCTTTTTCTTCTTCTTCTTTTTCTTCTTCTTGTCATCTTCACTGTCTGAAGATGAACTATCAGATGAAGAAGAGGAGGAGCTGGAGGATTCCTATGGATCGAATCAAACACAAAAATGCACATTTATGTATCCACAATTTTAAGTTATGTCAAACTGAAACCGTCACATTCATCCATCCTGCACACAAAAAATGTGTGTCTGTGTTATACAACTATACTACATTTACCATGCACCACTACTACTAAATGAGAAGTAGTTTGGAAAAACATAATCAATAAAATACTTCAGGACTCTCTGTTTACCTTCTCCTTTATTTGCTTTTTCTTCCTTCTGTCTTTTTTGTCATCATCACAGTCTGGAGATGAGCCGGATTCCTGTAGAATACAGCGTTTATTCAATGTGAATTGTAACAAAATGACTTTATACCAAACCGAATCACTACATCGTGATTTGCACTGAAACAATAACGATAAATTTTACGTTTTGTTTTAAGTGACTATACTACCTTTTCCTTCTTCTCCTTCTCCTTACATACACCTCCTTCTCCCTCATTATCACTTATGTGGCCACCAGAGAATGCCTCAGCTCCACCTGCTGGACAAGAAACAAAATTACAACCCAAACAGTAACTTCACGATAACTGCTCGATGTTTGATTTGTTGAAGAGCCAGAGGAGTATCACACATACCAGAGGTCAGTTTCTCTTCTTCTGCTGCTTTAAGCTCTTTGACTCTGACCTGTCATAAAAGAAATGTGCATATAACACTTAAATTTCTCATTCGTGGGATAATAAAAGTTTATTCTATTCTATTCTATTCTATTCTATACTCTATGTGCATGTGCATAGCACAGGTATATTACCTTGTCAGCATCTTCAGCTTTCTTTTTCTCTCCATCAGCACATGGTCCTGCAAACTCACCACCTGCAGAAATACCAACAATCATCAGATTCATGTACTGTACAAGTGTGTTTGTAGTTATGACTGTTGTTGAGATTTCAATGTGTTTTTGTTGTTATTGAAAAGGGTAAACACTCACCAGCTGCTGAAACAACAGTAATACTGCTGACCTCATTCTGCTCTTCTGCCTGCAAAAAAGTGCACACACAATCCCACTCAGGCTTACTATATATGCTGTATCCTGTATTTCCTCATACAGTACATGTACACACATAAAAAAAAACACCTGACCTGTTCTGTCTGAGAAATTATGAGTTAAAGCCAGCAACTGTTCATGTTTGATTCATAACATAATAAAAACTAAGCTTCCTGTAGGCAGAAAAATAAAAATGTGGCCTGACTCCGCAGTGCTATAATAAGTAAAATACTGTCATGCTCACATGATGAGTGGTCCAACCTGTAAGACTACTACATCATTCACAGGAAAGAAGAATAATTTGACCTTTTTCTTGTCCTTCTTCTTGTTCTTCTTCTTTTTGTTTTTCTTCTTTTCTTTACCACTGTCAGACAATGAGGATGAACTTGAAGAGCTGGAATCCTGTGTTAACAATTAAGAAAAACTTCAGTTTACCATTCATGTAAAAATGTGTAAGTCCTGCAATCTATTCTGGAACACAAGTCATGAACTACAAATCAAAACTACAAAATCTACAAAACTACATGAACTACAAAAAGTATATAAGTATATGTGACTTAGAGTGTAATTACATCCGTTTTATTCTTAACAGGCCTTTTTTGATAACCTGTAATTTTAACTTTATTATTGTAATGCTTTCTGCAGAATCCTTCTGATCGTTATTTACGTAGTAAATAGCTGCACACAGACATAAAAAGTCTGACAACTGGCAAAATGTCCACACTGCTTTACCTTTTTCTTGTATTTCTTTTGCTTCTTCTTCTTTTTTTTCTTCTTCCTCTTGTCATTCTCACCGTCAGAAGAAGATGATGAAGAGGAGGAGGAGGAGGAGGATCTAGGGTCCTATAAAAGAAGGCAAACAAAACAATATACTTCATTAGCTTTTATGTTATACATAAAACTGACAAATTGGACAATTGATGTAAATTGCATTAAATAGAGTTTTAAAAACCTTACCTTCTTCTTTTTCTTCTTGTTCTTCTTTTTCTTCTTCTTGTCATTCTCACTGTCAGAAGAAGGTGAAGAGGAGGATGAGGAACTGGAGTCCTATAAAAGAAGATAAACAAAACAATATCCTGTATCAGCCTTTATTTTATAACATACATAAAACTGACAAATTGGACAATTGATACTGTAAAGAGTATCAATTAGTGTTTTAAAAACCTTACCTTCTTCTTTTTCTTCTTCTTGTTCTTCTTTTTCTTCTTCTTCTTGTCATCCTCACTGTCAGAAGAAGATGATGAAGAGGAGGAGGAGGAACTAGAGTCCTATAAAAGAAGATAAACAAAACAATGTATTGTATCAGCTTTTATTTTTACAACATACATAAAACAGACAAATTAAACAATTGATATTGTAAATAATATTAAATAAACCTTACCTTTTTCTTCTTCTTCTTTTTCTTCTTCTTGCCATCCTCACTGTCAGAAGAGGAGGAAGAGGAGGAGGAACTAGAGTCCTATAAAAGAAGATAAACAAAAAAATGGATTGTATCAGCTTTTATTTTTATAACATACATAAACAGAATAATTAAACAACTGATATTGTAAACAATATTAAATAAACCTTACCTTTTTCTTCTTCTTCTTCTTCTTTTTCTTCTGCTTTTTCTTCTTCTTGTCATCCTCACTGTCAGATGATGAACTGTCATATGAGGAACAGGATGATTCCTGTGACAAAGATTTTAAGTAATATAATAATTAATAGTGTCATTCATTCATTCATCATTGACTTGACTCATTTTATAAAAAACAGTTAGTTATTGTTGTATAAGGCTAATTTGACATGCCTCCTTTATCTTCTTCTTCTTCCTGTCCTTCTTCTTTTTCCCTTTCTTCTTGTCATCCTCTTCATCCGATGAGCTCAAATCCTGATGAAAGAAAGGGAAACAAATTCATCAACGACAAGTTCACAGACAGCAGCACGTTTAAAACCAGATGTTATTTGGTTTCTCACTTACCTGGTTTATTTTCAGACCTTCTGCAGACAGTTCTTCCCTTTGGTCCTTTGGCCCTGAAAACATTAAGTAGCATTTGTTGAACAAGTAAACAAAAATTGTTTGAACTGTCAGCTGAGGCACAGCTGTTTAATCAGACTTTTGAGTCAGGTCATATATCATCACTGATATGCATAAAAGGGAATTAAAAAAAAACATCCACAGTTCTGAATATTGCTCAATGTAATTCTCTCAATCACAGAAATTTAAATCTGAGTGAAGTTTTCATGAGCCACTCTTTTTTGTTGACCTCATGGGCAGTAATATCAGAATGTGTATGTCAAAGTTGGTAAGACAAAGCAGTTGGTGGCTCAATCTCTTCTGTGTCACGATATGCTTTGAACTGTGAGTCTGCTATGATCAAGAAATGTATAACGTGGTAGTCTGGTAGTCTTGCAAAGAACCATAGAGATGCTTTTTTCTATGTATGCACATATATGTATATGCAGACCATATTACTGGAGCTGTCAATATGATATAGTCCGAATGCTTCCATAAAGGAGAATACACAGGGCCAACAAATGCATTGACCTTTTAGCATCTGATATCAGAAGTCATCTGAAAATATAAAACACAGGTATCGTAACGATTTGGCCATGTTTCACTTACCAGCGTGAGATATGATAACATTGTCCCAGACGAAAACTTTGCTCTCATCCTTTTTCTTCGTCTTCTCCTTTTTCTTCTCATCCTGCAAGTGAATGTTGATTCTTTCATAACTGTATGTTTTTGTTGCTGTTCTTTATTGTATTATATGAGTGCTTATGTGTGAATGTTTTCTGCCTAGTGAATGTAACATTTAATCAGTATAAATAAAGATAAATTAATCAGAATCATCGTTAGGTGTTCCCTACTAGTTCTATCTTTCTACCTACCTAATTGTACATGTCTTAACCACAGTCAGATAAGAAACATGCAGCCAGAACCAACAACTGAGTAATGACAGACATAGCCTGTACACATGATATGCATTATCATGCACAGGATGCATAACAATATGCACCATGTATGCAAGCATGTCTGTCCAAGTGAAAAAATAATATAGTATAGTATATTTTTTAAACTTAAGTAGACTTTTGAAATGTTTAAAATTAGCAAACTTTAAGTTGTATTAAATTGAAACCACTAAAGTTGTATTTCATATACTGAAAGCTACATATTTAATGTATATTTAATGTATTTTTATTATAAATTATAACTTTTATGTGTTCTGCTCTATAGTGATTTCTCACTTTAAGAGCATTCAGTCCTGTCACTTTGTTTCTGTCTCTTGTCTCAAACGCTTACAAGCGCTGAACATTTGATTTTCTCGAGCCTCCTCATTGTCTACCGACACTCACAGAAAATGAGAAAAACAAAAAGCCATTCTGTGATCACTATCTTACTGAATAAGACAAAGAGGTGAAATATTTAAGATATTTTTGTAGTCATGGGTATGCAGTGACTCCCAAGTTGAAATCGCTGACAATCAGGCCTGGGGAGGATTGATGTGCCTATCCCGCCAACTGGCCAAAAGACAAAATAAAACCTCATTCCTTTTTAGTCTTCTTCTAAGTACAAGTTAAACTTGACAGCTAGTTAGAGCTAGTTGATAGTTAGAAGGCACTATGAATCCCTTGTCTGATGTTGCTTGTGGCCAATGACTTAATTTATCAATGGAGCAGTAAAGATTACTCAACAATTAACACTGCACTGCAAGTCCAACAGATCTACACTTGCTTTAACTTACTTAAAAATATTCCTGCTTTAACTGTAAGAATATAACCTGAGAACTCTGAATCAAGCATCATGGACTCTCAAAATAATCCTTGCAAAATATGGACGCACTGAGAGGCATGTGATGGAAGAAAGTGGTGTTTGACAACCAAACGCTAAACAGATGATGAGCACCTGTGCCATAACCACAACTTACCTCACTGTCACTGTCTGAAGAGCTACTGGAGGACGAGGAAGAGGAAAAGGAAGATGAAGACGATGAGCTGGAATCCTGTTGAGAAAAAGGAGTGGAATTTGCTGCTCGATTTTATGTAAACACTGAACAGGATTATTTATACTGTACACTCTGTAGTTAGTGAAAGTGATGAATGAGAATCTAAATACATTAGTCACTATAACACTACACTACACTGCACTTAAGGTGTGCTTTAATATATTTACTTATATTTATAATATTTATA
>JAUMHL010000005.1:11106871-11153636 GCA_032362345.1 Sandelia bainsii
ATTAGTCACTATAACACTACACTACACTGCACTTAAGGTGTGCTTTAATATATTTACTTATATTTATAATATTTATAAAAAAATTATATATTTTTTTCTGTTTTTGCATTTCAATTACCAAAATAGTACACTAGTGTTAAAATATATGTTGCTTATTTGCTTCAGCACAAGTAGAAATGCACCTGTTCTAATTTTACTTTTCACTTTATATGTTAAAAGTAAATTAAACGTAAAGTAAAATTTAATTTTAGAAAAACATTATTATTATCAACTTATGTGGGGAGTTCCCGGATTCATGTAATCACATATGACCTAATTTTCATGACTTGTTGTGGTAGACACAAAAGGTGTTACAAGATGTTTTTCATTGTCACAGGGTGTGTTCCTCTCCTTTCAGATACCGCCTACTACTGCATACTACTAATACATTAGATCCACCACCTAGTACCTGTGGTGAAATACATTCATACATTAAGTACATCAACTGTTATGTGTTCTGCTCTAGTGATTTCTCACCTTAAAAGCATTCATACACGTGACAACATGTGACACATAAGGTGATATAAGGTGTGACTGGGCGTGTTCCTCTCCTGTCAGATACAACCTACTGCCATCTGAAACAATAGAGCCTCCATCCAATGAGGCTTTGTCACAACTGCCTAGACAAGGTGGTGTAGCTAGCAGTGGAAGGGAGGGCTCTTAAGGCAACACACACAGGAAACTGCACAAGCAATAGGACTGTACAAAACAGGATGAACTGACTATGGCTGTGTTTGGGACTGATTTTTGTAAACATGATTTCACCTCATTAGACATATAAAGACATTCAAGAAAATACTCAAAAATAAAAAATAAACATCTAATATTGAATATTATGTTTATTTTGAGTTAAAGATACTATTCTTGATCTACATTACCCTTTTGTTCTTTTTCTTCTTCAGCTTTTTCTTCTTTTCTTTCTTGTCAGTACCCTCATCGTCACTTTCCGAAGACAAGAGAGATCTGTCAAATGAATGCTGGTGACAGACAAACAGAGACAGCAGACATAATGTATTTATTATTTCTAAACAACTTTTAGAAATCAGTGTGGTTGGAGTAAGTACACACAATCAATGCAATTAATTATTTTGCCACTGTGCACCTTTACATGTATGTTTCCGTGTCTTGAAATTATAACTATTACATAATAGACACAAAGTACCTTGAGTATTTGGTGCTAAATAATATGGGTCGATGCACTCAAATGATGACTCTGTGTTTTTAAAATATCTCTCCTGCTGCTTACCTGTCCATGTCCTGCTTCTGATGAGTGTCCAGGTTGACTCTTATCTCCCTCCATCTTACCAAGCTCTGCAGGCTCTGCTACCCTAGAAACAGGCTCTAGACCAGCAGTAGAGACCACTTTTGGTGGGTGGACATCTGCAGCGTCTGCTTCACCTGGAGCTGAACAGCACAGGATGAGAGGATTAGAAATGTTTGGCCAACAGACCCAGATAATCTGACCTTTTTTTTATTTAGTCATTAAAACTCAGAAAACAAGCTACCAGTATCTATAAACTTTGATCAACTGCTCCAGCAACTATGCCAAGCTGGTTGTACTAAAACAAACACTGAATTGTGCAACTGCATGTCTTTATTCTCCCACAACCTTCAATGGAGAGCCAGGTTAAAACCTAGAGGAGTATAAATTAAACATTATTTCTGTTGTATTATTTTTATATGATTATTTTTATTGTCTTTTACCATAAATCCTGAGAATTCTATTTCAAAAATTTAGTAAAAGAAAAGAATACAGAAGTTTTGTGTAAAATAGACTTAATTAATCATAAAAATACATCTACAAAACAGTAATAAGCTAAATGGATGTAACACATGAATGATTCGCTTTCCTCCTGAAGAACTTGTTGCCTGTTTAGCATAAGCCAAACTTTTGTAACGTTCACTCCCATCAAGCTATAAAGACTACAAAACAAATAATAATAAAAAAAGACTGCAAACCTTTTGGGACAGTTGACTCCATTTAGGTCCCCTTGTCTCCCTCATCCAAGGACCTAGGTCTCCCCTGAAAGACGTGCCTGTGAAGTTTAATGACAAGGAGGGAGTGCCTGGAGCTACAGGTTTATGGGTAGGTAAAGTGGCAAAGTGGCATAAATCAAAGAGACATCCTTTCACAAGTTTCAAAATAAAGCCTACTATCAAAATGTAAATTTTACACTGGAAAAACTGTGCCCACTATATAGTTTTTATACCAAGACCGCTGTTTTATAATGACTTTATTCAATGTGACACAACAACTGCCACATCATGCGCTTCTATTTCATTGACTATTTTACTCTGTTTTATTTTGAAAGAAACAGAATGTGCACACAGTGATGCTCAGGTTTCACAACATCTTATTGTAATTTTCCACCCAACCTTTAACATGTCATATGCCTGCAGAGTGCGTCTTATTGTTATTTCTGCTATTTTCTTATGTTTCCTCTCTGTCATGTCCTTTCTCATGAGACTTTGTAATATGGAAGAATTAGAAGCATTGCAAATATTCAGAAAAAAATGCCTAAAAGAAATTTACCACTTAATCTCAAAACATCACAGGTCCTAGCACATTTAATTTTTTATTTCTTGGGAAGATGTAGACAAGTATGCAGAAATAGCAGAGAGACTAAGAAATGTGACTATTTTATGTCACTGTATCATGTTTAAAGGGGATACATTTCTGAGCATCGATCATATCATTTACCCAGTCTTTTGTGGAGCTTATTTGTTTTCAGTTGACTGAATAACACCTTGCACGAATTTCTAAAAAGAAATACAAGACTGGCTGGTTTAACTGTACCTACAGGTAATATCTGTTTTAGTGCCAGAGGCAACAACAATGTCCAGTTGTAGGGAGGTAAAGTTTTGCTGTATTTTGCAGAAATTGTAGGCTATACCAAATTAGTATATGTGATACTTACCAATTTGCTGCTCAAGTCCAGTGGAATAAGCTGGTTTTCTTAATTTCAAGCACCTCAAAAGCAACACTGATCGTTTGAACTGGGTTATAGGCAGACAATTTTTTCATTTGGTTTGTAGTAATCATTCAACAGCTATGATGTAAAATAAACACAAACTTAAGTAATATAATGCTCCTGTGTCGCCTCCCAGAGGATGGCGAGAATTCAAAGATCCAGGGGGTGTCACTCTAAAAATCGCACGTCTTTCCTCTGTTCCTTTCCAGCTTCCGTACTTAGCCAAAATTAGCCAGTAACACCAGTGTGATTCCGGAAATGTAATTAAAAAATAAAATAAAATAAAATATATTGAAATTAAAAAGAAAAAGAACAAACATTATTCGACACATACTTCAGAAAATTGTATAAAATAATTAACTGACTAATTTTTATGTTAAAAAGACAAACATAATACATTAACTTAGTTGATTAGTTTAATACACAATGCTACAATGGTTTTATTTTGAAATGTAAAACGCCATCTTTAAATAATGTCGATAGCTTAGCAGATGTGTGTCATAAACGGGGAAAGTAGTTATGCGACTCTGCAACACTTTTTAGTATCTTCGTTAAACAACCGAGCATCATTAGTTAAACTGAAAATGTGTCGTTAGAACAACAAGCTAACTGTAGCTTAACGTAAATAAGACGACGAGCACGACACTGTAGGGCGGTCAACTAACGTTACCTTTTAACAGTCATTGCTCCTAATATGGGACTTCGGCAAAGAAAAGATGTGTTTGGGATCAACTCTTCTTAAGCTAGTGGACCAAAAGGGGACCTATGACCACTAGCTAGCGTTAAATATTCACACTTTAATGACTGACTGGCTGTCACCATGGCGAGCCAGACGACATCCCCGCAGCTGTCGGTGACTGTGCTGGCCGCGCTGTGGGTCAGTTTGGGTCAGTGCGGTGTCTCTGAGTCTCCGAGGCCTGGATGTGACAACGGAAAGGTACAATTTACATACATTTTAACGCTACATGGCATGTGTATCGCATAATGTTTAAAATATGCTATGTTCAGCTTCTGTCAGGTATTGTAGGCATTAAATTCACTCAATTTCCTGTGTGTGTGAGACAGTTGTATTTGGATATGGACCTACCTGCGGGTGATGTTTACTGGGACTGTCCAGTATCTACCTGGACACTGGCGTCTACTCAGGTAACCGCTAATACAAAAGTAATCGTCAACCTTAATTTGTGTTTATGTTACTTACTAAACTTACTAAACGTTATCATCAGAAGTTAACTGACATAGATTGATTGAGTGTGTTATAATACACTGTGTGACCGGAAGTTTAAAGTCCTGTACATGTGGCTGCATCAGTTCTTAAAACTACTTGGCTCACAGGCATCCCAAATACAAAACAGTGGCTGTTATTCAGGTTGCTCAATCAGTGGTTTAAACAATGTCCACTTGCTCTCCTATCTATAGACGCATCACAGTATTGACACAGTGTATGATCCTGAGGTAAGTAAACACTTAACCGAGAAACTGCTGTCGTTAAAGGTTTCCTCGGCCTTTGACCTAAATAATAATAGTTTTTTTTTTTTCAAACCAAATAACACCCAATTTCTTTTCACTGCAGCCAACAAAGCAGATCTGTATGGATAAACATATTTCCTACAACCACGCCATTCCCAGCAGGTAAGCATGTGTGGACAGACAGTTTCTCAAAAGGCAGCAAGATGGTTGAACACATTGTCAAGTATATAAGGGTAACTGAGGATGCTGTGTGTCTGTTTACTGCATGTGTGTTGTAGTGGAGCGTACAGACCAGTAATGGCACAGAGTGGAGAATATTTGTACTGTCCTCCTCAGCGGTGGCTCAATAACTTGCATGTAAGTTGCACATTAAAGTTCTCTTGATGCTGTTTCTGCTTCTGTCTACACTCTAATAGTTATATACTACTATATTTATCTGACCTTGAACAGCATATTAACAAACAGTTGTGATCAGGGCATCAATGAACAGGTACAGTAGACACTTCTTATACATTCACTGGCTGCTTTATTAGGCATACCTTTATAATCTAATGCAATCCAGTACAGCAGCAGCTCTTTATTTGCTGTCCTATTTAAATAATTAATTCATATAATACCTTATATAAAACCTTTCTCACAGTGTCAATAATAACTGATAAATTATAACCATGTAAAAGTAGACTTCATGGCAGAGCTGCTTCATTAGATTGTAAAGGGTAAAGGTGTAATAAAGTGGCCAGTGAGTGAAGTTAGTAAGACAAACCTATATGGACATTCAGCAAGTAATAATACTATCTATTGTTTTTTAAAATCCCCATTTTCCCAACAATTTCAGAACAAACAGAGGCATTATGGTAATATTTACATTATATACAGCAGTTAGTCATTGGATGTCACACATTTTTGTGAAAACCAAATCACTGGAAACTCTGTGGCAGATGGAGAAAATGATAGTAACATGCATTTTTGTGTATTTTCCAGCATGGAGTGACTGTTTTTGTCTACCATCCTTGTACTCCACTACGTGAGCGTGTCTTTCTGTCTGTCCTGGCTCGCTCCTGTCTGCCAGACTACATCATCACCCCACATCCGCAGCTCAATAAACACACGGTAAAGCAAACACAAGGCATCTCTGTTCTGTAACATGTTTTTTTCTAGTAGTTTTTGTTGGACAAACTACAAACATGTTATGCAAAAATAAATGAATACTTTAAAAAAATATTCAGTCACAAAAAAGTCAGTAATAGTTGAACTATAAGTTGAATCCTCAAAAGTGAAGTTAAACACTTTCTTACTGCAGCCATTACCCTCTTGTTCTTGTTACCAGTATTTTTGAGTAGTACTGAAATCTTGATGTACCCCTTGCTGGGACTACTATTTAATAAATAAAACAAAGTTCCTGTGAGTATATATATATAATAATATTTATGGTTCCCTTTGATCGCCTTTGGCTGCCTTTTGAACGTGTTTGTCTTTGCTATAGTGGGTCTGTCAGAAACATGCTTTGATCATGCTTCATAAGCCAAATTTAGTGTTTTAGCCAACCTTATTTAATAGCATCAGAATTATCTATATTAATTTCCCTAACAACACAGTTATGGTCCAAACAACAATTTCCCCAAGGGGATCAGTAAAGTATTAATTATTATTATTAAGAAGAAAGAGAGTGAATGCACATTATGTTCAGTGTTTGCTCTGTGTTCAGCCAGTAGCCTTGGTGTCCTGGGGTCACACTTTAGAACTATCTACCATAGCCTCTTTGGATGTCTGTATTTGGCTGGAGACCACAACGAACACAGAAATTAAGTCTGATGGTGTGAACCAGAGCAGCAACTACAACCTGTTGCTGACCTGGCCAGCTGAGCAGCGCCAGCAGAAGCAGCACACACATGCAGAGGAAAACTCAACAAAAATGAAGGTTTGGAGCCTCAACTTATGACTGTCCTGATTCTGTTTATCGAAATGTTGTTAATAATCAGTAATTCTAGACGCACTGCAATAAGAGTAGTATAGTCATTTTTAAAGTTTCGTAAATGCCTCTAAGTAGCTGTTACTGTAAATCCCCAGGAGTCTCTGAGGCGATGCTGTGAACAGATCATCTCTTCTCTGCTCAGTGGAGCGATGGGGACAGAGCTAGAGTCCATCATGAACAAGGAAAGCTTGAAACAAATGAAAGAGTCAGAAGTCAAAGTCAGAGAAACAAAGAGGAACGTCGAGGATGAGATTGAGGGCAGAAGGACAGAGGAGGATCAGAACTATAACAGCACACATCTCTCAGATCCTCCAGGTCCAAAGAAAGCTGCACCTGGGGCTTCAACTCCTTTGGCATTGTCTTCACTTAGAAGTCATTCTGTAGGATTTGGTGCTTCCGAGTTTCAGAAAACAAACCTCAACGCTGAAGCGCCGACCTTCAGTTCCAGAGATGGAGGTACAGACTCAGCCAAACAGAGAGAAAATGCCTCTGATAAACACAGCATGAAGGAGAACGACTCTAAAGCGAAAAACAGTGATAAAGATATTGCATCACATAGCAAGATAAGAGATAAGAAAGCAATAGATGTAAAAGAAAGAGAGGTGGAGCATAAGCAAACACAGAGTGGTACACACTCTCACCAGAGTGAAAACACTGACTATGAGTCTGTTTCTAAATCTCAGAAGGGTTCTCCATCCCAATCACAGCAACACCTAAACACAAAGGTGACCAGTAACCTGCCTAACAGTCATGAATGTGACGGCTGCAAAGCAGGCGAACACAGGGGCACAGGGGCTGAGGCCCGAGCTGCTGTTGTGAAGAAAGGCTTGCCAAGGACCCCCAGGACAGATGAGGCGATGTGGGCAGCAGCTGCACTGGGCTTCTTGCTGATTCTCCTGACACTATCGGTGCTCCATACTCGCCTGTACCGCCACTGGAGGACCGTGCCCAGTCTTTACTGGCACGATCCACGGCAGGACTATGACAGTGTGGCAGGTAGGTGGACCACATGGGGATTAATCACGTTTGAATTGTTTTTTAATAGATGGAGTAGCAGCAGGTTTATAGGCTTATATTCTTAAGCATTGTTAACAATATTTTGTGTGTGTGTTTGTCTTCTAGATGTGATCCGCAGGAGACTGAGAATTGCAAAGAGGAGACGTAAAAGGAGCAGGAGACAGGAGTGTGTTCTCCTGCCGAGCTCCTCCAGCTCAGATGAACATCCATAAACATCCACAAGAATGACGGGAGGAATGAGCTCAAGTCTCACTGCATGTAGAGGAGGTGAAAACTGGTCTTTGTGTCCTGAAAACAGAAGAGGGATACACTCCACTGTATATTATTGACTGGACCAGCACCTCCATCAAAAGGTCAGAGGTGTTGATGGATAATAGCTGAAGCTGAAATACCACGCATAGCAGTTAGATCCTGTGGTCAAATTGATTGGACACATGTCTCCTTGAGTTGTTAAGATTGAGACCATCCATAATGAGAAGATGCCATAACGCAAAGGTAACTGATCTCTTACCAATTTACACTAACTGGCCACTTTATTAGGTACACACCAAAATCTAATGCAATCCAATAAAGCAGCTGCCATGAATTCTACTACTACTTGTACAAGTTTATAATTTAAAAGAAGGTGATAATGGTGCCATATGTTTATTATTGAGTTTATAGAGGGTGGTGGAATCTTACTGCAGTGCATTTTATTAAGAAGTGGACCCTTCATAGTATGTCTCCGCCACCCACTACAACCTCAGTTTTAAACATATAGTAGAATCATCACCTTTCTGACAGTTTCGACAAAAACGAAGAAATTATAACCTTGTAAAAATAGAATCCAGGACAGAGCTGCTGTAATAGTTGCATTAGTTTGGAGAGGTGTACCTAATAAAGTGACATCTGTGTTATCACTGTCTCCTACACGGCTCCTCAACAGTTTTCTACTTGTTTATTGTTTTTATGAATAGTTTTATAGTAATATCATTTTGCATATCTGTAAAGATTTAGTATGTGAATATGTAAGCTGCTGTTCTAAGCAATGCTGTGTGGGGTTTGTCATTGAATGGTACAAACATAAATAGCTGTATTTGGAATATGTTAAGTAAATTTCGGAGAGGGATTTACAAAAACAATAAATTCACTGACATAACTTTTGTCAGGATGTTTTCTCATGTCTTGTGATGCCATAAGCTTAGGTGATGAAAATTGATTATTTGATGCAGATACTGTTTAGAAGTATTAATATATTTTTTTCTACTGTTTATTTGTGACCATTTGTGTTTGTTTTTTGTTACTTATTGTTCAACGTACACATCAATATATTGAGTGATTTATAATTTCCCACATATCTCTTTATGTTGCCAAGTTTAATTTGACAAACATAATTCTAATTTACAAAGGTGTTAAAAGAAAGTGGCACGAGGGGGCTTAACATTATTGGATTGAAAAATCGTTCAGATCTTGGGATGATGAGACAAACTTATTACAAGAATGTCTGCACAGCAAGTTAAACTTAAGAATGATCAGTGACCATAAAACAATGACACAGGTCAATGGCATGAAATCAGGGGTTAGGATTAAAGGAAGAGATGCACTAAAAGTTTTTAGTGATTAAATATTTGCTGTGCAACCTTTAAGAAGAAAAGCAGTTAGGACCATGTATGGATGGATTGGTGGAAAATCATTGTCTGTTGTGAGATTTTTTCCAGATTGGATTAGCCCACAATTTTTTTTTTCCCGTAAAATGTCTCCCATGCATAACTGCATTTCTGGAAAAAAGCCAAACTGCAAAATTCAAGGAACTCTGTAGACAACCACAACAAATTTGTAAAGAGGCATTGATCAGAACACAACAAGGGTATGAAACCATTTTTAAAGCTTTGAGTGTTCTCAGGAGCACAGATATGTATTTGACAATAGAGTAGCAGCAGGTTTATAGACTGTGGATTTATAACCCGAGACTACAGCAACAGTTCACTTTTTCTGCTGAAGCATACAGACAATGCTTGAGTCAAACGTCTGTGGAGAGAATAGGCTGATCATAGATGCTTTACATCTAATATGAAATGAGAGATTTAGAGTTCTTTTATAAAAAAAATTGCAACAAATTTTAAAACACATTTTCCCATTGCCATTGTGTTATTGACTGTAAATTGATGGACAATTTTATTCATTTACACTAAGAAGAAACTAAATGCAGACAGTGGACAATTAACTTGTTTTATTATTTTATTACAAATGTACAGCTTATGAGTTTCCATTACGATTGACCTTTTTAAGTCATTGTTTTCTCTATACAGTTTTTTAACATCTTTTGTTAAGATAACTCTCCCGTCACCCATCTCCCAAAGTGTAGAGCTGTGAAGAAACACAGGGCACAGCAACAGTACAGGCCACAGTGCACTGCCAATGGCTGAAAATCTGAAGTGTGTGTCTGTGTGTAGAACTCATTGGCTGTAAATTTAATGTTTGTATGTGTGAAAGGCTTGGTCCAGCTGATTAGTGTTGAAGGTGTGTGTTCAGTGTTTGAAAGTATGTGCTGTTATCTGGACATGATGGAGGTGTGATAATTAAAGTGACATGAACTGACAGAAGCATTTAACATTCACACTAGAGGCACCCTACGTAGTGTCCACTAACTCAGGAAAGGACTAGGCCATGTGCGTTTTAGACCCTCCTCCCACCATTTTGAGATGACTGTAGTGCTAAACCAAAGTGCGCATCAGACTTTTCTTAGCCCCATCATATGCCAAACGCTTGCATCCTACACCTATTATATTTATCAAAGATCTCTGGAAGAGTCCAGTACGTAATTTAGATCCTACCTCACCCAGCGGGTGTTTGAAAATAGTGCAACTAAGACAACACCAGGATCAAACTGTTCCGTCCTGTGGATTCTAGTGGGAGAATCACACTCGATTAAAATTTCTACAAGTACATCAGGTGTCAAGACTAAAGAGCTGAATGAAGATGTGGTGAACAGGTCCCGCACTTGGACCAACAAATAGACATAATTATCTCTCAAACATAAACCTAGCATATAGCTTAGTATAAAATATAGCATGAAAATATATGTTCATATATATGGCTCTAGTCTAAAACTTGGGCGATCACGATTGAAGGGACAAGTTTTTCTACTGGCCCCCGTGTGTGTGTGTGTGTGTGTGTTTAAGTATTTATCTTGGTTCAGCAGTCAGTATATCACTGTAGCTCAGCTAGTCAAACAGGAGATGATGATGATGATGTGCAAAGGCATTCAATATCAAACAATGGTACATTTCAAGAGTCTTCCAGACATGATTTGTTTTGACAGGGAACAGAGAAACGATCCTCCCCCTACAGAGATATCTGTGTAATAGACTAAAATACACTGACAGTCTGACACCCCGAGTGATGATCAGGGGTAACTGTGGCAAAAAACCCCAGAATAAAGTGGACAAGAAAAGTGCTAAAGGTGGTCTAGCATTAATCTCTCAAAGTGTTTGGAGTCAATTATGGGCAAATTGCTCCTTGTTAAAAGGCAATACAAGAAAAAACTGTAAATGAAAAAAACAGTTTGAAGGATGAGGACATCCTTTGTTTCAGTACCACTGATGTGCAGACTGATGCAATAACCAGCTCGTGAAGCCACAAACACTTTGAGAAATGAACTGCAGAATAACTGGAGAAAGGTTAGAGGTTTGGGTTAATCAAAACTAGAACAGGTAGGTCCTACTGGCACCTAGGAAAGACCTTTTAGATTCCATTTGCTCAGTTACAGATATGACCACATTTGTTCGGCACAGTACAACAAGATTTAAACTTACAGTAGGCTAAGTGCGCTATCCTAAAAAAACAAAACACTATCTTTGTTCCCAATGCTGTCTCCCACTGGCAAAGTTCAGAGACAGTGAAGTAGAAGTAATAAGTTCTGTGGCCCAGATCAGCAGACCGTGACTGAGAATCAATCAGAAAACAGAATGTAGGCTTGATTGTGCTCGCCGCACAGTCTAAAAAGTGAAAATAATACATGGCAAACTAAATCAAGCACACTTGAGGTGAATCGATTTCAAATGAACACAATTTCTCAAATGAAACAATGCAATGAGTACTTCTCGTCATATGTACACTCCAGGTTGCTTGATCTGGTGTTTTCCACAGGTCTACTTAAAGCTTAACTGCAATGTATCAGTACGTTGTTTCAACTTAGTGTAACTGAACATTTGCTAACATGCATGTTGAAAATGGTGCTGTGCAATAGAAGTGTCCAGGGGCACACCCGCCACAGAAGGAACATACTGCTTTAAAGCAACACTGGAGGGTTTGTCCTTATAGACTGGGCCAAATGGTGCGCTTTGATTTCATCATCCTTTGCTTGGCACAGTAGAAAAAAATATGGGATAGATTCTGAGATGATTCCACTGGCTCTGTTAAATGAGGCAAATTGTAAGATAAATCAAGCACAAAAAAGAAAGTTGAGAATACATGACAAAAGCATGTTGATCCAGGTTCTCTCACTATGCACCAAGGGGCTTTTGGGGTGACAGAAAAATCTAAACCAAGAGCTAATCTCCCTCTAACACCCTCTCCCCTTTTGGCAACTGTTTAACCCCTTGGCCACAGGACATTTTACAAAAACAAGAAGAAAAAGACCCCTCGACTGTCACTCAGAAACGGAGTGCTTGAGAAATGCTGAGGGTCATTTCACAGGTTATTTTTTATGTGTATGCAAGTTTTAAGTCCCAGTATGACGTTGAGCACACACACATCTCCCGTTTCCACTAAATGAGAATAATTTTTGAGACAATGAAATAAACATACATAAACAAATCAAGATGACAGTCAGTAAAAATATTAATACAAAAAAAATAACAGGCATGATAAACAATAACAATAAATCACAATTATTCCAGTGTAATTGTTTTGTTTGTGTAAGTCAGTAATGTTTCTCCTTAGAGGTGCAGAGTGAACCAATCTGCATATTCAAAAGAAAGAAAAAGAGTGAAGAAATGAAAACATGCCAGATCATGCTGTGTACCACCAGCAGCAGAGTGGTGACAGGTGGAGACAGGTGGAACAACCCCCCCCGCAAAAGCTAACCCGGGAGGAAGAGCCTGAGAGGCTGCATTAGGTGAGAAGTGGAGGGAGCTAGATGCGTCCCAGCGGGTCCTTCTCTAGAACCAGAAGCTCATCCTGTTTGGGAAGGGGTAGGCGAGAGATGGGCCTCATGACTGACTGGAGAGAAAGAGGGGTAAACGAGTGGGCCAGAGAGGAAATGAGAGGAGGAACGTCCTGACTCCTTGCAGGGTATGTCTTGGTTCTTCCTTTTACTTCCCTCTCTTGCAACATACACTTCCTCCCTCCCCAGTTAGGATAAAAAGGGAGAGAGAGAGGAATTATGATTGACAGGTAAGAATAAATAAAGCAGTAAACTCTCAGGATCCAGTTCACTGTACATCACCACCATTGTATTTCATGTATGCTTATCACAATTTAAGCGGTTTATTATACACATCTTATTCCAACTGTAGTTGCCATCTTGGATCCTCCCACTTGTCCTCCCCTAAGTTCACATCCATATTTGTGGAATTGCACATTTTCCGGTCCTCTGTAGTGTGTCCACTTGACTTTCATCTCCTTCCTTTCCATGCATTTTCCAAACTTCTCTCTAGTTCTTTTTCCTTTCTTCACTGTAGTAATCTTACTCTCAGTCATTCCCCCTCCCTCATCCTTCCATCTATAGTGTTATGATGTTATCCCTCTTTCTTCCTCTCCTAGATGCCCCTCCCATCCATGTTAGCCCACCCAAACACCTATCTGTTCACTCTCCCTCTTTCCTCTCCATCCATCTAACGATGCATTTGTGGGTCACTGTTTCTTCTCGCGCGTGGTGATCGTGACCAGTTGCTTGGCAGCCTTGGCAATATCGTAGGCGCACTGGATGACCTGCTGAGTGAGGAGCTGATAATCCACTGCAGGAGCCCCAGGCTCTGAGGGCGCTGCCTTACGGCACTCCACCTGCAACCGTGAGGCACTGGAAGCCAACAGGCGGAGAGAGCAGTGGACTGCATCCAATGCTGGGCGCTATGGAGAAATGAAGGGAATCAAAACTCAGCTCACATGTTAGATGGTAGAGAATGCAGACAGGAAAATAAAGAACACCCACACAAGATAGTAACACAATGACCCTGTTTACACCTGGTATTAGTGACTGGATCCCAAGTGGACAGCCGAGACACATCACCTTTTTTCACCTTATGTCCAGCAGACCACCAGATTTCACTATTGCGTCATTTCTGTTAAAAGATCAAAGGCTATATATTTAGCTATATTCTCATAAACAGCCCAGTTACGATAGCAGTCATCACGTTTTGTTTGGACAGGCTCCTCTTCCCAAATAGAAATTAAGCATCTTGTTTCGCTGACACTCCAACCACACACACCATTGCTTATCTCCATGCTTTTTTCTTTATTTGTTTTGAGCATTGGGGAGCTTTTGTCAAAACACGTGGTCTGAGTGATCCGATCACAATCCTTCATGTATTTAGCGCTGTGAAGCAATTGCCCAAGAGGCATCTTAATACCAGGTCTAAATGGAGAAAAGAAACATTAAGTACAGAAAACTTACTTTAGGGAAGAGTGAGGCCATCTCAGTGACAGCAGCGTGGATCTTCTCAGAACATGGAACAAAGCTAAGAAAGAGAAATTATTTTAACTTAACCTGAGAACTGAGAAGTTGGTACAGTTCAAATAAACTCTCTGATGATAGTTTAGGCCAGTGTGAAAGCTGTCAATCAAAACCTTTGGTTTGCAGACCAAACATCCAGGGTGAAACTGCTTGAAAAGGAAAGCTTCAGTTATTTTGCCATAATGGTCCTGATGATACAGACTGACAATCATCACCACAACTTATTTCCTCCTGGTTCACATCACAGTCATTTTGTGCAGTTTTATTTTCATTGGTGTAAAAGTAACAGAATTTCTGATTTTAAAAAATAATTTTAAAAAACAAACAAAAAAGATGGCTTTGGCACTGGATGCTCCTGTGACTCCATGTGTTACCCAATTAAGAGGATCAGGCTGCACTTGCTAGCAGGGATATTATTAGCACTATTTATTCTATGGCAGACAATATGTTTTTGATGACTCTCAGTGATGTGTGTGTCCTTCACTAACCTGTCATGTTTGAACTCCTGAGCAGCCCTGAGCAGCTCCTGGATGTTCTTGGTCACCTGCTCAGTCTTCAGTATGACGTCTTCTGTGCAGGGCAGAGTGGGGTCTGGCTCCCCCACCTCCCCGCCCCCTCCCTCTTCAGACTCCCCACGACCTTCTTCCTCACTGCTGCGGCCCATACTGAAAAGAGAAACACGTAAATACAAGTTAACAACTTTCACAATAGGAGAGAGTCTGCAGTCTGCTCTCTACCTATCAGTCAGTCTGAGCTTTATGTAGGCATTCATAAATGGTCTCTTAAGAGACCATTTGCCTTCTAAACATAATAACTAGTTTGTGACGAGGAGTCACCCCCTTATATGTGTATGACCCAAATTTACAGTACAGGTAACTAAGAAAACAAAAACGCAGAGAACAAATTGCAAATGTAATATAATGGAAACATATTTACGTATATAAAACTGTTTTCTAATATGTAAAAAGTCTTAGATAACAAATAGTCCTGTGATAACTTTCATGTCAAAACTCATTTTATCATGTGGCTTCATTATCTAATTTCAGAATAGAATTGTTAAATATGAACTATAGCACAGAAAAAACTGCCTTTTGGTACTTTATCTCCAAAACAGCTGCAGACAAAGAGACACACACACACATACTTATGTCTACAGTGACTTATGGCGAGTCTGACCTTAGAGAGACGTCATATGTTTGTGTGTTGTCATAGTCACTGTCCGTGCCACTGCCGTGTTTCTCTGGTTTAGGGACCTAGGGGAGAAAAACATAGCAACATGTTCATAACATCATTACAGTTATCAGACACCTCGCCAAACCTCCCTTGTTGTTCCTGCAGAGCTTAATGGATACCACATCCCACTAAGTTCAAGCATCTGATGATTTGAAGAATTACAATGAAAAGATGTTTTGACACAACAATGAATAATCAAGAGAGTCGTAAACTCTATGTAGAATAAAATTAGGCTGTGTTAACCCACCATGTATCTGCCCATCTCTGTAGATCCAGACAGATGCTGACCTCCATACGGTACAAGACCTCCTGTACTACCCTTCCTTACCTGTGAAGAGAGAGGAAGACAAGGATGGAGAGAGGGAAACAGCAGGGAGGGATGGAGGGATAGAGATGACAGGAGAAAAAGATGGAGAGGGAAATGAAAGATTAGCAGAAAGAGATGAATGAAGAAATAGGAAAATAGGAGTGAGGACAGAGAGAAGAGGTGTTTTTGTAAACAGGAGAAAAACAAAATGAGCCAGCCTGTGAAAGCGGCGCCAGATCAACTCGGCAGCTCACCCATTATCCCATCAAGACTACATGCTATAGTTAACACTGAAATTCAAACACTGTCAACTAAAGTACCCAGAAAGAAACCGCTACACATCACACAGAGCATGTAAAACTGACTACACACATACTGTGAACTAATGTTGATCTCCAGTATTAGAATGCTTAATAAGCAGAAGTGATGCACAGTGTGAGTGAGTCCTACATTTGAAGATGAAATGGCAAACAATGCAATGACAGACAGAATGCTTACATCCAGAGGATGCGCGGCTGCACTGCAGTGAGCAAGGGAGAGACAGGTGAAGACAGACAGAAAGAAAACAGACAAACAGGTAAATCTTTGTGTAAAGAGATGGTGAATCTGAAACTGACTTATTGTCCATGGAGGTTGAGGTGAGTGGTTATGTATTTGCACATTATAGCCTTACAGATTGTAGGAGCTATTTGTTAGTTTGTTTTGTTCTTACTAATTGTTGCTATGTATATTTGTTTACTTTAGATATTTGCCTAATTTATGTAAGTTTTGTTTTGATTATTTCTTACTATTAGTTTGTTTCTATTAGTTGTTTAAATTTAGTTTTTTGTATGTATTTAAATAGATATTGGGCACTTCCATAGCCACCCAGGTATATAGGTAGGCACTGCAGGCAGGTGTAGGACCGGCATGCACCTGGGAGGGCCTATGGTTTTTTACCAGTGCGAGAGAGACAGCAGGAAATGTTAGTTTGTTTGTTTGCTTGACTTTGATAAGAATGATTGGAACGCAAAACTGGAGAATGGACATTGGACTCTTTTCCCTGCGTACATTACTTTTCCCACGGTGCATTAGTGGCCTTTTGATTTTACATTTGGTTTGAAATTGGAAGTTGAAAAATATGTTGACAAATGACTACTACACAGATTTTCCTGTAGCCTAAATGCTCTAACTGGTCACCTAGTTGGGTGTTATCAGCCATTTCAGCAGAAAATAAACCATTGTTTGAATATGGCCTTCACTTTGTTTGTGTGTGTAAAACTGTGAATTTGTGTGTGATCCTAGTGTCCCCAGATTAAGAAGCTGTTGAGCAACAGGAGTGAGGAATGGTGAGGACAAAAATGGTTGAAAATGTTAAGGTCAAAGGGTGCAGAGCAAGCTAGAGAGCGGAGCATCAGAGGTGTTGCCAGGTAACCAAACAGACAAGACAATCCATTTTCCATCTTTCTCCTTCAGGTCACATATTTCCTATTATAGAGCTAAAAAATTTTTTAGATTGGCATGTTATTATTAGCCTTAGCCTTAAACACTCATGTTTAAATAGGGATCATGCCTAACTGGACCTTTCAAAAGAGAAGGATCAGGGACTGAGATGCAGGGAGAGAAAGAGTCAGAGGGAAAATAGAGAGATTAGGATTGGGCTGTCGCCCATTAATAAAACCAAAAAGAGCCAATCAGGGCCATCAAAAAGAAGGCGGGAAATAGAAAGGTCTGGGGAAGTACTAACTTACACTGGGTGTGTTGAGTGGCTGCAGGCGGGCTGCTAGGGAATCCAGGGCTGGGGGACCATGGGCCGTGGGGTTGGGGGCTGCCCCTGGTTCGTACATTGAGAAGGCCTGGCGGTCTCTCCGGTGAGGATGGGAGTGGGGGGTGACTGAGGAGGGCACTGAGAGCCCTGGGTTGTCCGCTCCTGGCCCAAACCCACTCATACCTACTCCACCTATAACGCCTCGCATCACACCCCCTTGCCAATGGCCCCCGCCCCCTCCTCCTCCACCAGGGCCCCCTACCCCATGGCCAGCTGTCCCCCCAGCCTGCTGGCTGCCCCGCAGCGCACTGTTCTCTGTCTGCATCCGTGTGATCTACAGGAGAGGAGGAAGGGAGCAGGGAGGGATGAAAGAATGGCAGGAGGGACATGGGAAGGGTGAAGGGAAGGCAGGGGGTGTTAACTGAATGGTCAAAGACAAGCAACAATAATTACAGGTACAGTAAAAGACTCATATAGGGCTTCACATATTAACTTATATCAATGATGGGGAGGGAGTGAATGTGCAGTACAGACACTTCAATAGGTTACATGTCGAGGCAGGGATCAGGTCTTGGGGAAGGGGTGTAAGGCTACATACCTGAATATATACATAGTTTGCTTTATAGGGGTCAATGTAGGTACTTCTGAAAACCATCTAACTTGACACCATGCTCTGTTATTTGCAGTGTCTGTGTTCATAAATGTTTTCTTGTACAAGTGCCAGGTTTCCTTAACTGGTTACTGGGCAGAATATATGAATGAATGAATCATGGGTCACATAAGTTGACGCAGGCAGCCACTAATGAATACACTGAGCTAATGACAATGACTCACAAGAATCCAAATGAAGTGACAATGAACAGCAGATGAGCACTATTACAAATGAACTAAAACTGTCAACTAAAATGAGAATGGGTATTTGTAGCACCCTCGATCCACATGACAATAACATCTGCTTTGGTTTCTAGATAACACTGAAAAGCTGTCGCCATATTCAACAGTGTAGGAAAATGACACCCTGTCAAGAAAAATACATCAGCTTGCATCAGATATTAAAATATTCACTTGTCTCTCCGTCATCCTGTATGAATCTCTTGTTCCTTCTCGCCTTGCCAACCTGTCTCTGTTTTATCTAGTGTGTTCTTCAATACTGTCTCTGTCTTCTAGGCATCATCTCCTATCTGACTTTATAATGTCTCCATTATAGGTCCTTTATCCCTGACGTCCTTTCATCCCCCCTCCATACTCCCTACCTCCTTCTGGAGCCTCCGAAGCTCCTCACTCAGGTTGTTGTTGACTTTCATCAGCTGCTGCACCTTGGCTTCTGAGGAGGCCAGGGCCTTCTTCACTTCCAGGTACTCCTGCAGAGTGATGGGACCATCTGACAGGTCTGATGAGTCCATACTCTGGGTCGACAAGACATACAGGCAGGTGAACTAACAAGTCAAATAACAAACAAACTAAGACAGGTGGAAAGAGAGGTACAGCCAAAGTGAAGAAACTGACTTCATGATATTTTTGAAGGTGTTGCAGAATACAAACTCAATAACTCTTGTGTTATTATCACTCATAAACTATACTAATGTATGCAGTTTAATGCAGAGGTAATAAGGGGATCTGCTGTATTAGTATGAATCAATGCTTTCTGGATGGGCTAAAAACAGACTTTACTTCTGAATGAGAGGCTGGGCTGCAGCCTACTTTACTACAGTTCACCCACATACAGGATAAACAGTAGAGCCTTGGTTCTTGCTCTCAGTGCACTCTCCACCCCCACTTCCTGTGACCGTGGAACATGCTCAAACTCAGACCTATGCCACTCCCTAAAATCGAACCACTGAAAACATCTTTCATACACTACTTTTCAAAGTTCTTTGTTTATAATTCATCCACCACCTAACATACCATATCCAAATTCCCTAACTTTATGCAATACATAACACTAAATGTAACTGAACAAAGAGCCATTTGATACCATACCACAGTTAAACGTATGTGCACAACAAAATAATGAATGCACATATTTCTAGTGTGGAGATGAGTTGGAAAATCTGACTTGTGGTTTTGCCCACTGAGCTAAACAAGTCCACAGAAAAAGATAGCTACTGGTTTAGCTGCTGTTTACTTTGTGACTCTCCCACTCCTGCACCATTTTCCACTCTGTCTCCTCTTCCCTCCTTCTACACACACACACACACACACTATATGAACAATGCAATAGCTGATGATGTCACTCAGGAGCAATGTGACAGCTTTGACAATGGCAACTCCCTGCAAAGCATGCTGGGACAAGCAGTCCTAAATAGGAAATCAAGGAAAAGCTTTGCTATCTTAGGCTAAGTGAGAGAAGCAGGACTAAATTGTTGAATTGTTGTGCATCATTAGATTTTATGCTGAAAACAAGTATTGTATTAAAGCTGGCTGCTAACTTTATAGTGTTCATTCAAGTACAATACCTTTGCACGGTTGCTGCGTTGTGTGTTGTTGTTGTTCTGGGTGGTCAGCTCACTGTCTGTGTCTTCATCAGAAGCTACGCTGTCGTAGTCATGCTGGTCATCATCAATGCCCAGATCTAACGGGTCTGGAGAAGGAAAAAATGTGCTTATTTCTTCATGTTCTTTCAATGTTTCAGCATAAAGTATTTTAGCCCATCCTCTCAGGAATGAGCCGATAAGACAGACGATGGATTTTGCCCAGCTTTCTTTCTAACTTATTAAAATGAGTTCTCCATATTGCTTTTACGTAGGCATCAGATTCAGAGAATGTATGTAAGACATTATAGTCCTTTGTTGTTGTACTGAGAGATATTGTGAAAAGTCAATAAACTGTCAATCCATATTTATAAGGTTTTTTATTGTTTTTTGCCCTTAATCATAATCTGTCTGCTCTTCCCACTGTCTCACCAGTAGGGCTGCTAAGACCTTTTCCCTGCTGTCTCCTTTTGGCGTCACTCAGGATGTCGATGATGAGTGTGGCAAACTCCCGAGCATTGAAACGGGCAAGTTTCTGACGGCCCTGAGAGAGGGAGGGACAGAAAAGATCAAGTCAACAGTTAGGAGTTTATTGTTTTAACACATGCACACACTGGCATGAAGGTCTGAAGTTCAGTGAAAACCACTTAAAGTTCTATATCGAGTTGTGCAGCATACAAAAACAATCCAGCCCACATTCAGTGGTTCACTGCCTGAGCGACTACTGTGGTCAACTACCATGAGCTGTGGAAAAACACAGTCATGCTGAATACTCAACACACACACAAATTCATAAAAACATACACCATCACAACTGTGTTCACACATTCACAAACTTGAGCGATGAAAAATCAACCACGCATCCATATAAAAAGGATAAAAAGTGATAAACTAAATTCATTAGAAAATATATGATAAAACGTTTAACTATTGTTTAGTGAACTGCCCAATCAGGGAAATGCAAATGTAAGGAGATGAGTGTTAACTGTGTGTATGCTTGTTTTAAAAGTCACTGTTTACACTAATGAGCCACAGAGATGAGCAGAAACTATGTGAGGGGACATGTGGGATTTGTCTCTCACATAGAATGAGGAAAATAAAGGGAAAGAGAGAAACATAGCTGAATTACATCTTTCCTCCTTTCTCACTGCTGAAGAACATCCCTTGTCAATTTCACACTCTCGGCATTCTTGACACCCTCCCCAAACTGTCTAAGATATCACTAAGTTCTATTTTTTCCTTTTAGCTTGCAAGTTCTTTCATCTTAGTTTTTTTTTCTTTTTCTGTTTCGTTTAAAAATGAATATGAGTATGAATATGCAGCAGTACCACACATAAACATATATGAGTATATGCATGCCACCTATTATTTGTATTGTTTGTATGCTTGTATGTGTGTATGTTTACCTGGTTGCGCGTGGCAGAGTATTCAGGATTGACTGGCAAAAAGGGCACCGCACTGCGTTCTGTTACCAGTGTGCTGTGGTTCTGGGTTGTAAGCCACACTAGAAAAAAAAAAAGAAGCAAAACATAAACATGTGTGTTTAAGCCACAAGTTCATCTTGGCTGGAGCATGGGCAGTCGAGCACCCAGTCCATCCACCCACACATACACATAGACATGAATACAGTAAAAAAGCAGACTAAATCCTTAAACTGATTTCCAGCCCCTATACAGTCTCTCACTATATATTAAGCGTGTGTGTATCCTTGCCACTTACCTGCGTTGATTCTGTCAAAATGCTACTGCTACTGAGAGAAAGAGAGCGGAGAAAAGGAAAAAAAAGGGAAGGAGAAAGCGCAAGAAAGAGCCGAGGAGGAGGAGGAGGAGAGACTCAAGAATTTCTGAGGCACTTCCTCACTCAGTCTCTCCTCCTCCCTCACTCACTCAATTTGGCCTTCCTCTTCAACTTTTTCCTCTTCTTGTAACCCTGTCATTCAGATTTACTCCCCGTCTTCTCAAAATCTACTTTCTCTGTGAATTTCTCTTTTACTATCCTCCTTTTTTCTTAGAATTGATGTAAATTATCCATCCTATAGGTGTTTTCAAGTTCTTTTAACATCTAGTTTTTTATACATGGAAAAAGTCAAAACATCAGCAGATATCCCTACGTTACAAATGTCAAAAGATGGGAAGTAAGGAGGAAGGAGATGAGTCTCACCTGCATCGTTCTCCCTACGATCCACCTCATCATAAACATCCATCGCTAGCTCCTCAAAAAGTCGATTATTTAGCTGTCACACACAGAAACAGATTGACCCCAAATATATTAACAGAAGTATTCACACACACCTAATGCAACAAATAAGATAGACAGCCAACACAAAATCAACATGACAACAATCTGATGTACAGTCATCTAGGGTAAATTTCTTTAAGATTTTCATTTTAATCAACCACATCTTTTCAGAAACATCAGTGCCATAGTTTGTAACTAAATTCCTTCAAATGCTGAGAACTGACCATCAGGTCTCAGTTTTGGATTAGCAGCATTCTGTGTGGGTAAACAGATGGCATTGGAAAGAACAAATCATTGGCTAGAAACAGATCTGGCTGTTACGCCCACCTACAATTTTTGTTTTTACTAAGCAAGTTTTTAAATTATGTTCAAGGACACACAATAGAAAACTGGCTCAGTCTAATATTTGAATGATTCTTTGCACTGTCAAGTAAATGTACAATAAACTCACTGCTTGGAGCTTCTTCTTGGCAGCCTTGGCCAGTTCTGAGAGGTCCAAACTACAAAACACAGATAACAACAGTGAAACAAGCATCACAAAGATATGATGGAATAAAGAGATGGAGGGACAGGGAGGGCAAATGATGTGGAGATGGAGAGAGATCCAGGAGTGAGGAGCGGGAAAGGTGTTTTGCTAAAAAGGGGAAATGGGGAGAAGAATGCTACATCTGAGGTGGGATGAGTTGGGTGTGAGATGGAAAGGGTTTGACTGGTGACTACGTTTTGGAGACATGTTAATATAAAAACAACCCTCTGTACACTCCCAGGCACAGGATGCATCTGTGTTACTGCAAGCTATAGCTAGACAGCTAAACATAGGGAAATACCACTCATTGTTCATACTGTACATTGGTACAGATCAAAATATTTTATATTATTGTATAATTAAGTTTATAAACGGATATGAAGCAATTACATGTAAAAATCCTTTCTAACTGAACTGAAGTAAATTAATTTCAAGACCAAGTTTTGGCCGGAGATAACAATATATGACCAATGGTGTCATAAAGGTGTAGCATTATTTTCTTTTTGCAACTATGTCCACTAAGGACGTGCAATTTGTAAATGAAATGAAAAATGCGTAGTGTGATTCGACACTTTGCAAAAGGCACTCAGAAACCCAACAGCTTCTAGTCATCTTGATATTTCTCATTCAGAACTAACTGCACGTCTTTGTTTTCAACAGTTTGAGGCCTGATAATATTTCCACTGTGAAACCAATGAAGAGGAGGTAGAATTATTCTGGTAAACACCAGGGAAATCTACAAAAAATGGGACAGCAGAAATATGGGGTTGAAATGAAGGAAGACATTCTGGGAAAAAAAAGGAACAAGGAAAGTAAAGATACCTCTGTGTCGGGCACTTAGGACGAGCTCTGGCTCCACCAAGCGCAGCGAAATGGAGAGAACAGATAATGAGTGAGAAAAAAGGAAGAAAGAGTGGTAGAGAAGCCACATCAAAAAAGTTTAAATTGTTATGATCAAGATAAACCATTCACCAGAACAGAATAGATGCAAGTAGAGGTAGATGGCAGCTCAGACATAAGACCCACTTAAGTAATACCTTTTTGAAGTGTGGATGGTTTAATCTGTTCTCTACAGAGCATTTGAGCATTTTTAACAATTTTTTTTGACTCAGCTGAGAAAATCCAGTTTCCATACTTTGAAGGAATGCTCAACTTGCTGAGTTACTAAAGGTTGACTGTGCAGTTCTGGACCTCCCAAATCACACCTGCAGTTTAGGATTAAAAACCAAGCTCACCTCATGTATCTAAACCATCCACTGTTACCTTTAATAGCTTCAATTCACCATTTACAATAACAGCCACATCTGTAACTGCGTTGTTGGGTGGAGTTACACATGCTATGGTGCCACCCTCTGATCAGAAAACTTAACTGCATCAATTTCAATTAATTAATGCCAGTGAGAAAAGAGAAGGAAGGAGGCAAAGAAGTGAAGAAAGTTAGGTAGCTCCAAGTAAACTAACAACTTTTCTTGTGCGATCAAATCACACCATGCATGCACCAACTGGATGTTGATAATCAGCGCAACAAACAACAATAATCTCATGGTCCATACCTGTCTGCCATTTGCGGAATGATATAGTGGCCATTCTTGTGATCTGAGGAGAAGAGAGAGGAGTTAATAACTGGATTGAAGCTACCACACAGGTTAACAGCTAAGTTTAAAAGCATGTCAGGTGCACAAAAACTGATGCGTTACCTGGACGCCGTCCACATAGGTAGAAGGCTAGCCTGTCCGTCAGTTCATACTGACACTCTACCAGTCGCTCTGCTAGTTCTATATGGCCCGCCTGCCTGGAAGACAAACACAAATTATTTACTTTCCTGAAATAAATAAAAAGTTTCGAAAGTTCAAAAGCTTGTTTTCCCCTTGCCATTTTCTCATGGCAGATTTAAGATTTGATAGCAAACTGTCTTATTAGTGAAGTGTGTTTACACTGTCTTGTACCTAGCATAATCCATAGGTGTGCGTCCATTGATGTCAGGTGCTCCAGGGTCTGCACCGTACACCACTAGCAGCTCAGCCTGTAAGATCTGGCCTGCCTTGGCAGCCACATGGAGCGGTGTAGTGCCTTTTTCCTGGAGGGTCAGGTATACACACAGAGTCAGGAGAAGAGGCCTGGCATAAAGAGAGTAACAGAGCAGCATGGCTAATTTTCTAAATGGAATGAGTCAGCAAGGAGTTTTTTTCCTGACCGGGTGGAAGAAGTTGGCCTGAGCACCAAGGGACAGGAGCCGAAGACACGTCTCTAAACTGCCTGTCCGCACACTGGAGTGAAGTTGCTAACAGAGGATAGGCAGATAGGGGAGAGAGAGAGAAAAAGAAAGAAGGAGGTGGAAAGATTAAACATCATGGAGAAACAGTAGCAGGCAGATTCCCCTTATTAGCCCACTGGAGCTCAGTAGCATTAGAGATCATTACTACATCCTGCCGTGTCATTCAGATCACTTCCTGCCTGGGGGTTTTATCAGTCAGTGTGCGTGTGTGAGTGAGTGTGTGAGTGCATGCACACGTGCAAGAGCATGCATGAGCTCTCCCACTGATATTCTATAAATAAAACCTCCTTTATGCTTATACATGCTGTTCTACAGTATGGCTACATCTGTGAGGTGAATCAACATAAACTCATAATGTTTTGCACCAGTGTTGAGAAATACTAAGCACTCACCTTACTAAGGTCCTTAGTAGTGACGCCATCATCATCACGGCAGGGCAGCTTGTGCACAAAGGCCAGCATCTGATATTTGGCTCTAATGAACTCTGACTTAGTGGGACTGCACAGGAAGTGAAGGTAAGATTGTTATGGAAAGAAAAGGATATTAATGTGAGAATATATATGCCACTGCAATGTATTTCAATGTGTCAATCAAATTATGTTATATGCATTATGAATTATGAATCCAGGTGAGATTTGAAAGGTATGTTTGTACAATGCTGTGATCTGTGGAGATTGACAGAGCAAATGTACAGATATGATGTGTTACACCAGTCCCTTTCAGAAACTAAAGACATCAAATGTGTCACTTCATTTTCATTTAATTATAAAAGCATGATTACAATCTTCCATAGTCGACCAGGAAAATGACAGGGAATCATGAACTGTGAACTGCTTCCAAACAACAGATTTATATATATGAACTCTCTCCTGATAGTAGAGGTGGTCTCCACAATGACACAGAACTGACTGGTTATTACCGGATTCCTGCTTCTTTACAAAGGCAAACACAGCATATGATACAATATGTCTTAATTTTAACTTCACTAAAAAAAATTCCTGTGGGTCCAATTCTTGATCTCATGACCCTCCCATCGCCCATTTCCCATATTTCAAACCAAAAGGCACAAGCTTAGCCTTTTTTTAGTTATACAAAAAGTCCTATGAGAACAGAACATGATTCATTAGAAAGGTGATCCATGGCAAAGAGAAAACTGTTTAGAGGGCATTAAGGAACAACTGGGTGCAATTGCTCTTCACTACTCAAAACACTCATTACATACAGGAAGGTTATATAACGCTCCTGTGCAGCACAGATAATAATTTCTCCCAGCAAATGTGATTTCTGGGGGCAGTAGGTGGGGAGTGAAAGTGTATTTCGAGGTTGTGGGGAATAGACTTACTGGACTTTGTCCTGGGGATTGGGTTTCCTACGACCGCTCTGTACCTGAGCAGGGTCCAGGAGACTGTGTTCCCATATGGAGTTAGCCCCATTACTGGCCAAGGTCTGAACCATCTGAAACACACACACACACACACACACACACACACACACACACACACAGCCATGAATCAGTAATGGTTACATTTTTCTAATTAAAGGCACATCGCTAATGCAAATATTGGTCATATTGTTTGTAGAACTAATGTGACCAAAGATGTCCATATTCATTTCACAAGTTCTTAATTACAGAGTGAAGATGAAGTGACACTAGGCTTCTCACTCTGTATTTTGGACAGACTGACAAAAGCACAGTCTGACAACTCCAGACATAGATACACACTGTAGCTACCATACATGCAAAACGTTCAGCAGAGAATTTCACATTAACATGAAGGAAAAAGAAAAATTTCTTTTAGAAAAAACTGTGGAAAAGGATGTGAACCTTTAGTACTCAATCAGATTTCTGTACCTCATGTCTATGGTTAGATTTTGGGCTACTTGTTCTGCATCTCTTTTAATTTTTCCAACCTTTCCCTGCTCCTATTCGCCCTTCCGTCGCTCTTCATTTCTAAGCCTTACCTGCAATAATGAGGGAGGCCATCCGCTGTGCCTCAGGTGCTTCACTATAGAGATATGGCGCCCTAAGCTGCGATGGACTGAACAGCATTCATCACAGATCAGGACTCCTCGGTTGATACTGGTCCAGCCCGGGTCTGAGAGACAAAGAGACACATGCTTCGTAAACATGTTTTCATGTTTTATGTTAGACCTTTCAGCATTGTAAAGCATCTTTAGTGCTGCACAATAACATTCACTTTAGTCCAGCCTGAAGAAACTCTCTTTTCTATCCTACAATAAACCCCTCAATATCCCAGCAGTGTAATGTGCGGGGTCTAAATTACGGTTTACTAAAAGAAGACTCTATGGTGCCATTTGGCCCAGAAAGACATGTGCTTTATCAACAGTTCTGCTCTGCCCAGTATTCATTCAAGGTCAGGTCAATTGTTAACGCTCTTTACTCACTTGCACTACAGTACGAAATGTTTAATGGAATATGCAGATATGTACATGTACTGAATGCTCACAGAGCAACAAGCATAAAGTTTACACAACAGTTTTGTAATTAATAGAAATTCTGAACTAAGTATTGAACTAACGTAAGTAAGGCTAATCAAAACAAATTGAACTTCGCAATAATAAAAGGCTTCACTGGTCAGAACAAATGTCTTCACAAACTTCAAGCAAGTCTGAACAGCACCTTTGGAATGATAATACTCACTTTTTCCTTACAATTACCATCTCAATATGGATATTTTGTCACAGCACACATACACAAAGAAATGATAAACAAATTATTAGCCAGCCTTTGGGAGTCTTTTTAGCTACAGTTGGAAGATGCTATGTGGGAGGACTAAACACCCGACTTAAGCTGGATCATACACACACTGTTTATTCCATATGCTGGGTTGTAATATAATTCCTCTGAATTGTTACTAATGAACTAACACATGGAAAAAAACAAGCTTTGATAAAAGTGCCTACCAGCAAAGGGATCAACTAAACCTAGTTACCTCAGTGTCGTACAAAAAGGTAGAAAACATCATGTAGTAAGAAAGTCAGGTGACAGTCAAGGCCATACTTCCATAAGATTATTACCATATTTTACTATGTTGTACAATCTGACACTTAATGCTGCTGTCTTGCTCACATTTCTTTTGAGAAAGGCGTTTCGAATCTCAATGGGGCCTAATAACAAAAACGTAAACTTAAAAAATTTGAAAGTATAAACATTTGACGTTTCAAGACGTTTCATGAAAAAATAAACATTTAAAAATAAATTAACTATGTAAAATTAGAACATTTTAAGGTTCAAACATTTGAGTTTTCTAAAAAATATGTATGGTACTACACACAAATTCAACTCTGACCTATCAGTCATACATTACTAAATGTCAGATCTAGTGGTTTTCAATAGTCTGTGCAAGTATGAGGATGGGAAGTGAAGCAGATAAAGCTACAGACACCAGCAGACTAGTCTACAGTCTGGGTCATGTTTTTGCCCTCAGAACCCTGATGTGATGAGAAGCCCGCAACCAACACAGTTACACACTTGCATGCACATGATGCATACACACACATGCATACTGCGTGCATTATTCGCCCTCAGGGTAGGATAAAACTGCCTGGGCTTAGGGTATTAATGAAGCTAAAATAGTCCATCATCAGATGAACTAACATGCTGTAAGTCTTTCTGCCTGCAGAAAAAGTAGGAGCAAATGCTAAATTCCTTTGATAAGAGCTATAGCCTAGTTTAGAACAGAAGCCCATAGGTTTTAGAGACTGGACTGCAGCAATTTAATTCCTTAATCTGTATAATAAATATAAAAACTCCCACAGGCTATGCTATCTGTTGGCTTGCTGGATCAATATGAGGCTACGCCATTAAGCTATTAGACCTGGACAGACTACTGACAGTGGCATATTGTGCAAATCTGCAGCATGACATAATAATTTATCAATACAGCATTGACATTTGTTTTTATAACTGTCACTTGAGCCTGCATAAAAGCATGTATTATAATGAGCATTTATGGTGAATGACATTCAAAGTAAATACTCCTGCAGAAATTAACACAGACATACTTTAACAGTTAACTGGCAAGTTTCTACACTGAAACGTAACAGCTTGGTTCATATTTCCCATTACAGGAGTCTCATAGCACAGAATAACTATTTTAATTTCCAGGAGCAACATGCGGTCCAGCTGGTGACCCAAATCATTACAAAGCTGATGTCAATTCATGCATCATCCCCCTTGCAAAAACTATACAATACAAAATACAACACAATATACACATTCAACCCCACTGTCAAACTGCTCTAAATGCTTGCACAACAGTTTCAGTTTCTTATACAATTGCATCTATTTGCTATCATGACAACATGATTCATTGTTGCTATAAACCATGCAGATTGCCGTGGCATGACATTAAAGTCTCTCAAGGCTTGGCTACGACTGGGAGTATCAGTCGTCCTTTGTAGACATGCCATTGAATTATACCCTAGTATGACACAAAGCTGTGTACTGGGGAGGTGGCCTGTCACCAGTGGCTAGGTCAGCTTTTTTCCTAACACACTGCATGTGTGTGTGCATGTCTTCCTAAGGAGGGGCTACATGCACCAATGGTAGAAGAAATATATGACCAGTACACAGTCACAAGTTAAAATAAGTCTTTTGTTTTTGGAAATCCATATAAGTAGTTTACTGTCTTATAACAAACACACTTTTTTTTGCCAAAAGTGATTAATTTGTCAGAGATGTTGAAGCAGGAAGATAAGTCTACAGTAGCAGCAGGTAATAGATCCAAGTCATAAATTAGTACCAAGGTGTAGCCAGCATGATTTTGAACACTGAGCAGTAGGGCCCTTAAGCTGACAGATACATGCTGCTATCAGGGAGAAGCAGCTGTGAAGAGAGCAGCTGTTGTAATGCACATGTATACATGCATGGATGCGGGGCAAAACACACACACACACACACACACAATAATCAAGTGCTTCAAACTAAACATGAGGGCATGTGAGGCTGCATATGCAGGACAGAGTCAAGCCAGGGGATGCTGAGATTGTTTTGACATCATTTCTACCACACTATCCGACAAACAGATGGGGGCAAACGAGGCAAAACTTACCTACAAATATGAATGTTCATTACAGTGGTCACATACATATATTTAACATATTACCATTCATCTGACATGTCGAGTTCTAAAATAATACTTTTCAACTTCGAGATGAATCAGATTAAATATAGAGGGCATTTCAATTCATTTGTGGGAACAAAATGCTGAAACCGCGTGTGAAATGTGTAAAAATGTCCACTCAAATAAAGTTCATTATAGGTTTTTCCCTAACACCATGGAAGTGACCAAACACTGGTGTTAAACCATTAAACGATGGCTGGTAGCTGACGCGTTAGCTCAATCAGGTTAGCAATAACTTGCCGTTTAGCAAAAGTTAGCTAACGTCGCGGCTAAGCTAACGACGTTAGCCAGGTACAATCACTAAAAAAACACCACATGTTGTGCCAACAATAATAAATTGGCTTTAAAATACAAGAATGATACTGCATGTTAGTCAATTACGTGCAACACAAATGTTTAATAATGGCCATTAATACAGTGAGTCAAAATCAGCAGCTCGTTAGCCAGGCTAAGCTAACGTGTTAACAAGTCTGTCCCGGTTACGAAAATCAAAACAAACGTCTCTTCAAGTATGAAGGCGACATAAATCTGACACCCAGATCCTCCACTGCAGCAAACAAACTGGTCTCCCTCACATATGATCTCGGTCAAATATAACATATCAAGCAGTTCAATGAAGCACATTAACGTTGAGCAGCTATTAGCAAATGATATTTCCCGTTGCGATAACACGCCTATTTTTCAGTGTTTATTTTGGGCCTACGCGCCGCTTGGAAGTCCTGGCCGTTTTCCTGCTCTGCACACCCGCTGACAGTGACAGCAGGCTCGGCCCTGTTGTCCCACCATGTCGCCCTCCCGACGCATTGTTCCACTTCAGCGGTCTATTTTTATTTATTTCCCTCCTCCCTACCTGGCGCACTGCAGTCGGCGCAGACTTCTGTCCTTTGTAGCTTTCTTGACATCTCGAAAGTGGCTGAAATCGAGAGGTGGATGTCGGCGATGATGTGGTTGTTCGCCCTTTCCCCCCGAGCTACCGACCGACGTCTGCCGTCAACCGATGCGGCCCCTGAATCCCCGGAAGCCGGGTGGTGTGATCGGCTTTCCCGGCCAGCTGACAGTTGAATTTCCCGTTTGTTCCTGCGGTCACTTCGCCCACGTTCACTGCTGTATCCCGAGTCTAGAGCCAAGTTACGTGAACATAGCACATCTGGATGTTTGCGTGAGCACTCATCTCGGAATATTTATTCAATCTGTTCACTGCATTGCCTGCAACTGACCGAGAGACGGCAGCTCTTTACCTGTCAGTTTCCGTACACACAAACATCCTGCAGCCTAACTATGAAGGGGCAGGGAGGGGTGAAGGGGCAGAAATAACAAGACTCAGAGGAGAGAAATTGTACATATTATATTATAATAACATAATGTCAACACATTAAAATAAGAAAAAACACTGGCCAAAATTTTATACCTATTATCATCTAAGAAAGTTGAAGATGATATTGACCTCAGCCTGCTATTATTACATTTAAACAGAATTGATTGCCTACAGTATTATTGTCAATTTATTACATTTATTAATGTATCTATTTTTACAAAAAAAAGGCCAGTGTCGTTGATACATTTTGCAATTGTTAATAATAATAATAATAATAATAATAATAGATTTCATTAAAATTGTTGTTGGACAGTGTATTAATACAAATAAACACAGATATATAGCTTATAGAACAGATAGGCATATAGAATGTTTATTTATTTTGCAATAAGGCATGCATACTGTGTGCACATAACAGAAAAAACTCAGTTTAACGCCTGGCCTGCACAGACAAAATACAAATTTAAAGACTATACATAAGATAACACAAACGACAGTTACGCTTTGATTTAAGCTTTAATTTTTCCATTTACTTAAACTCTACATTGCTTTTTTTAAAAATGTTTCCAGTCAATATTGTGTCTGCTGTACAATACTTGTACAATATGATAAACCACTATAAAATGTCCTGTAGGTGCAGTTTCCTTTTCAACACTGGAATATGATTTCTGTGGTCCTTCTTCATAAGGCATATGTTTTATCATAGCATTCACGACAGTGGATTGGCTGAGTGTGCGCGCATTTCATTGCAGCTTGTCAATGCATCTTTCTCAGTCACCGCCGGATGGGAGGAGAAGAAAGAGAGAGGGAGACGAGGTGGAGGAGCGGATAGCTAACATATAAAGGTGTAGCCACATGTAGTGAGACAGTCAAACTAGGGGGTTCATTCTAGGTATGATTTCTATGGGATCTGACATTTATTCAAAGCAGAGCGAGTAGAGATCATCCACTGTTTCTGACGCGTAAGGCTTTCCCTATACGCATCGATGAAGGATGATAGCCTTGGTTATATAGCGTAAATTAATACCAAAGTATCCCTGCAATACACAGTGAAGGAAGAGGAGAAGGCAAACTATGATCCGAGGATGATTTCTGCTAAGAAAACTCCGGAGAAGAGTCGTTTTCCTATCCACTATTTGGTGTGGCACAACAAACACCGACAGCTGGAGAAAGAGCTGGCAACGAACGAGCAGGTGAGAAAAAGAAGAGCGATCAAAAACCTCTCCCCTCACAAACATAGGCCTGTGTCTTTAGTATAGCTGATTATTTGGGCGTGTGGGTTCACAAACGTGATAGGTGGTATAGATGCCATTCATGACCACCTCATTCAAAGACCTGGCCAATAACTGGGAATAGCGCAGTTAATTGTTATCTGTAGGGTGGAGGAGGACACTTGTAGACCACATCCTCAGACTTGAATTTACACAATTTTCTTATAATCATTACTTTTTAATGACAGAGTGACATAACAGACTTTACAAGTAACGGATCGGTGTTATTTAACCTACTGCATTGGAGCTTAAAATATTCCTCCTGCCCGTTGTTTTAATATGCATGTGAAGTTGTGTCAAGAGTTTATTCCTGGAAAACATCCAAGTGCAAATGACTGTAACTGCTGAGCCTGGTGTTGCAGTGCTTGTATATATATATTTATATATATGTGCGCGTTTGCCAGAGTCACTGTTGCTTTATGTCTGTGTGTAAGCACCATTATTGCAAGATCTACTCAAAACTGTAGGCTCGCTACCTTCCCACGAGCACCTAAACCATTTCTGAGTGGGTGAGACAATGCGGATACTGAGGCATGTGGGCGAACAGTTGCCAACCAACACAGTAAATACAATAATGGAATCATTAAAGTGTTGGATTATTTTCCCAGAGAAGATGATTGTCAAATCAAAAGCATGGGGAATTATTTTTCACTGATAAAATTGGAGTGCTTCATCTTAGGATGAAGGAGGGACCAGATGATATGATAAAATATCACACCACTGTGTTGATGAGAACAAGTGAGCAATGAGCATGCATGTGAATTCAGTCTTTATTTAAGCAATTTTACTGAAGTGCCATTATATAAGATGTGCTCTGCAGGTTAGAAACTGAACATATTTTGAAGTGCGTGCATCATGCAGAGGTCTCAAGACATCACAGTAGTACACACACGTGTACGTACACTTGCCCACACACATTTACGCACACTTGCCCACAGATGCAGAGCCTTACCTTCTAGTGGTAATGAAATCATATCCCAGGAAGCGTTCTCTTTCCACAAAAATGGTTAGCAAGTGTTACCACTGTCCCCACATTTACTATACAGTAAGGAAGTGTAGTTAGTGACTTTTGCAATTTAACTCTTAACCATAATTAAAACTACTGGAAAATAACTAGCAAAACACAAGACCTCTGATATTCATGTCGGTGTCAGAGGTGATATATTCCATTTCATAGAAGGAGGAGTTAGAAATGTACATGTGTGCTCCTGAAACGGAGGAGGCTGACAAACCTTTACGTGCATAGTTTTTCCATTATTGAATATTTATTTTACAACTGTGCAGGTTCAAAAAATAGATTAAAAATAATGAAAAGATGGTTGTTGTCCTATGTAGAATTTGTCTTTAAATATATTGATAGCCCAGTGTCAGTAGAAATTGTCTTGACACCTTTTGGATGGATTCCCATAAAATTTGGCACAGATCAAACATTCAAGGTCCCCAGAAGATGAAACCCATCCTCTGACTTTTCATCCAGTAACACCAACTGGAAAAAAATGACATATTTGTCATATGTTGGCAAGCAAGTTTAACGACCACATTATGTACAGATGCATGTGGCTTAACATTGGTAAATTATTAACAATTATTACAACTAGTTGCTGAGTTCTTATTTGTGGCCTGTTTCAGATATTTCTGTTTCCTTTCCTAGGAGGTGTGAAAATAATAGGGGTATGTTTCCTGATCTGAGTTGTCCAATCCTCAGTTTCTCAGGCATTTTTCACAATAGTAGTCTATACTTTATGTTCTGTATAACTTAATGTGGGAATGTGTATGAAAACTTTGTGTTTAATAAACTTTTTATCTTTCAACATGAAAACTACTCCACTATAGTACATTTTGTAAGCATATCGAAGAATGATTTAAGAATGATTTCACAATTATGTCCTCACCTTTTGACTTATTCCTTTAAAGTAGGCAGTGGGAATGTATTTGATCAGTTCCTCTTATGTACAACACAATTACATTAGAATTTGTGGCCTAAAGTGCCAATATATGTACGGTGTTAATGGAATACAGTCATTATTTACATGGATGTATTTCAGGTTAAATTTCACATCAAGTTTTCTAGACTAAATCATTTGGCTTTATTTGGTTTACACTTGTATGCCCAATAAATTAACCCTCACAGCACCAGGAAGTCTTGCATATGAATATTTTATTGTTCAAATATGGCTGCTCTTGTGACTTTCCTTTGATCACAGGACCTTTACATCATCTTTGCTTAAATTAAGCCAGGCTTCTATGTAGCTTTTATTCCTGCACTATAACATCTGGAGTAGTGTCCAGAATAGAACAAACTTTTATGCTGATGCTATGGTGGATTAGTCATGCTCCACTTTTGCTTATCAACAATAAGGAGTTATTTATATTGTAATTCTCAACCTAGATCTACAGGGTTGGCAAACAAATGATGTTGTCTTTAATGTTGTCCACTGAAACATAACTTCATGAAATTTATGAAAAATTTAGTCATAGGCCTACGCATACTGCCCGCTTCAATGAATCCACTGGCGTCTTGACAGTCTTGGATTTCATAGGTCCCATACTTTTTTAGCAATATGGCTTTAAAGCTGTTTATTGCTGTCAAAAGAAGTAGCAACAAAATAGAGGAAATAGAGAAAAGCACAAAGTAAGACTTTTTCTATATTTCACAACACCATTGTTCATTACTCTTTTTATGCCAGCTCTCCTAGACCTAAACCTTAGTTATCAGCTCTGTTTGATGGCAGATCAGAGCTTGTGAGGAGACAGCTAGTCAAGCTTCACTTCTGTTTTTCCCCTCTAATTGTTTTGAATACCTCTGTGTCTCTTGCTCTCTTGCTTTTTGTGTGTGGGTCTATGCACGTGTAAGTAAGAAAAATGGTTTTGTATAATTTGCATAGTCAAACATTTTATTCCCATGAATTTATATTAGCTACTAAACTAATAAAATTAGTATCACATCAGCGTCAGATCCCAGGATTCATTTGACATGCAGTTTATGACATATTGTAAAATAAACTGAGTCCCTAGTTTACAGTATATGTGCAGGGCTACTCAAACTAGGGCAGCACACACACACACACACACATCATGCTTCAACCTTTTGTTACACACATGAATAGATATGATGCTGTGATGATGATGACTGGTGTCAAGAAATATACTGCATAAAGTAACTGTGGCACTCCCATAGTTCTGGTTGGTTCAATGTATTTTAAAAGTAAATAAATTTTTCATAGCTGTGGGGAAGTAATAGAAGTTTAGTGCTGCTGGAATAATGAGCAAAGTTTCCTAAAAATTAGATGTATATTGTAAATCCATCTGCAGCTTCCCTTTCTAGTAATTTATCAGGGCTAATTTTTCCTATTTAAAGTTGAATATTTGATCTGCCTGCTGTGCATAACCAGGACATTGTATCACATGCACTGACCTAGACTTAGATCTGGATGCTCAAAAGTAGAATATTAGTAACATAAAAATCAACGTCACCAGCCTACATTTCACACTGACCTACTGTGACAATAAAACTCAATGAGAGAAAACATGTAGGAGCAGGTACGGTATAAAGTGGTGTCAACTGTAAAAATACAAATACAATATTAGTGGCACTGGAAATAGATTTCTGATGAGGGGAATGATGTCATTTGGTTTCATATTATTGTTCCTGTGTTAATTTAGCCATAAGCTCCTCTCATGCAAAACAGGCAGTGTCCTCTTTGTTGTCATATAATGGGTTTGTTGTAACAGTTTAAACATTATTTTCATACATCCTTTTCTGATAATAGTACAAACTGATGGATTTAGCTGAAGATTTGTATCTTATAGCAGTCCCCCTGTAGAACTGAATCCTGTTAGGTGGCAGGTCAAGGCTGAGTAAATCTAGTTGATACAAAGCCTTAATTTTCTGGTGCTGTTTCTTATTTCAAGTTATTTTCTGGTTGATTGGATTGGTGACAGAAAGATCATACTTTTAGTTGTCATACACATTCACTGGCCACGTCATTATGTAAATGGGGGGGGCAAAACATTAAAAACACCCTTTAATATAATGCACTCCAGTAAGACTCCACCATCCACTAGGACCTCAGCAAGGAACATAGAGTAGAATTATCACCTTTCTGACAGTTTCAGCAAAAACAAAAAAAATATATAATCTAGCATAGGATTCATGGCAGAGCTGCTGTATTGGATTGCATTAGGTTTTACAGGTGTACCTAATAAAGGGGCCAGTGAGTGTATGTATGTTTGCCACAATAAAGTGACTTTACGATCTACTCCTGAGATGAGTGGAGACAGGGTGACAACATACTGTATTTATTATCTTTGTTGCTACATATATTGCTAATATATTGCTACAATACGGTGTATTGTGACAGTTCCTGTGGTATCACACAATAGGCATTATGACCATGCTGTTCAGCCAAATAACAAAGGCAGTGTTGTGCAGATATTGCATGATAATGTTTGGTCTCTGATGAATTAAATTCCCACTCAGCTGTGGAAGAACAGTATAAGATCATTGCCCTCTGTGTTTTGCAACAGTAAAATAAAGGTAATCTACTGCTGTCTCCATATCAGAGGTTTTTAAAGCCTGCCCATTCCTTGATGAAATGATGAGACTTTCATTTCACTCTGTGCATGCATCAAATATCCGGCTCTGTTTCTCATTGCACTCTTATTTCTTTCCAGCACAACAATGAGGTGAACCTCTATTGTGAGGTGGTGATGAAAGTTTGCTTACTTTAAATGCCATATATGTGAGTGTGAGACTGTGTGCCAGCCCCGGTGTTTGACCAGTGCTCGGCATGTATCGAACTGTATGGCTGAGTGAGTGAATGGAGCAGAAAATGCTGCTACAGCAAGCTGCAGGGGAATAATTGGTACATTGGATATCAATGTTACAATGCAAAGACATAGACAGTAAATGCCATAGACACACAGTTGACCAAAGATAAAAGTACAAAGAGAAAGAAGGCAGTGAGAGGAGTAGTTAAACAGTGGGGTTGGTGGGCAGTGGGAAATTAGGGTTGACGTTGACAGGTGGGTAAATAGAGGTAGAAAGTGTAAAGCGAGTGGGCAACATTCAAGAAACTGAACCAAGGACTGGAGGTACCAAAGGTTATGACAAAGAGCAGAGAGAAGAAGAGGATGTGGGGAGGAAACAATGACAGACTTTGACCATGAACAGAGCCTGCCTGGGTTTCACACAGACGTAAAAGCATAGTGTGATTGAAAAAGAACAGTGCAATATAAGGAGTGATGGTTTATCTCCAGACAAAGCCAGGAAATGACAGCAAGATCTCTGCTCTCTTTCCGCATTGCTGTTTCTCGTCCTCTCTACATCTCTGTGTCTGGCCTGAACTCTTCTTCCCTCGGTGCAGGGTTTGATTATGATGCCCTCAGCGAGGTGCTAATGTTAAATCAGTGTTATAAAATCTTATGCTAGTTTGCTACTTGAGGGAACAGAGTCATAAATTAAGGCTCTCTGGTTCATTGCCTCCACTAGGCATGAATCTTTACGTCAACCATGTGCTATCTACTTGCACCTGTCTACTACACCTCTTCTCTTCACCATCTGCTTCTCTCCATCTTCTCAAATCTCATCCACCCACTGTATAAAGTTTTACTTATCCTCTTTCTCTAGTGACTTCAGTTTCTCTTTACCTCTGTCAGGTGTCAGAGATCGAATGGAAGTGGACCCAATAAGCAGACCAGAACCAGAGAGTTAAAACAATGATCAGTCTTTATTAAGGACAAACTAGACAATGGTGAAGACTAATTAAATGGGGAGCGAGGTTAGGTTGAGTGGTGATAGGGAGAACTAAGAGTGAGGTGAGGATTAAAGGTGAGCACGAAAACCAAAACCAAACCAACTTACAGGAGAAATGGTGAGGGGAAAAGACCAAACCACAGCAGTGAACAGGAAGGCTGCTGGTGAGAGGACAAGGAGCTGAGCAGATGGCAACAAGGTGAAAGACTGGCAGATGTGAAGAACAAACCATGGGAAGAAACACACACATACAATGAACCAACACTAAAGGCAGGGAGTGCAAAGTGTTAAATAATGAGTGGACTAACGAGTGATGGGTTGCAGATGGGAACAATCAGTGAGGGAGAGCAGAGATGGGGCGTGACCAGAGTGTGGGAAGGACAGGGAAACCAGGAAGTGAGGGCACCAAGAGGACAGGCCAGGGGAGGAGCCATGACAACCTCCAGCAATCCATCCATCAACCCTACCCTCACACCTCTTACTTTGCTTGGTGTAATGAAGCCTAAGTTCTAATTGCAGCACAGCAAAGCCACAAAGAGATGCCATGAGGGCTGAGTTGTTGGTCAGATTTAGTTAAGTTGCTAAAAGTCTTAAACAGGGAAAGAGACTCAGGTTGGCAGTACTAGACAGAAAGAGTGGGAGATTGTTGGTACAATAAAGAAGGAAGATGGGGAGAGAGAAATGAAGGTGGTTAAGAATAGACACAAATACAGAGGGAAATAGGGAAAAACTGTCAACAAACCAGAAGTAAAGAACTGTGCAACCAACAGAATGCAATCAACTCTGACACTGAGCATCAGATTGATGACTTGAAAGTAATTCAAGTCTTTAATCCAAGTTGTGTCTTGGAATTTATACTGTAATTTCTAGTTTGCAGTCATATGCATCCTGTTTAGTCCATTCCCTCACAACATGATCCTGTATACTCCTCTGTTATTTCTTTTCGATCATGTATAAGTCCCCATCTGCAGAATATGCAAAACATTTCCACATCTGAATATTTCAACAGGTATTACACACTGTTATATTAATATTTCATTTCAGTTCATTTGCACCAGCTAGCATCTCATAAGCAACGAGGGGCTGTGTGATTAGCGTGGGTGATGAGCCTGAAGGGTCAGATTCCTTTAATCTGGTGGACATTGATTTAGAAGTAAAGTCCTAGTCAAGTTCAAGGTATCCATGATGATAAGGCACCAAGGGTGAAGTATTCTAAAACATCTTGAGGATGTTGTAGGATAGTTGGGGGAGATTTCATATGACAGTGTTGGAGTGAATTTGATTTAATTATCAGAAATCCATACTGCTAACCCCCCTGTGCTGATGCACACAGCTGCTCTTATGCTCCATAATATTGGTTATATACTGGACTTAAACCTTAAGGTGAGACTTGCTACTTGTCAGGTAATTCTTGTTTCACCCGTGGTGTATGTATTCTTCAAGAACAAATACAAAGCTAAACAGTATGGGACAGCTTTGATCTAAGTTGCTACTTATCCAATACACAGTTCTATATTAATTAGTTACATAGCAAAGTAAAGTCTCTCAGAGGAATGAGTGTCTCTAATTCCAGGCTGTGTTCCAGCTCACTTCAGCAGTAAGGTGCAAAGTACTGAAAAGCTTAAGGTGGTTTGGGTATCTAGTACACTAAATACATCTCGAGTGCACTGTGATGGAACTGTATATAGGGCAAGATGCTCAGGAATTCTCCTTGGGATCTGCCCTGGGTGCCTGGCAAAAGAACAACTGGGCATAATTTCCCATCACCACAATCTTGAAAATGACTGGTAGAAAGCAAATAGACAAATACAGTAGCTGTACATTCACCAACCACTTTATTAGGTACATTATATATATATATATATATATATATATATTATTATTATATATTACATCAAGAGGTATTTTTTGTGCAGGTGTACATAATAAAGTGGTCAGTCAGCGTATATTTGCCTTATTCTAAAGGTTTAGACTTGTCATTGAATAAGTGGTTTGGAAACAGCATCTTTTCCAGGCTGCAGAACATTGTTCAACACTGTTATAAACAACTTCTAGGCCTACTAGTATAAAAATAGCAAATCGAGAAGTCCATATAGTAGCTGTACATATGTACATATTTTTACGTATTTGTATGTATCCATTGTTCTATGGTGCAACCTTTTGTTTAGAAAAGCCGGCCAAGTTTTTATGAAAGTGTTGCACGTGTGATTTCTGGATTTTAGAAATCACACATTACTGTGTAAAATAGAGATTTGCCAGACATATTGTAATAGTTTGTTGTTGTTGACTCAGGCTTTTGCGTTTAAGTAGGTCTATCTCCATATGTGATGTAGAAAAGGACCCTGAATATCCTGACATTTATGAATTTATGAATTCATCCTGCTGCTTTGCTCCTTGATTTTAAGATGAAATTCTAACTATATGTGTTACAACCCACTTTAGCAGAATTGCTTCTGTGTGAAGTCATCCAGTTCCCAAAAACATGAGTAATGTACAGAAATACATTTAAAAAGCATCATAATATTCCTTTATTTGATCTGTGAAATGCTACATTTCCCAGAGAAAATGACCTTCTGATTTCATTACTAGTTCAGCCTGAGAACACCCATCTCTTTGCAGACCACTGGTTTTACCTGAGATTGCTACATAATTCACATGCTCACATAAATACACACTCACAAAAGCAGACGTGCGCACACACGCACACACACACAAAAAGAAAGTGACAGCTGTGGTGTTTCAGTCCAGAAGGCTATAGCTGCTGCATTATGTGATTATACTCTTTTATAGCGTATGCACTGTCTGCTTCATTCAAGCAAAAGATTTGCTTTCTCCATCTGTGAGTGTGCCCTCATCTTTGTGAGTATGAGAAGTGAGAATAAGTGCTCTCTCTCCGTCTCTCTCTCTCTCTCCCTCGCTCTTTGTTGGCCTGCATGCATGTGTTTTGCCATGGTCTCTCAGCTCACTGCAACAAGCAGGTGTCAAAACCTTTAGATAAACATCAGAAAAGCTCTTTTTCCTTCTCTTGTTGCCTTTCTGACAGGTCCATCAGCATCTCACCGGGTTGTTCTTTCTCTATCTCTGCCTGTGTTTCTTTCTTTCTGTCTGTCTGCCAGTGCCTATCTAGCTGTAGAGATCAAGAGTGACAGTAAACAGACAAAGTGCAGTGAAACTGAGAAACATTAAATATGCTGGAATGTAGGTCAGCATTTCCACGTGATAAATTGGTACATGTGGTCTTACTTCCACAATTCACAAGTCTTTTAATGCACCTGCTCAAGTGGAAATGCATTTTGCCCGTGTCAAGATGAATTTGAGATGTTCCAAGAGGTTTTGTTATTCTTCTTTGAGGTTATCATCACCATTTGTTCTGCTCACTCTATCATCTGTGACGCAGGTTTTATACTGCCCTTTTATTTCTGAAGCACTGTCACATTGAAAATAGATCAGGGTTTCATGGCAGTCTAACGTTTGTCAAAGTCTCCTCTGGATGGAGAATCACAGACGCGAGAAGGGGGGCCCGGGTGGTAGGAAAAGTTATTTTTATTCTCCTCCCTCCCATCACTATGCTCTGCTCCTATGTGCCCCTCTGCACAAATATTTTGAGAAAGTCGCTGTATGTGTGTGTGTGTGTGTGTGTGTGTGTGTGTGTGTGGTATGTGTATGAAAGATTGATGTTGGCCTAAGTACCTGCCAAGCTACATCAGGCCAGGCACACACTGAGGATGGGAGAGAGGGGGAGAGACAGAGATAGGGGAGGGTAAGTGAGAGAAGGAGCAGATGCCACAGATAGAGATGCCTATCAATAATGCAACCTCCACTGAGCTCACCGTTGAGGGAGGGAAGGATGGGAAGAAACCATTGAAACAGAGGGATGGAGGAAAGAGAAGAAACTGTGAGGGTGACAAAGAAAAACATAAAACATAGATTCACACCTGTAAGAAAACGCTTTTTGGAAAGCATTGAAGACATTCAGAGAAACACTAAAAGAAGACATATAAGGATGGACAGAACATAATTGGGGACTAGAAAGGGAAAACATGTTTTCTGTTTGATTCCATTAAGTCAAAATTGTATGCAAACACATGCAGAGCAGCCACAGTGAGAAAAAAAGAAATTCTCACATCACATTATAAATGCAGTGTTTTCTTCTTATAACAAGGACCCATACTGTAATGAGAACATTTTCTTCTGGTAATGAAACAGTTTGACATGATGGTAATAGTGAGACATCAAATATTTTTAACAGACTCTTAGAAACTACGCTGAGGAAATAATGCAAAGTCACTTTTTTTTTCTGATTGCACAACAGAATAGTCCAAGTGCTTTGTAGTGTCTGCATACTAATGACAAAAGGTTAAAAGCTAACTCTAAAAGGAAGTTGATTAGTTCATTCAAATGGTCACACAACCATTTCTGCAGTAGCAACAGCAGGAGAGGTTTTCTAACTGCAAAACAATTCTGTATGTTACAGGTTATGGTTAAATGTGTAGCAAATCTGAGGCATATACTTATATACTATAATAATATTTATTATTATTTATTTTAAAGATTTACCATATAGCTGTATTAAAATTAAACTTGGTAATTTACTAGGTACACAGAGCTAAAAGTAATGAACTGCAGTACAGCAGTCCTATTTAAATCCTAATAAATGAAAGGTTGTTTTTAAAACGGTTTAAAGAGATGTTGATTCAATTGTATGATTACTTTGGAAGATATAGTTTGTGAGGCTATTGAATAGTAGCCTACTGTGTTACACTGACAGGTATTTCTATCGTTTTTCCATTCCGTTTATGTCAGTGAGGCATTTATATCAATAGAAACACCTCTCTGTAGACTATAATCCATAAGGTTCAACAGCAGCACAAACTACAGAAAAACTGATATTATTTATGATAAGGAGCCACCAGTAGAAACATCCAATGGTCTGCTGAAAGATTAATTTAGGCCACCACTGATCAAGTTCTACTCTCTATGATAAGAAACATCCATTACTGAACTTTACTAAAATTCAAGTGTTTCTATGCATTAAACCCATTTTAATAAGTTGTATTTATAGTAACTGGTGGTGAGTGAAGAGTGGGAGCCAAGAGACAAGCAGAGATGACATAATGGCTTCATCTAACTAACTTAACCACACAAGTCAATCAAGGCCATTGAGACTGCCCTGTGTATGTGTGTATGAAAGAGAGAAGGAAAAAGTGCCCATTAGTAAACAACTATTTTTCCCAGAGAATTCCTATTTGCACAACAACTGCTTGTTGAATATAATATAGGATATTGTTGTGTCACCACTACTTGCCAACACCTCGTCTCTCTTTTTCATCAGTAAACTCTGCACCATTTTAAACTTTATCTGGAATTCACAGTGTGAATGCTGTCTATCACCATATTCACTTATCCTGTCTCAGCTACTTGTAATGCAAACTGGGCCAAATGAACCACAGCAAATCAGTGAGACTGCAGTTTGAGAGTGACACTGTTTTCTGATAGCGCTTCAAGGTGTCATCACAACAAATTTTTCACATACTGACTCGTGCTGATTTGACAAGAGGCATTTGTTGTACTGCTGTGTTGTCTAGTTACTGAGCTTAATGAAGGAGAACTGATGATAGAGAGGTTGTTGGATCAAATGTCAATCCTGACTGATAGCATCTGGTCCTTTGTAAACCTGGAAATACTGTATATACCAAGCTTTGAAAGAAAAGCAATTGATGACACATGTAGAATTTCCTAAATAAAACTCTGCTCTAACTTTTGAGCAGCATCTTCATGAGAAATGGTTTAGAGATGTCTACTCATCCTCTGAGACCGCAACTGCACAGCTTTCTTTTTGCAGTACTTTAGTTGATTGCAGTTTTGCATTCTTTGGCGAATTTTGTATCAGTGAAGTTGCTTTTGTAGCTCTCAGACAACAAAGCTTGATGTATTGATCTTCCAGTGCGGTGGTAACTTTTGTTCTGCCTGATCATGTTTTGATACGACTGATGTAGTTTTTGCAAAGACTTGCACTTCCCTCTTAGAAAATTTTGATGCTGATAAAGCTCCTCTTTGGTTAGAATACTGTAACTATTTGACTTTTGAGACTTTGACTTAGTTCTGATGGGTTTTGAGCGATAAGCGATGTTCTGCTGGAAACTTGAAGCACACCATATTTATACCAAATTTACTTGAATAAGTCTCAGATTGGTGGATGAAATCTACCAGAGTGGATCATGTAGTGTGTATTTGAGTGAAACTCAATGTGTGACACATGTGTCTGGAGGTTTGTGACACTATCAAGTCAGCAAGTTCTGAATAAGGCCAAACACCACCAAGAAACACCAAGAAACTGATGTGCACTCAATAACATGTGAGGGTTTAATTTGTCATGCTTTCTTATACTGGCTTGCAACGACTAACACAATGGATGTAGCAAATAATAGTGTGTCTTGGAGTACAATGCATCACAGTGAAGTGGCACAGAAAAAAAATATAAGAGAGAAGACAGGTGAAATATATTTCCCTATTCTTGTTTTTTAATCATTCTTTCACCAAGGCAGGAGTTATCAGTTGTGGAGAAGGGGAAGCAGCTACAGAAGCTACAGTTCAGTGGATTGTTGTGTTGTTGTATTCTTCTCATCCTGTGTCATATTTTGTGCTGTTTTCTCGCAGCATCCTGTGCTCTCCCCAGCCTGTCTCCTTCTACATCCTCCCTTTCTTCTGTAATCTGCCATCCTTTCTTGACTTTCACTGCCCGTTTTTTCTGTCTCCTACCACCTCACCACATGTCTCTGTTTATCCTCCCGCTTATTAACATCCTTTTCCCACCCCCACCACCTCCTATCCAGCTCCTCTTTTGTCCCTATGCTACATTTCATCTGTTCACCCTCAACTCTTGCATCCAGAGTAATTGAAATTGACTACAGCTGTGAAATAAGCTTAAACTGATAATCACCAACATTACATGCAGCCACTTAAAGGAGGTGCAGTGGATGAAAGGACAGCTGTGAGACAGTACAAGTGCCATAGTAAGACATTAAAGAAGACCCAAGTAGCTCTATTTTTCACTTCCATCCTTCTGTCTCCTCATCCTTTTTTACCATCAGCTTTGTTCCAGTTTCTCTGTTTGTCTTTTTACTCCCCTTTATATACTGTTACAACAGTATGTAAAGAGATAGAAAAGCATAATGTTTTCCAGGGCTTATTATTAATATTGAGTTAAGTATATTGCTCTTTCCTTGTTTAAATGAAGGACATCTTACATTAGACTCTAAATACTGCCTGTGACTTTCACAGTTGTTTACATGTTGTCTGCAGTATTGCATTGAAGTACGCAGCTTGTATTGAACACGCACACAAACAGCACTGAGAGTGGCTGCATTTGTATGTTACACCTGGACTCCATTCGTTATCTAGTGCACACAAACATAGCTGACTGTTCGCTTTCTTTCACTGTGTTGTTATGACACTCCCACCCTCTATTCTCCAGCCTCAATGGTTCCTCAGCGTCTCCCTTGGGCTCACCTCTCTCTCCTTCTAACTCTCTTTCTCCCTCTGTTCTCTTCCCTCACATCCACTGGATATATTTGTCATAGCCATCACTTGCAACAACAATCTGTTGCTCTTTTCTTATTCTCTTTCTCACTATCTTTGCCCGTCTTCCATGCTACAGTTGTTGCTGACAAGCAGTTTCTTAAACAGAAACTTCTCTAGCCGCATTATTCATGTTTGTCTGTTTTTGCCTTTGAAAGAATTGGGAGAACAAAAAGCTGTTAACCAAAGATCTTTATATTGTATAGAGCTTGCACAAACAGTAACACACTTGAGCTATGGTATCATGTTCTTCTTAACATTTAATTATGCTTTACTAAACTCAATCCGGTACAGATCTGATACTTTTTAAGATTATCTGTGTGTCCCTATATGTGAAGATTTTTGAATACATATTTGTGTCTGTATTTGCATTCAGACACTCCTCCGTATTTGTGTGTGCTTCATATGAATTTTACCTAATTTGCCTTGCAAATAGCAAAAACAGTACGCTGCAGTAACTGATTCATTATGTAACTGTTGAGTCTTTCTGCCTGTGCTTTATATATATATATATATATATATATATATATTTCTCAGAGCAAAGCAGCTTACCTGTGTTAGACAGTAGCTGCCAGTAATTTTTATCAGGAAATTATACACAGTAAATATTCAGGCCAGATTCCTCATATTGAGTTGCACTTTTTATTTGGTCTATTATCAGTTGCTTAAAAAATCATCTATGATAGAGTCCCTCCCTTCTTTATATATACACTACTCACAAAAAGTTAGGGATATTCGGCTTTCGGGTGAAATTTCAGGATGAACCTAAAATGCACT
>JAUMHL010000005.1:11153736-11166439 GCA_032362345.1 Sandelia bainsii
ACTTAAATGCCCTACTTTCATGATATAATATCACTGTAGTGTGAACTTTTTACGTTTTCCATAAATTTCACCCGAAACTTTTTGTGAGCAGTGTATTTACTATAAAAAATACAACTCAAACACTGACAATGTTCTACAAAGAGTCTCCTTTCTATTCCCAGGTAGAGTTCTCCACAGCTTGCGTAGGGTCTTTGTTAAAGTGCTGATTGTAAGACATGCTACACCTATCTCCAGTAATCCTTAATTAGAATTCAAGGCCACAGCAGATTGACAGAACTGACCTTGGATCAGTCTAGGCACTGGATAATGGTGGCCTGTCAGCAGTTCTGTTTAATTAGATGGCAGATCTGAGATCAGTGTTGTAAAAGTTGCTGATATTGTTGGAGCACGTAGCAGAGGGAAGAAACATGAAGACACTTGTGCATACAACAGCCAGGGGAATGGACAGAGAGAGAAGGATGGGCAGTTATGTGGAGCAATACAGCAAGTACTTGATTAAATCAAAGGATTTGTGCAGAGACATGATGTCTCATGACCTGCAATAGTAACCCACCTTGGTTTGTCTTTGTACATAGAATATGTATCTTCACACAGAAATTATCTAAGTTTAAGCCTGGAACAGAGAGAAATTACCTCCTTGGCATGTCTAAAAGTTTTTGTTTTTAATCTTCCCACAAGACCTTCAAAAACTCAGTAATTAACACATTATGTTCTGTTTGATATATCCACACAATAACAGACTTTAGTTTTATGGTATGCACATTTTGCAAACTGTTGACCCTCGCTACACAGTTATTTTATAGACATATACTCATAAAACATTTTGAAATGTGAATTTGCTCAAATGCTTTTTTTCCAAAAGTGAACAAGCTCTTGATGTGAAAATGAATGATGCAGGGCTTAAAATTAGACAGGCACTATTTTGCACAAACATCATTTGGCATGGCCCACTAATCTAATTTTTTCCTTTATTTGTTTGGTTCAAAGATGAACCAAAAACCAGAGACATCAATAACTTAGTCTAAAATTATCCATAGCTGTCTACCAAATGTCTTTTTATATATCTGAGAGGGCTTAAAAGCCTCCCTGCAATTATTCTTTTTAGTTCAATGTATCAGAGCATTGGCATGATTGATGTGCAAGATTAACACTAATGTAATATGTCTAGCAAATGAGGACTTGTTGACATGGTTCTAAATACAGCTGGAGCTGAGAAGTAAAGGAAAGCCTCAAGCATTAATTATGCTTTTTGTTCAGCGTGATGTTCAGATAACACAGTTATACATGTTCAAAAAAAGATTTATTTTTAGACACAAAGAAGCCTTAAGTTGTATACTCTGACATGGTATTTTGAAAAGACTGATGACTTTTACCTGCCCACATTTTCCTGACAAGATCCAAACTGGCAACTTTCTCAGAACCTTAAACTATGTTCCAGGTTTTGTCAACTAGCAGACAGAGGGCCACAAGAGCTCTGGATGTGGAGGCCTGATTAAAGGAACAGACAGTCCCAGGCCAACAGTGTTTAAACTTGATCCATCCAGCCACTATCCAGTGGTGACAGATCAATTAGCACCTGTCACCGTCTCCCTTTCTGTCTCTGTGTCGTCATCTTAACACTCTATTGTGTCTCTATTATATTTTTTGTTTCTCTGTCTGAACTAGAAGATCACTACGTTAAAACAGAACTAACCCCAGTTTCCTCTCCTCTATTTCATTCCTCTACTTTTTTCTCATCTCCCTCCCTTATATCCCCTCTTTCTGCAACTGCATATTTTCTTTCCATCCTCCCTCCTCTTTTCTCCTTCTCTTATGTGTTCTGCATCATCTTTCTTTTCCTCCATCCAGACTGATTTAGAGTCTCTGGACCCTCGTGGCCGGACTCCTCTCCACCTGGCTGTCACACTGGGCCACCTGGACTCTGCCAGGGTTCTGCTGCAGCATGGAGCTGACGTTAGCAAGGAGAACCGCAATGGCTGGACCGGTGAGTGTGTATGTGCATCGAAACAAACAACCTAAATATTGGACAAATGCTGCTTGCATTCATTGTGATTTACTTTTTATGGTACTACTTTGACTAATATATTTATATGAATGTTATTAAACTTCCCACTGCCTTCCTGCTATTAAAATATCTCTCTTCTTCTATGATGTCTTCAGACAATGTAATGCAAAAACAGCTGAATATTTTAATATATGCAAGGCAGAGAGAAGTTTAATACAACTTACATAAAAAATAAATCACAAATGGCCTGAAAATGCTGTAGTTGTATTTGTTGCTTTCTTGGTCACATAAAGAAGACTTAGATAATATATAATGTTTGATAAAGAAAACACTACATATCCACAGAAGTGCCCAGTAACATTTCCCACTAGCTCTATTTTACACAAGCACTGATGAGCTTAGCACTGTTTTGTCATCTTCAGATTGGTTTAGAAAAAACATTTGTTATTCTTCTTCACCACCTCTTATGCTGAAAAGCATTGGCTTCTGCCAGACATGGCTGCTGGTTCTGTGCAAATGAGTGCGCAGTTGTCTGGTCTGGCAATGGGAGGCTAATGGAGCGTGAAATCAATTAATTGTTTAACCTTGAAATTATATTGACTGGCATAACACCCTTTACTGGGCTCCAATATCCCACCCTCATTCTTTTTGTTAGTGCATTTTCTTGATGTATTTTAATCAGTGAAGCCGTTGTTATAATGAATCTATTTGAATATATTTTCAATCTGTGTGTGTCAATAGGACCAAAGAATGTTTTAATTGCATACTATATGTGTGTTAGACTTCTTCTAGACTACTCACACATTTGCTAATAAAGAAAGATAAAGGACATTGTTCTATAATTGTTCAAGCGCAGGACAGCCTGTAAGATTAACAGCAAAGTAGCACTCTGATGAATGATGGGCAAGCTGCAGCAATTGGTCGTACCAGCTTTTCTGTTGGCCTACTTCAGTCCCAACAATTCTCGCTGCACCCTTAAATTGCTCGAGTACATAAATTTTAGATGAGGCCTGAGTGATTGGCTCTGTTTTACTCTTTGTCTCTCTCTTTCTCTCGCTGTTTCAGTTCTTCAAGAGGCTGTGAGCACAAGAGATCCAGAGTTGGTGCGTCTTGTGCTTCGTTACCGTGACTACCAGAGGACTGCCAAGAGACTGGCGGGCATCCCCGTCCTTCTGGAGCGACTGCGCCAAGTGGGATTTCACACAAACACTTGCACACATGGAAAAACATAATCCCATGATCACATATACACACACATGCATAGACAAAAATTTGTAGAATCACAAAAAATTACATAGTGGAACTAAAACATAAATATCCACGAACTACGATGACAGATCAAAGGCTTTATGCACAGACTAGCATTGATTAGAAATGTAGATTAACCATTTGAATATTTACATTTTTGTTGTATTCTTAGTTTTATTTGAAGGTATTAATAAGTTTGTTTACTATTTGACAAGGGAAATACACCCAAAGGATGTGTCTCCATGTTGCAAAACACTCTGTCTGGGTAATCGGAGTCATCACTATCCCCAAAAGTGGCAGGGAGTACCATCCTTAACTGAACAGTAGCCGTACTGGACAATGTGAGACTAGAGAGCCTGAAAGTTTATATGTTATAATCTTGACAGAAGAAGTGTGCAGATGCAGTGGAACAGTGGCAAAGATTGAGGGAACTGCCTTCACACAGTCTGTCTTCTTGTGTTTCTGCTCCAGCTGGCTCACACACACACATAACTGCACATACACACGCACGCACACACACTAGAATACTCACATGCTAGACACAACACCCTCACACATCGAGTACTTGCACTCAAGCGCAGCACAGCAAACATTATACACATCACTACGCTCTTCATCTGCTGTTGCTCTCACTCACATCATCGTTCTATAAGTAATATTTTTAAGCTGTGTGCACACACACAGCCACTTCTCTGTACTGGTTCCTCCATCTCTGGCACAATCACAATGAATCATTACATGTGTTTGCTCTTCTCTGTCCATTTTCCATCTTTTTCTTCTCCTCTTTGGCTGTTCATTTTTAAATGTATCACTATCCGACTACCCGACTTCCTGTCTTATCTTCCACTTTATCAATCCTTGCATCTTCTTCATTCTCCATATGCTTATTTGCTCTCTCTCCAGGCCCAGGACTTCTATGTAGAGATGAAATGGGAGTTTACCAGCTGGGGTAAGTCCAGTCTTTGTGTCCTCCCAGTCAGTAAAACACTCCAGTACCAACCAGTCAGAACTAATTGTATTATCATGTCCCTGTGGGGCTGAAGAGGCCTGTTTCTTCTTGTTGTACTGGACACTGATGCTCTCACACTTTCTGCCCAGGAAAATGTTTGCCTGGATTTGATTTTACAGTTAAATAGCATTTGCATTTTATCCCAAAACCACAAGTGAATGTACAGTATTTAAAAATTTAATCTCTATAACGGAAAACTGTATGTTCTGTGGATACTGTTTAGTATTGTTGTTATAGTACAATATGCTGTAGCTCCTGATATTTGTCTTAAAATGAATTTATCAGAGCACTGAGATGAACAATTAAAAACATGGATAAAATGAAAACGTGAAAATAAAGCAACTTAAAAATCGTTGCATTAAACATCCCTTAGATATCTCAGTGTGATTCAAAGTGTATTTGTTTGTCCTTAGTGCCCCTGGTGTCTCGTATCTGTCCTAGCGACACCTACAGAGTTTGGAAGAGTGGTCAGTGTCTCCGTGTTGACACCACCTTGATGGGCTTTGAACAGATGACCTGGCAGAGAGGAAACCGGAGCTTCATTTTCAGGGGACAAGGTCAGAGGTCAAACTCCTCACTGTGTGTGAATGTGTGTTTGTTCTATGGTGTCTGCTTTATATTAGAAGAAAACAGCAAAGAAAAGAATACTAACTGAAATGTACATGCACATGTACTTATCTATCTAAAAGAGCAGTTTGTGAAGTACAATTACTTTTTTTTTTGTTATCATGTAGTTTGATAAAAAACTAGGACCACCTGTTCCAGCTCTTAATTGCCCATAAAGCCAAACCTTTTTGTCATTATAATAAACACAGATTAAACAAATAAGATACTACATGTTAATTAATAAGCTTTAGAGCTTGTCTCATTGTGTTTTTGTGCTAAGCTAAGTTGACAGACTGCTGGTTGTTGCTACATATTTACAGTACAGGTATAAAGGTGGTATTTATAATTGTTGGCAAAAAAGTGAGTAAGTGTATTTTTAAAAATAGACTTAAGACATGAGGTCAGATTGTGCAGTAACTTGCAAGTAAGTTTTTCTGTTTTTCATTAGATCTCTATATCTCCCTATCTCTTCTTTTTATATCTTCCTTTCTATTTCCCTGTCTTCTAGTTTTGCATTTATTTTTGCTTTCAGTCCAACTTTCAGCACCGCTAAATGATATATTTGACATCATGCGTCTGATGTAGGTTTTACTGGGTTGAAAGATTACCATCACAGTTTTTATTGTGGTGGTGTAACATTAGACAAAAATAGATCATGCATCGCATTCAGACAATCCTATTTTCACTGAGTGAAAACACAAATTTACAGGTCAAAGTTGAACAAAGCCTATTTTTAAACACAGTCTTCTATTTATAAGTCACACAGGCTTCACTGGAAGTGACTGTGATAATATATTCAAAGAAACTTGTGCAGGTGTGATTGCACCCTTTTTTGGATGATCCTGCCTCGCTCGCTTTCTCTCTATGACTCTTTGTAGCCTGATTGCACAGCTCGCTCCACTGTGACTCTCCCAGTTTTTAGTCCTTTTCTTCTTTTATCTTTCTTCCTTACATCACCTTTAAAATTTCCTTCTCTTCTGACCTATCCTTGGACATTTTCTGTCTCTGCATAATGTCCCCACTCTCTGTGCTTCTTTTCTCTACAGTCTCTTGACATCTATTGTCATCCCTCTTTTGTTTTTTTCTGTACATGTTGTTTTTTGTGTTCCAGCCTCATGGGCATGTGTATTAGTGTATTGTATTACTTTCCCACTCTCAATTTCTCACTGATTGACTCATTTTTCTCTTCCTGTCTCTCACCTTGTTTCCTCCCAGACTCCAGTGCAGAAGTGATGGAGGTTGACCATGACAGGCAGCTGGTGTTCTGTGAGACTCTGTGCGTCTCGTCACTCACAGCGCTCTCACCTGGTCGGGGGAATGGCGGCGCTTGCAGCAGCAATGCTGCCGGTTTGGGTCTTCTAGGGGCAATACAGCCCAGTGATGAGCAGGTAGCAGCCAGGTTGTCTGCCCCAGTGGTGACCACTCAGCTGGACACTCGCAACATCGCCTTTGAGAGGTCAGACCCAATACTGATATACAGGTTGCTGGGTTATGTGCACAGTCAGCAAGATATACCTTACTTTAAGATGCAGGAGAGACAAAGTACTCACTGTTCAGTGTAGATGAAGGACTCTATGGTGTCTGTGCAACACATTTGAAATTAAAATATATAGCTACTCCTGCTTTAGCCTGAACGCCTCATGCTGCCATTAAATGGTGTCATTATGTTTTTGTGAATACTTAAAGAAACATACATGATTTGAATTCGATGATATGTCCATTTCTGTAGCTGTAACAGAAAATGCAACACAAAATCTCGATGGTATAACATTGCTCAACAAAAAGCAAGGGCATTTTTCAACTATGTTTAACAATCTTAGTGGAAGAAATTCTCCATAGTACAAGCAGAAATATCATTTTCTCCACCATCACAAGCCTCAGTACACTATGCTGCAATTTAGCCACAGGACATGTTCTGCTGTGAGTGCTGGCCTTTTTCCTGAGTGGAAAAGCATCACTTATTTGTTGTTGCTGTTGAATTTCTGTCACTCTTTCTCTGTTGTTGTCTCCTACACTACAACCCACGGCTGAGTGAAATAAGTTCAGCTGCGTTCTCTGGTGACTGTCGAACTGCGTTTCACAAAATGTACAAACACTAACAAAAGCAGTAAGAGTAGAGAGAGTAGAGACAACATAACAAGTGTAGAGCAAATTTTTAGAGTTCATTTAATATAGTATATTAGTGATATATCTCCGAGAATGCCAAGGGGAAATGTTCATGTAATGAAATTGCAACTGTGGTAATTTAGAAGTCGAACTTGGGGGTTTGCAGCTATGGTGATTCTTATTTTTTTAAGACCAGTAAATGTTAGCACCATTTAGCTTGCTACTACTACTGTACACTATGTTTTAGCACAAAGTGCTTTAACATTTTACATTTTTATTCAGTTTTGCCACTGTCCAGCAAAGTGTTACTGTACATACTGTTACGCTTTAACTATTCCATTATTTATCATTTGTGCATGAAGTCAAATGGTTACAGTGCCAAAAATGTGTCAGGAGTAAGCGTGATGGGGAGGTAGTGAGGAACAAATTACCTGAATCAGACCACTTCACTTCAAGAACTTAACACTCCATTGCAAGTAAAATGCATCAGTGAACATGAAGATAAAATGGCAGATAGCAGGATAAAAAGACATGTAAGAGGCAGACAAGACATAAACTGACTAAAGGAAAATGGAAAAGAATGAAGTGCGATAAAAGAAAGTGGGATGAGCAGGTGGCTCATGTGTTGATAATTTAGGGGCTTTTCATTATGCTAACGGTACAGTTTTACAGCTCAATTTTACATAAAGTGACAGAGACGCAGAAGATGACAAGTAGTGTAAAGGAGGAGAGAAGGGAGATCAAGGTAGAGTTGGGCCAAGCAGTGGCATATAGGACAAAACTCATCTTATTCTGGTCAGATGTAGAGAGTGTGTGTGTGTGAGTGTGAGTGAGAGAGAGAGAGAGAGAGAGAAAGAGAGAGAGAAAGAGAGAGAGAAAGAGAGAGAGGGGGATGACAGGACAAAGCAAGTTTTGGACAGAGGGGAATGCTGAGAAGACAATGGTCAAGAAACGGATAAAAGAAGGGATAAAAGAAAGATGATGTAGCAAAGATTTATGGAGGAAAGGGGTGAGCAGAGATGGGACAGAGAAAGGTGAGGGATAAACAAATAAATTAAGTAAAAAACAGTGAGAGAAAGATGAATGGGGCACAAGACTCAAGGGGAAAACGCACAATATTCCAAAAAAAGGGTAGTCAATTGTTTTGGAGGCAGGAGTTGAAAAGCGAGAAGAATAGACTGCAGAGGGACCCAGTGATAGATAGGTGAATCATGGAAAGAGACAGGAAGTGAAACTTAACAGAGAAAACTAGAAGATGGCGAGAACAGCAGAGGAAGTGAGCAGGGACAGGTGGCGGCTGGTGGGGGGGTAATAATCTCTTTGTCAGGCTTGTACCTCAGTGTCACCTCTGCATTTTCTTTGGTCAGCACTCCTGTCTGTATGTCAATAATCTATTTATGATGCTTTAAAGTAAACCACTTTGTCAAGCACACCAGCCATTACATCCACCTCAGGACCTAGAACATATTTACGCAGTCATGCACTATGTTTTAGGGCTGAGCTAATGAGAACAAGTTTACTGAAGCCAAGGTAATTGAGCTGTAATATATAGTTAGGTCCATAAATAATGGAATGATGCTAAGTTTTGATAAGCATTTGTCCTCTATACATCACCACATTGAATATGAAATGAAACACTCAAAATGTGAGTGAAGTCAAGACTGTGGCTTGTTCCCTCACTACCCTACAACTAGTCAAGCAGATAAAAGGTCTTGAAGTTGTTCTGAGTGGTTACATTTCCATTTGGTAGCTGTTTATTGGAACTGTCAACATGAGGTCCAAAGAAGTGTCTATGCAAGTAAAGGATGCCATCATTAGGCTGAAAAAAATAAACCTATCAGAGAGATAGCAAAAACACTGGGATTGACCAATACCACAGTTTGGAACATTTTAAAAAGAAGAAATTAACTATTGCTCAGCAACAACAAAAAGCCTGGAAAACCATAGATGACAACTAAAGTGAATTCCTGCTAAATTCTGTCCTTGGTGAAGAAGAACCCTTTCACAACATCTAGTCAAGTCAAGAACACACTTTTGGAGGTAGCCATGTCACAAAGTCAATAATCAAGACACACTTTATGAATGTAAATATGCACAACAAGGTGCAAAACACTGGTCAAGAGTCAACAATAGAAAGATCAGATTAGACGTTAGCAGAAAACACCTAAAAAACTTGAGCACTTCAGGAATAAGATTTTTTGGAATAAGACTGATGAACAGGATTAATTTGCATCAGAATAATGGAAAGAGAAAAGGAACAACTCATGAGTCTGTCAAACATGGTGGAGGCAGTGTTATGGCATGGGCATATGGCTGCCAGTGGAAACAGGTCACTGTGTTTATTGATGACCTGAAGTATCAGGAGGAATTCTGTGGGTAAGGACTCTACTGTCTGTTCAGATTTAGCCAAATGCTGCAAAACTACGATACTGCTTCATATTGCAAATGGATAACCAAAAACATACAGCGAAAGATACCCAAGATTTTCTTAAGGCAAAGAAATTGAATATTCTTCACTGGCCAAGTCACCTGATCTCAGCCCAGTAGAGCATGCTTTTCACTTAATGATGACAAACCTGAAGGCAGAAAGACCCACAAACAAGGAGCAGCCGAAGGCAGCTGCAGTAAAGAACTGGCAAAGCATCTTGAAGGAGGAAACTCAGCATTTGGTCATGTCCATGGGTTCCAGACTTCAGGCAGTTATTGACTGCAAAGGATTTTTGCAAGGTATTAAAGACAGTCCTTATGTTTATAATTATGTTAGTTTGTTCTATCATTTGCCACAATGCCAATGCCAAATCCCTTGAATGAAAGCTGAAAGTCTTGACTTCGCTCACTTCTTGAGTGTTTAATTTCAAATTCAATGTGGTGGTGTAGGCCAAATGTGGCCAAATGTCAAAAATGCTGAATAATAATATTAGTTAAAAAAAAACAACCAAAGGGTCGACAGCCATGCTAGCAGCTGTTTGACGCTGTACTCTGTCACAGTGCAGCTTAGAACAAAATGCTAACACCTTCTGGGCAGACTTCCTAATTCAACACTAAACTATTGATCTCCACTGACGACAAACAAGGACAAAGACTGCAATGTTTCATGCTGCATATTATAAAAACACAGTCTGTGATTTGAAATTCAAAGGGGTGATGGCATGGTTGATTTAATCTGCAGTGTACTGTATTCAATATTTTCTCTCAAAGATTGCTTGGAACAGACAAATAATCTACACAAACTGTGACTAAAAAAATATCTTAACTGGAACAGAGTTGAGACTGCAGAGAATTGATGTAGGATTGTTTGATCTGTGTTGCAGGAATAAGACTGGTATCTTGGGCTGGAGGAGCGAGAAGACTGAGACTGTGAATGGATATGAAGCCAAGGTAGAGCACAGGCTGCTCAGACAGCTCATTGACCTCCTTCTGTCCAAGGAAACCACTGCAGCCATCCCCAGAGCTCAATTTGAAATTTCCTGAAAGTCCACTTGACTTGAATGGTTTAATTTCCAGGATGAATCATGTTATTTTAATACCATTACATTAGAAATTTCAGGACATAACCTTCAACATTTTTAAACAGTGACAGAAAAAAATCTGGAACCTCTGGATTTTCTTTAAATATCACAAGTAAGCATGACTTCTTTACCTTCAGATGAGGAAAAAAAAAAGCATAATTTATTGCATCAGATGGTCTTTCAAATCTATCTATCATAGACACATACATTGCCTTGACACCATTTGTTTTCTTGACTCCCCTAGAGGGATCGATTGGAGACAAGTGTCAGACACTTTGGACCATCTGTCACGAGTGGTTTAAAAGCATTTCAGACAGGCTCTACATTAAAATACTGCTGCCTGAAAAGCATCTATTTTCTACATCATCGCTTTAGACTTACAAATATAAACAGACAATGCCTGTTGAGCTGGACACCTCTTAGCTCCTCTTTTCACTGGTCCATTGTCCAGTGTAAACTCAGAATCAGCCACACTTAATTTTTAATCAGTGTTTTCTTTTTATGGACACTAGTGAGGTATTCCAGTCTTCTGCTATAAACTGGAGCTTGAAGAAGTTAAGATTGTAATAGTAGACAAAATGTATGATTTGGTATACTTTTATACATTGTATATGAATACATGATATATAGATATAGATTTTATTCTGAAAATAAGAGAGTTATAGTGACCATTTTACATATTTTATATTTTACATATTGTCACTGTGATAAACAAAATCTAACCAAAAAGTCTATTTTTTAGCTTTATGTCACTACCAATCTTTAATATTACGTTTGATGTTCTGGAAAACCCGATTCCTCCTAAAACAAACTTATCATTGATGTACTGTATATTATATATTTATAATAATATACCTATAATTATTACAAATGCAGTAGTGGAGTCTCACACAGTGTCAACAAAACCCAACAGTCAGTTGTCTGGTCTTTCAGGTGTATGCAGCATCCAATGTGGAGCTTATCACCAGGACAAGAACTGACCATCTGTCAGACCAGAACAAGAACAAAACAAAAGGTAAGTCACTGTACTCTGACAACTTTACATTAGTGCCTAATGAGCATTAGATACTGTATCCCCCATCAAGGTGTTCTTTATGTGCAATTGTACCACACCACTAAATTTCTCCAGTATCACCTCTGTGCCGCTGTAACCTCCAGCCTAAGTGCTACGACATGTCTGATAAAAGAGTCACTGATGAGTAATCCCTCTCACCTGAGCTCGGTGAGCTCACCCCGAGGCTCTGGCTAACAGCCTGTAACATTCGCTCTTGCTCCGTTTCGTTTTCTGGTTCAGATCATAAATCAAACAGGATTAGCAGGCTTTCCTCCCTGGACTGTCACTGTCAGCCCAGATCAACCATCATACGCTCCTCTGTGAGCTCCACTCTCCCATGTCACAATATCCCCATCTGCACTCTGTTAATATGCAGGAGGGAGGTGTTCTGGAAAATGCTATGCTGACTCCTGAATGAGTCATTCACTCCATTTGCCCTTCGCGTGCACAATTTTCATCATTTTGTCAATGCTGTAAAAGACAAACCGATACATACTGTACTGTATCTTGAGTAAAACAACCTCTGTAGATAGATTAGCTGGACAAAGGTCAAAATGTGGACACTGTCTTAAACACCACTGACCTTTGCTTTGCTTTTAGTACTCAAACAGTTTCTGGTCAGTGAGGATGGCCACAGCACCAGTTCTGCCCAAAAATACAAGCCGCACATTATCATGACGCTTATGCAGACTTTGCTATCTCATATATACAGTAAATGAGCAACAGCTGCTGCTATACACTGTAATAACAAAGGGTTTCTTCAAAAGATTTTCTTAATTTGTGTTTTACTATGAGTTATGGGATCATATGAATGCATTATATTCTGCTAAATTTAGAGCTGTATTTTTTTCTCTATGCTCTTTTCACTGGTTTGAAGTGGGTGGGCCTCGTGACATGATCATACACCATTCAGAATTTTGTAACATTTGAATCAGAGTCCAATTATAGATGGTTTGGTCACTGTCAATCAAATCGGATCAAATTACAATCACCTAATCCTAAATTAATCCGAAATCCTGAGTTTTTGTCTACAATAAATTCAAAAGTCAAATGTTTTACAAGCTTAAAATAACCTGTTCACATCTTTGATGCATTTTCAAAAGCTCATCATTGAATCTGTCAATTACAGAGATTCAACCTATGAATTTTATAATTATCTCTTTACC
>JAUMHL010000005.1:11177162-11199526 GCA_032362345.1 Sandelia bainsii
ATGATATAATATCACTGTAGTGTGAACTTTTTACGTTTTCCATCAATTTCACCCGAAAGCCAAATATCCCTAACTTTATGTGTATAATTATACTACATAATGTAAATGACACTGTAACTTGCAGGTTGTACACCTCTATACGATCAGGAAAACTGTAGGTCCATAAGGTAATTTACTTACTATCAGTTCTAGAGCAGGTGCTTTAACCTTCTTTCCTCTACCTCCCTCGCCCATTCCTCATTATAGGACCCCCCAGCACAAGCCCCGTCCCCCCTCCAGCCTCTGCTCCACTCCCTCCAAGAAGCAGCCAAACACTTGCAGTTATGATGAGCAGCTGCGCATCGCCATGGAGATCTCAGCCCGGGAGCAGGAAGAGGCAGAACTGCGGCAGAGGCAGGAGGAGGAGGAGCTACAGCGCATCATCCAGCTGTCACTCATGGAGAAATGAGAGTGGACCAGCACCGGGGGGCCTGAAGGGAAGGGTTTGGACCAAGACACATGGGAGACAAGAGCAGGACAAGCTACCTTAAAACTTTAAGCACACTTTGTAGGTGGCTGGAAATAAATGCCAAAATCATCTTAGTGGTTTCAAACGATAAAACACTCCTTTCTCTCCCATCGCCTTAGCCAGACCTCTCCCACGAAGCCATACAGTGGTACAGCTGTCAAGCCTCAGACAGCCAGAGAGGAACGTCAGTTTCCTCCTCCTGGTGCCACATGGTACTTCTCTTGACCAGTGCCAGTTTACAACCAACAATACATCCAATACAGCAAGTTTAGAATGCCTCGAGTGAGTGATTTCTGTCTGTTTGCAGGTGTGTGTGTGTGTTTCAAAACCAGCTCTCTGCACAGGGGTCAACAGATGTCCTGAAATATAGTGTGTTAGGCCAAATCTCTGCTCCAGCACTAACACACACACACACACACCCACACACCCTTTTTGTCACGGAGTTGTGTGGTTTTCAGTCTCGTGTAAAAGGAGCAGTGACAAGTCAGGACCAGCGGTGTGGAGAATACCGTAACCTTCTTGATTAAAGCTTGGTCAAGTTGAATTGAACCGAATTGAATTGAAACCATGAAACCATCTGACTTCCTCAGTTTTTAATAAAAAAAAAAATAGACTGGTATATGTCTTTTTTGATTTGCACAAAATCCAGATGTACTGTATTTAGCTTGTGGGTGGATCACATATATTGACTGTTAATGAATGTAGATGAGTTCGAGCACAAAGTATAACAGGAGCACAGACGTATGAGGAAATTACCAGACTGACTTTATATACCTACTAAGTGTACCTACTATACTGTATGTGAGTTTGTTGCAGGCCTGTGTAACACAGAAGGACAATGCTTGTGGTTTGTAAGCAGACTGTGGAATAGAAATGTTAGTGAAACAGATTTTCTGTATACGTATTTGCATCTTTTCACCTTTCATGAGCAGACGATTTCTGTATTTCTGTGTAGTCACGGCACAGTGTGTACAATATTTCAGCATGGTCTGCACCCGTGTGAGCTTCATTTTGTCCAGTTTGAGTCTAGCCTGGAGACCTGCAGTATCAGAGGATGCTGTCTGAGGAAAAATGTACCCTGAAAGTGTTTTTTTGATAGGCATTTGTGATTTTATTGCACGATAATGAGAAGTTTCAATATAAGTTGCTGAAACAAAAGTGTAAAATCATTGAATGATTGTTTGTGTCCTGGCTCTTAAAAGTAACTTAATATTGCAGGGTTCAAGGCTAGAAAGACACTGACAAGCTTGTGTAGTAGTAATGGACGCGGAGAACATGAACAGTTTTGTTTCTTTTCATACTATTTCTTTGAAAAAAAATTAACTTTCACACTCAAAATCAGCACAAACTGAGGAGAGGCACATCTCTCTACTCTGTAATTCATACTCAAGCTTGGCTGGTTGATAAATTGTTTTTTTGTTTTTTTTAAAGTTTTTAAAAAATGTTACGGAAAAGTGGGATGTTTTCATGTACGCTGGTGTATGCTGGGAAGTGAATTCAAATAACAACTCAAATAAATTAACATCTTTTGGAGCAGTAAGGTACAAATGTTTTCTTTTAAATTGTCTTTTTTTAAAATTTTTATTACAGCTTTCACATGCTTTAAATCCTTTGACCTCCACACTGAGTTCTAGCTGCAGCTTTCTGCTGTAAGTTAGTTTTCTGGTCTTTTCCAGTGAAGGAGAAGAAAAAAGCAATTAATTTATCCCAAGACGGAGAAAGCTGCAGCAGTCTGGTCTGGTTTTAGCAGCTTCCACCTCCATCATCCTCCTAGTGACATGGATTCCCAGCGCCTCAGCCAGATCCAAGGGGGTTTTTGCCTGTAGTTATTTTAGGCTTGACATTGAGGAAAAGGACAGCTTAGAGACTTAAGAAATACCACTCAGTGCACCTAGGCTGCTTTCTGTGCTTTAGAGGTGGACGAGAAGGAGAAAGAATTGGAAAAATGAAATTACTTTCTATGTGAATCATCAGTGTGCAACTTCTCCTCTTCCCTGACTCAACCCTACATTATGAATAACATCAGAACGATGGAAACGCTGAGCTGCAGGCATGTGTGCAGTGAATTTGTAAAGAGCCACAGATATAAAACAAGGTGTGTTTGTCAGAGAGCGAGACAAGCTTAAGAGCATCAGTATGCAAAGAGCAAGGATGCCAATCTCAGCTGTCGAACCCAGGGAGACAAACACTTGCTCTAACCCTCTCTTCTCCAATGATCTGCTCTACTGATTTTATTCCTCTGTTTCAACTAGCTCCCTGTTCCTGACAGTTCATTTTGGGACACACCATATAAAAAAGGCCTTCTTTAACCAGTCTGCTCTTTCTGCAGAAGTGGATAAAATTGGTTGTGTCTTTCGCCTTAAAATTTTCACAAACGCAAACAATATGAAGCTTGTAAGCTGGATGTTTCTGTATCACCTGGATATTATTTTAAGTATGGTCAAGTCCTTTAAAGTAATTTGGTCTTGGTCATGCCGCTATCTGATTTGTGTGTGTCTCAGCAGGGACCCTAGCAACCTACATCTCAATTTTTAATTACCCACATGAAACGGTAGGTAAAATGTCAGCCTGAAATAAGCTGCACTGAGATCATTTCCCCAAGGACACAGGACTGACATGTTTAGAGAAAGTTACTTGTAGTTAAAAATGACACACTGAATGACTTTCTGTTAACTGTAAGGTTAGAGGTTGGTTTTCATCCATTAAAAGTGACACAATTTGCTTGATTATCTGTGGTCACAGTACTGTGCTTATTTTTATTATTAACACATTTGACCATCTTTCCTACATTTTCCAGCTATTTAAAAAAAAAAAGTTTCAAACTGTAGTTCACTGCCTGACCAGTAGGTGACAGTAAAGGCAAAATCAAGTTGGGTAGAATTGCTGGTTTTGCAGTTCAGTCATCTTATTTCATCTCTCTAAAAGGTTGTGTGCAGGAGGAACCACACCTGAATACATAAAATAAAAGCACAAAGTTACTGCAGTCAAATCAAACTCACCTTATTTATTTACTGCTAAAGCAATGAATAAAAAAAACATATCAGCTTTATCCTGGTTCAGTTAAAAATCTGAATAAAGACATGTCTGTCCTCTTGGAAAACAAAAACATATACAGAGACGACTCTACTGAGAGCAGTGCAAAATAATCTTCCCCGGGGTAAGAAACAGATTTCAAATAGAAAGAAAATCGTCCAAACAGTAAAGTGCATGTTTGAGAAAAAGATCCTCTCGTTGTAGTTTTAGAAACTTGAACAAGCAGAGAGGGTCACACTGAAAACAAACGCTTCTTTAAAAGAGAAAAGAAGGGGACAAATAATGTAGTGCATACAGTGTGCACTGGTTCAGTCTTAATTTGAACATTCATATTTCACTACTGTACATACAAACCTGAACCTGAAACAACACATCGAGTGGTTTACATGCAAACAAATGTTCATCATTCAATTCTTACACACCGTACGTACATCTGAGGTTACATAGGGTCTACAGTTTATCTGCTACACATTCATACGCATCATGCAGCCTCTCTCACACGTGCACACAGCTCCAGTCGTGTCCGTTCCAGTCCATTGCACTGAGGTTACATGGTATTGTATAGCACAGTGAGTCCACGCTGCTTTTTCTCAGCAGATGATTTGCGAGACCGTCTTGACGGGTGTCCTCTCCCGTGCTGACGTAATGAAGTTACCACGCTGCTCCCGCTGCCATCTGGCTCCTCCCTCTCACCTGCGTCCTGTAGAGGACGATGGCGAGGGGAGGACGAGGAAAGACAGAGGGACAGTGGCGAAGATGAGTCACTGTTGGACCAACCTGTCTTTTCAATGCAAGTATTTCGAGCCAACACTTTCTGCTTCTTCCAGGTGTCGTCCGGGTGAGTTGGCGACAAAGAAAATGAGTCCTGGAAATGCGATGATGTTGTCCTGGTGTGTGGCCTCAGGTCCAAGTCACTGAGGTCGTTGGCTGACAGCTCCAGACAGTCCAGTTTAGCTAAGGAGGCTGACCTTTTCATGAGAGAAGGGGGGGTGAGGCCCGCCTGGCGAATACGTGCCTCGAGCTCCATGGCTCTGTGCCACCCTGTTGGCTCCAGGAAACTCTTCCCGTCTTGTCTCTCTCTGAGCCGCTGCCCTACTTGCAAGCGTTGAGAGGTCTGTTCAGAACTCACCACTTTACTAGGTCCTGGCTCTGTGTCCATAGTGTCTCGCAGCCCCTGAGGCTGCCCCAGTTCTTGTACTTCACTGTCTGTCACCTCCAAACTGACACCCTCATGGAGGAAAGCCTGCAGCTCTCTCAGTGTCTGCTGAATTCTTTCCAGTTCCTGGCTGCCACAAGCGAGCCTGATCTGAGCATCGCAGTCGGGGCCACAGCCTCGTTTCCTGCCCTGGGAACTGGACTCCAGACTCTCATCTGTGTCTGACTCCTGAACTGTTACCCCATCCAGAATCATAAGGTTTGAACTGGCTTGGGGCAGGGTCTGCTGGTTTTGGCTGTGGAGCTGGTTCCGTCTTTGGGACGGGGCTGAGGTATCTAGAGATGATTCCAACAGCTGACTGGTAGAGGTCAGTGATGATATTGGCATATGGCTATCTGTGGGTTGGTGTGTAATGATAGGTATAGCACCAGAGACTTGGCTGATATTTACGTTAGAGGAGCATGAAGGGTCTGGGAGTTTATCTGTGCCTGAGGAGTCGAGTCTTTGAAGCTCCCGTTGTGACCCTGTGTGCCCCTCTTCATCTTTGGACTTAGCAGAAAAGGCCGTGATTTCTCCCTGAGTGAGCCTTTGTTCTGTGGAGTGCAGAGGGGATTGAAGAGGAGGCTGTTCAGTGTTTGGGGAGCATAGGGGTAGTTTGACAGGAGAGTGTTCAGTGCTGGGGGAATGCAGCGGGGACCGCTGAGAAGTGGCCATCTCCATTTCCTCCCTCAGCTTCTGCTCAAGCTGCTTGGTGGCCCGCCGCACCGAGCCCGCTGGCCACTCACACGGCAGCATGGAGGGAGGCTGTGTTTGTGAAGGTGGAGTTAAAGAATTGTGTGTGTCTTCAGAAGTCTCCTTCTCCTCCTGATGTTCTGGTTGAATGAGCTGAAGTGACATGTTGGGGCATGGAGATGGAGACGGAGACGAAGAAGGGGAGGGAATAGGAAGGCAAGAGGCAGGGTGACATATGGCTTCAATCTCAGTAACAATATGGCGGACTGATATCCCGTTGTCATTGTGAAGGTGATAAGTTCGGTCAGCACTTTCTGCAAACTGCAAAGATGCCTGAGAGATGAGGAGAGAGAGATTCTATTATTATCAGTTTAATCTTTTTTTTGAGGTAGTGATGTTGTTTTCCTTTTATTACACTTGACACTTTATTACACTATGACTTATTACTTTATTACTACCTTTTTGATATTTTTAAGATAAATGTCTTTTTCAACATTGATGAGATCACTTAGTATAGAATAATAAAATAAGAAGAGCTAACCAATCGTGATTACTCTCAGTAGTCAGGTGTCAATATCATTATGGCAGATTTAATGAAAAGCAGATGAAAGCCATCGATGATTAGTATATTGACAACTACTTTGATAATCAAATAACAGTTTAAAATATTTTCAGGTATCCTACTCTTAGACAATATTAAACTGAATATCGTTGTATCTTTCACATGCAAAACCGGATATTTTGATGAAAACCAATAATAGATGAGGTTTACCTGACTCTCACTCCCCTGACCCTCTTCCCCCTTTGTATCCGTTTCTCCGTTTTCCTCGTGTGACAGTGCTGACTTCTGCAGCATCCACATTCTCTCATCTTGTGCCAAGCCCAGAAACTTTTCCCTGGCGCTGAAGAAGTCAATGCTGTCCGCGCTGTGGTTGGACGACCCATCGGCATCGCCTCGGTTGTCGAAGGCACCACCTATTTGTAACTCACTGGGGTTGTTGTTGTCATCATTTGAAGCAAGGGAAGGAACCAAGAGGGGAGGAGTGGTGGTAGAAGGGCTGACCGGGCTGCTTTTGTCATTTGTTAAATCTGATAATGACTGATCTATTAAGTCTGAGTCACTGGATCCCAGAGTAAGAGGAGAGATTTCTTCTGAGCTGCTTCGCTCAGGCAGATTGAGGGACAGCTCCCCTGGTTTGTGTTTGGGCAATGAAATGAACAGCTCTGCAGCAGGATCCCGGTGAGCACGCTGCAGTTTGGGAGTAGGGGGCAGGATGTGGAGCGATGGTGGCGGGTGAGGTACAGCAACAGGCACAGTGACAGCCACGCTTGCTGAATTATCCAGTCTTTCCTCTGGAACTACAGTGGCTGCTTGGGGTCTGGGAAGGGGGTCTTCCCAGTCTGATCTGACCTCCTCCTGAACCGGTGACTCACACACACCATTTGAATGCGTGTGTGAGTCAGCAGTGTCTGTGGTGTTAGATTTGGCAGAGTCTTCAGGTTCAGCACCAAGCGCTTGCAGTACAGCCACGCCCAGGAAGTGATGTAAGGAGGGGGAGGTGTTATTGTTATGAGAGTCAGAGCGGATCAGGGAGTGGGACGAAGGTTTACACACCGACTCTGGGCGATCTGATAGGTCACTGTCAGAGTGGGAGCGCCATAGCTTATTATGCCTTTGTTTGCTGTGGAAGGAAAAAAAAAACTGTTTTAGTGCCATCCACATCCTGAAGAAGGTGAACTATGTACAGATGTTGTGTACATGTGAATGCACACCTAGCCAGCAGAATTCCCTGATACTCCTCCAGTTGTTTCATGAAGGAAGGGTTTGGTTTGGTGACAGCTCGTCTCTCTTTTACGTAGTCGAAGGCAGTGTCCAGGTCCCAGCCGTACTCCTTCATAGCGTAGGCGATCACTGTGGAGGCAGAACGACTCACGCCCATCTTACAGTGCACCAGACACTTCACACCAGCTTTCCTAGGAGAGACAGAGAGACATTATTTATCTGAACACAACTTCACAGCAGAAACATTTGAATGAATTTAGAACATTTATTTCATTTAATATTATGTAGGAAAGATCACTCAAAACCTTGCAGGAAAATATATTACTATGAAAATCAAATAGGCAATTTTATTTTACAATATTCTATTAAATCTACTCTGAACTGTGTACATGTGTGTGTTTGAGACCTACTTGGCTTTGGTGATGAATTTATAGGTTTCATTCCAGTACTCCAGCAGGTTGGTGGCTTCCTCGTCGTACACTCTGATGTTGTGGTACTCAAACATCCCTGGGAAGAAGTTGTCTATCTCCCTGGTCACATTCAGGATGTAACGCACTCTATGTAAGAGACAGGAGGAGGCAAATTGACTTGCTGAAATGTTCACGCCAAATTCAATGCAGGTCATTTTGATGCTAATGCCAAATAAGTCTCACATTGCTGCAAACTATTTTGGGGTTAACACACGTAAGAGGTGGCTTGAAATAGATTAAACCAGTCAGGCTAGTTACTGGTGTTGTTTTTAACCTGTATTCTCTAACTGAGGATATGATTAACTGGTGAAAAAGAACATTGTATGTGGTGTGGTTTGTAGGGTAAGTTAAGTAATATAAGAGTAAGTGACTAATCTCTTACCCACTGTTCTGCAGCTCCTCCAGGTTAGATGCATTCCACTCAGAGCCCTGAAAACAACACAGCACCAGTTAATATTAAGGTGTACACAAATACAGTTCATTTAATAAAGAATTAAGACTAAGAATAAGTTGCAGGCAAATAAAGTAACAGGGGTAGAAATTCAGGTTCCTGGGTTCTTACCAGAAAAACATGGTCAAAGATTTCGGTGGGACTATCCATCTGTCCTAGGATGACTATCATCTCATTGTCTATGAACTCCTTAAACTCCCTCAGGTTACACACCATCTGCATCTCCAGCTCTGTTCGGATCTGAGAAAAGATGACAAGTCAGGCAAGCACCATGACAATGCTTCTGACTTATGATTTAATGCTAAATCTGTGGCAAAAAGGGGACTTTGATCAGTAAACGGCGAGAATGAACACTCATATGTAGTGCTAAAACCTGCATTTACAAAACAAATGCAAACTTCACTCCGTGTGTGCCTCTCACCTCCTTGCAGGTGACGTTCTCTAGGTCTTTCTGCATCATGATCTCTCTGAGGCGCATTTTGATGAGCCTCTCTGTGCGCTCCCGCTCTGTAGGCCTGTAGATATAGACACACACACTTTCATTAAAAAACACCTTTAACATCTCTTGTCTTGGAACAATTTTAGACTATGAATCATCATCAAAGTCACTGCAGCTCAGTAACAATCCTTGCCTTCTGTTCATTGATTCATTTTCACGTTAGTCTCAATGAGATTACTTGTGCCGCAAGAGAATTGCCACTTTGTCTGATTTTCAGGATCTGGAGAGGGAACACAAAATCGGGGACTGTGGTCCATCGGCAATACACAACAAAGTCCCGTTGTAGAGCATGCCTGTTGTTGTGCCTGGCTCTGTTTCTAACCACTCTGCTGAGGGACACATTTAGCCTTTGGACATCACACTGATGATGCCAACAAGTGGCCTAATTACCTCTCAGGAGAGAAAAGCTCAGTTTGTCTCCAAGCTTCTCCTCCTTATGTTGTCTAATTTTCTCGTGTTTTGCTTCTAACCAATTCCTCGCTGTAATAGTACACAGCAGTGTGGGTCAGCAGTCACAAAGAGGGGCAGTGTGAGGGCAGCAGGTGTATAACTGCAGCATCTATTTGTGTTGGAACATTGGAAACACTGAGCTTGTTTATCTCAATGCTGAATACCTTACTGGCCCCATGAGAGTGTGTCCACAGGGTTAAGAGAATGAAAACCTTTTCACCCTTGCCAACAAATACAGGTTAGTTCCTGACATCCAGTAGCACTTTAACCTCACAACAAGCCTTGACTTGCCTGCAGACAGACTGAGGGAGTGATACAGGTCCGGGAAACAGAAAAATAAAGGAAAAAGAAACTCGCACATGTTCTAAATGTATGACGACACAAAGACACGTGCTAATGAGTAACTGAGAAATAGAAATTATCTGACTTCCTTGAATAGAAGAGTAGCCTATGGGAATTACAGAGTAATTACACAGTAACCCCCATAAATACTTCCACAGTAAACCACTTCCTGCTATCTCGACCTTTAATTCAGTTGTTACACAGTGACAGAAGCTGTCATGTCAACAAACAATAGCTGGGCATGCAGCCTTGGCAGTCACCCTGTGCAGGAAGACAAAGAGACTACATGACTAAATGTGTGTGTATGGATGTGTTTATTAGATCTCATAAAATACACGTGTTTAATCTTGATAATAAGTGCACTCAAGGTCAAAAGCACCTCCTACAAAGAGTGAGTGAAGCATTTCTGTTATCAGACTGACAGCTAATAAAGGTGTTTCTTGATTTTAAAGTTTAAATGGAACTTGCAAGTCTTGTCCCCCCCCTCCATCATCTACCTCCTTCTTTTTGCCTGCCATCCTGCTTCTGTCTGTCCATGTGCTGGTCTACCTATTTGTCTGTCTGGATCCTGTTTTTCCACATGTAAATCAAGACAGCTAATGACTCAGCTATTTTGGACACTTGGGGATCTCTTGGGTGCTCTTGTTAGTGTGTGTGTGTGTTCAAGAGAAGACAGTCCAAATTGGTAGTAGGGCACGTGGCTAAGCAGCAGAGAGGGGAATTTCCCTGGTATTAGTAAAGACATAAATCCAGCAGCCTGTGTCATTCCCTGCACTGTTTATGCTCCCTTGTGGCTCTGTTGACAACTCTGTATTGCACATTATGAAGTTGTGTGTTTTTGTGAAGGATGATATCTCTGTTGCTTATTGCTAACCTGAAATGTTACAGACAATATGCAACCCCAGTTCCAGAGTCCAGGGCTCTAGAGACTAACAACCTGCAGTCGCCTGCTGTAGAGATATAACAACACTGTCGGCATGTGAGGTGAGGCAATGTTGATGTGCAGACATCACTGAAAGCATCTTACTTCTGATGTTACAAGTGTGTTCATTTCTTTGAGAGAGATGTCTGTTATGCATTTATGGGTATATGTTCTAAGATATTATTCCTGCACTGTCCCTGTATTTTGAATGTTACTCCAAAAAGCCAATAATTTGGGAAACGTAACAAAATATTTTGGCCCAAAAACTCTCAGTCGTGTGGAATAAACAGCCATGTGAGTAAATTCACTCTGTATTTTACATTGGAATTGGAACATTTTGCACTATATATCAACAGGAATCTGCTACACTCTGACATACAAAAGGAAAACTTGAAAAAAATGTCTGGAACCACCACCACCGACCTCAATACTCCCGATATTCCATCATGAATGTGAAATGTGACTTTGCATAGTTTGTGCTCATGTGGTCACCCTTTACTCACAGGTCTGTAAAGAGAACAGGTGAGTTGGCACGGTGCGACTCGATGTCCTGCATGGTGTTCCACTCGTTGACACAGGACTGGTTGGATGAGATTCTGCTCTGGTAGTAGCTGACCCAGGTCAGGAACAGGCTGCCTGGGTAGTAGTTATGGCAACGAGCCACTTCGCATGCTTTGTGGAGAGACTGAAGGGCTGACCTGAGGCAGACAATATGAAGGAACAACATTTACTCGAGAGGTTGACTTAAGGGGAAATTACAAGAAATACAGAGACAAAAAGTGCAGAGTGAAATTTTAACTCAGTTTGACTGTGTGTTGATATGACTGACTAAAAGGAGACTATGACAGTGGCTACAAAAAGAAAAATTAATGAAGGTGAGCACAAGGAAGGAGTTACATGAGATGGAAAAGGTGATAGAAAGATTATGAATGAATAATAGGAATGGGAAATGAATGAGAGCATATATGAGAAATATAACAAGGGAGGCTGGTTGAATAAATAGTGAGATAAGTGAGGGAATAATGGAAGTGAGAAGAGAAGAACCAAAAAAATTACAGCAACGTAACAGAAATCTGACTTCAGATAAATGTATTGTAAAATACTGAAAGAAGAGGGAGGTCAGAAGAAGAGCAAAGTACCAAAGGGACAAGAAACTGAAGAAATGAAAACTAGTACAGAAATGAAAAGGCAGCAGCGGCATGTGAGACGGGGAGAGATAAAGAAGAGACGGGAAAGCAGAAAGATAACTAGAGAAGAAGGAAAAGTAGAGAGTAGATAAGAAATGCTGACAAAGATAAAAGGCTAGAGGTCAAAGTGGATACAGTCTTTTTAAGACTGCAACTTTAATGCATCTTCACATAGCTTTCATTCATTTAGACAAATAAAAAGTTGCTTACCACATGGCCTGGACAGAAACGGGCTTGAACACATGAACCCTGTTCACCGTTGACACACTAAAACCACTGAAAAGACAAATACATATAAATCCAAATATGTCAATGGAGGTATATTATAAATCAAATTCCTATTAATATGTAAGTCAGTTGCCCCAGAGAGCAGCAAGAGAATGGAAGAAGTAGTTGTGGTGTCTTACCCGTCTCCATCCAAGTGGATCAGAGTGTCACTCCACAGAGGTAGAACCAGACCCACTGTACAGCAGCTGTTAAACAACAGCACAGCAAAACAACACACTGGTTCAGCACAATACTGGGATGTTTCCAGGAAGATATTAAAAGGGAAAATAGTAGAGGCTAAACGGATGAGACATGGTTCTTACTCTGTCCCCAGTTTTTAAAGTCTTCGCTTTACTTGAAGGTCACATCACTCTGATGTGATAATAACTAAAAGTATAATTTTAAAGGTACAAACTAAACTAAAGTCAGTAGAAATGCAAAAAAACAACTGTTTAATGGAGGACACATCGAGTCCCAAAATACACAAGTCAATATTATTGACTGGGGGGGTGCAGCTGCAAGACAGAGTAGTTGCAATGTTGCTGTGGCACTGACCTATCAGAGGAGACAAAGTCCATGCCGAGCACGATGCTTTCCTCGGTGTCTTGTCGACCGTTTGTGGAGACCACCACCATGTAACGGGTTACCTGAGGGTAGGCACTCTCCAGACGTACAGCCTGCAGAAAAAGAGAGGATATGTGAAGAAAGCAGGAGAAAGTAGCCTAGAAAAGATGGGCAGATTGTGAAACCAGTTGTATAATGTATTCTATGGCTGTGGAGGAAATAACTCTTCACATGTCATCAGGGTTATCTCAGCTTTGGTTTGAAGAATAGCTGGGATTACAAACCAGGGCTGTGCAGTTTGAACAATTTGTTTACTGGGCAGCAGTGGTTTAAAATGCTATCGTGGGAATTTGCAATGTGTTAGTAATTAATTTTGACGATTCTTTTTTAAAATTTATTTCTCACGTTTATAGAAATGTGACCAAACTGCTGGAATGGCTCTTTTGTACTACTCTTTTACATAGGTCGCTTTCACACCTACAGGCTTTAATCTGAACTCGAGTTCTGGTGTGAACACAGTAATCGCACTCGGGTGCGCACCAAAACAACCGCACCGAGACCCCCAAAAAATGGGGGTTTCGATCCGAATCAAATAGTGAACTCTGGTGTGGTCCGCCTGGTGAGAGCGCGTACCAAACAAAAACAGGACCAAACGCTATAAATCGCATCATCTGAGGGCATTAAATTATGTGTAGACTTTAATTTATTTTGTTAGAACACCTAAAACATGCTGCAGGATGAATCGCGGGCAAACGTGATATCGTGAGAAGGTGCAGTGTCTCACAGATATCTGGTCGTATGAATGTGCAAGTGATTTAACGTAATAAACAATTGCCGGGAGGATGACCGAGCCACGTTAACATTCATTGTGTAATTGTCTCCTCTGTCATAGAAATATACAGTGGTCCACAACACAGGATCTACTTCCTTTATTTACTTTTGTTGTTCCCGCGGCGATACATCTGACCAATAAGCAGAGAGAACGTTCTTGCATGATTTGAAGCGATGCATTTTGGTTCGCTTGGATTTTTCCCCGTGTGAAAGGAAACCGAACCAAGAGGAAAATGATACAAGTTTACAAACTCACCAACTGATTCGGACCAAAGCAAACGTACTAAGGTGTGAAAGCGACTTTAGTGTCACTGTTGGTGCCGATCTCCAACAATGGTTGTTTTTTTTAATTTTTAAGTTTCTGTAGTTTATGTTTCCTATAAAACACCTGACAGGAGCCCCTCTGTTTGGACTATAATCTCTCTAATCACGATGGCACCTTGTACCTGGCATTTGCTATGTTGCGTGTGTGTGTGTGTGTGTGTTACTGACCAGTCTGATGGTGTCCTCCGGCCGCAAAACAGTGAACATGGTCTGAAGATGTTTTTGGAGGTCACCTGGACACACAGGGTTTCAACATCCTCATTTAGTTTCTGTTTATTTTGGACAACATTCAAATTTTTAGCATTTATAAGTTGACATAACATCCAGGATTGTGTATAAATTCCCATGTGGCAAGTTTCCAGTGCATTCACACTGGAGTCTCTTTCATTTTGGCTTTTATCTGATCTGAACAGATCTTGTGAATAAAGATGCTGATGCATTTTATGGCCATCAGCCAATTTCACATCACAAAGCTGTGCAGAGGCTCCTATGTCTTTTTTCCACTTTCATTATAAAAATTTCCAGATATTTTAAGCTTTAGCAGTTTTTTTAAAATATCCAACAAACAAGCTGGCCACCACATTGCATCCATCAAACTGCCTGATCTGCCTTGTTGTGAAACAGTTTCAGCAAAGTTAACACCAGCTGTTAGCCATGATGCTGTAGAGGAATGTCCATTTGAAAACAATCTCTGCTATTTCATCTCAAATTCCTCCATCGAGTTCATTTCTGGACCTGAGAGTCCAATGAGGTGTGAGGAAATGCTGGGAGATGGTGCAGCTGTCATTTGTGTCCAAACACTTTGTACGAGTCTTTACCTGTGTGCTTGTTCCTGCGCTGGCTGATACAAGGTGCAGAGTTGGGCGTGGGGCTATTACCCCGAGGAAGAAACAGGGCTGCACCTTTCACTGTGAGGAAGCTCTCACTAATACTAGAAGAGAAGAGAAAAAAAAAAGACATGAACTGAAGCCTCAAACACAGGCACTTATGTCAAGTTATCTAAACATATTTGGTCTCTGTGTAATGTGTGTATTTATAAATGTGTAGTTAAATGTGTAAATCGCCTCTTTGCACACTCTGAGCCAAACTTCCCATAATAAGCACAAGATGGGAACAAGAACAGACGAGTGTTGTCATGGGCTTATGTCAGTGTCACAATGCTGCATTTAGCTGGTCTCTGGTCTGCAGACTCGCCAAACCAGAGCTGACAGAACTGATGCAAGCAAAACAAGATCAAGAACACAATGTTCTCCACACAGCTGGATTACACACACAGACTTACTCACTCTAACAGCTGCAAGTAGAGAGGGATAGCGGGACTGGGAGGAGATCAGGGGTCCGAGAGGAAAGACAGAGTGAGTCCCCTCCTCCACGGTGTTGGCGTAGAGATAAGAGCTGACCAGCACACAGTGCAGTACACCAAAGCAAATGCGGTTCTGTTCCTCTCTGAACACTTAATCTTATTAAGTGTGACTGAGGTCATTGAGGAGGAGAGGACATTACAAACGGAGGTCAGTGTTTCAACTGAACACCAAACAATGAGTGTGTGACCACCTCTGCTATGTTTGCTTGTGTAAAATACTAGTTTTTCGTTTAAATTCTCCTAGTGGCACACAGGATACCAATACAACAGGTTAGAGGACCTTCAACTGTAGCTGCTTATGATTGTATTAAATGACAGTTATGGGACCAGTAAACTGTAACTTTAATGATGCTGTGCAAGAGCAGCAGACTAGATGGGGCACTTGAGGGATGATCCTCAAGCATTTATTCAGTGCATGCAGAGAGAACAAAAAAAAGTAGTACCGCACGATCAAAAAAATTTTTTTTATAAGTTTAATCAAGATTGAAGTAGCACATGCAAGCCAAACAGGAATCCATCATAGCAACAAAAGCACATCTGGCGTACTGGCTGTCTGTTGTTCTTTTTCTCATTTAACACAGAACATCAGCAATGTTCTCCTAAATAATGACCTCCTGCGCTTAATGCTAATAAATGTCAGTCAAAGTTTAACTCGTTGCAGCTTGTCACCAACAACAAACTTTTCCCATACAAAGTGTCAGAAGAGGAAACACTGATCCAGAGTTGGCCAACCTGTTCTGCTAAACTTGAGTAAGGGCAGTTTCGTAGCCTCCGGGGCCAGAAACAAAAAAAAGGAACTGACGACTGCACACGTACACACTGAAGATTGCTGGAATCATTAAAAGGATGCGATAACATCAAAGCCACATAAATCATTTGGAATCATGCAAACTGTTAGTTGATTTACTTATTTTGGTGTTAAACCACTGTGATAATCTATCTCATTTTTGGCAGTAGACTGCAGGTCTGCAGACAGTGAACCAAACTTCTACAGTTCTTCAGTTTCACACTCAGGGTAAAAAAAGGCTTGTGCTGTTTGCCATTTAGCCCTCCTGTAATCCCCTTTCTATCTGTAACTTCATCTCTCCATCCTTCCAGCCATCCAACTGTTCTTCCTGAGTTTTGCTGAGACCATAGATATATAGAAGCAGGAGACCTGGACAACAGAGACAAGAGGGGGGAAGAAAACAAAACCACAGCACTGTGCTGATCTTATTTCCCATAACCCACCCACCCTTGCCCCAGCTGTTTCCTCTCACCCTCCCCTGTGTCACTTCCTCTTTTCTGCATTTCTTCAGCTCTTGTCCTACTTTTCATTTCTGTCACTCTCCTCAGTTCCTGCTGTATCATGTCCCACTGTCCTCACACACACAGACTCGTGTACTGTACTTGGCAATGACTATGTATAGCAGTCACACTGTACAATGTCATCTGTAATACTCATACTATCACTAAGAATCACACATGGAAGACTGTGCACGCACAAACATGCACTTCTGAGCCACCACACAGACACACTGAGAAAGTGGAACCTAAACCTGACAGAGAGGTCGGGGCTGTGATCGCCTCAAATACAGTTTCTAAAAATACAGTAGTCCTTTATAAGTTTCAGCTATTGATAGACTGCATTCAGAAGACCACAGTCAGCTTAGTGTAACTACTGTAGGAGCTACCACTGTCAGAGCAGCAATCTGTAACTGTTTAACAGTAAAGTGTGCAAGAAGTTAGTGGGAACTGTAGGATAGAAGTACAGACATACTGTCCATAATGATACATAAACAGACTTTTAAACTGCATTTCTTTGAGTATAATGATTAATGAAGAAAATATTCACCAGCAATTATTAAGAAGTAATGAAAATATTCATTAATCACCACCCGATTAGATACACAAACATATTTTCATGCTTACAGCAGACCCAATCTATAAATTTCTGCATCAAGGAGACATCGTCATGATATTAATGCTGCCTGTAGACTGAACTGATTTCAACTCATACATTTGCAATGCAGCAGAATTAAAGCTCTGTGTGATGCAAACAAAAAGTTACGCAAAACACCAAGCCCTGGAAAGGTGCCATTTCAATCACACAAGGTGATTTAAGGGGAAAAAAATGCACAAAGACAAATAAAGTAAGTGGGAAAATACATAGAGGGCAATGAGTTCAATTAAATTTGATTCTGCAAAGTATGTGAATGAAGGGTGGGCTATGAAAGAATAAGATGAAGAAAGAAGATTCAGTCAGAGCGTGTTGCAGTGAGTGGGGTGGGTCATCCTTTGGCATTTAGCCACATCAGGGTTTGGGCTTAAGTGAAGCAGTAGGTACTTGTTAGGGCAACAGTCACAGACAGTCATCACTATGTAAGGACCACTCCACATAGTGGGCAGATAACTGGTTAACCCCCCCTCCTGCCTGTGCCCATATTAGTCACTCTCAGTAGGAGAGTGGGATAAATATAGGGCTTGGCTCTATGCGAGTAGGGCCCTGCTACGGCCTTAAGAGTTCACACCAGAGGCAGATACAGCCCATGGGAAAGACAGGGAGTTAGCTGGTGCATGTGTGTATTTCTACATGTCCACAGGTGCACGTTAGGCCCTGCTGCTCTGAGGCACGGACATGGAAAATAACACAAGTAGAAGACAGTGACAGATGCATGAGCTGAAAGAAAAGTCAAGTTTGTGGAGTGTCATGGTGGCTGTCCTCTGGCTAGAGACCTTTGTTACGCGTCATCTCTAACGCCACATGTCTATCTAAAGTCAAACAACCTAATAAAACAAATTTCTACAAAAAAGAAATAAGTTCATGAAGTTCATAATAATCCTGAAACAGAAGCTGGAGACACAAAAAGTAGCAGATGAGGGTCAGAACTGATAGAGAGGAAGAGATACCAGATCAAACTAAAGATAGACTTTCATCAACTGGGACAGACATGAGTTAACATATTGCCAGGAAGCATTGTCCTGTGTGTGTGTGTGTGTGTGTGTGAGAGAGTGAGGACCATATGTTCTGCAACAGTTTCGTTGGAGTTTGTTTGGTAATCTAGTGTGCAGGCCCCGGTCTCGGCTTCAGCCACGTTAGTGAACTAAACATACCTGACCCAAGCATGCAGCGCTATTCTGAGATGGATTCGGATTACATTTTACTAACAGTTTAGACAAACTAAAGGCAGAGAACCAGTAGCCTAATGGAAAAGTTCATTTAACAGTTAGTAATCAAAGAAAACAGGGTTTCACTCCTACTTTGACAACTTGTGGTTAAAACAAACAACTATAATAAATAGCCCAAGTTGTGATCCAGGGCGTCGCAGCCGGTCATTTACTGATGTTTACCAGAGCGTACATCGAGTTATGTAGGTTATTTGCATTTAGATTAATTGTATGCAGAAACTCACCCACACGAGTGCAGCAGTGAAAAGCAAACTGACGTCACGTTTAAGGCTTCTTTTTTTTTTTAAACAAACATATAAGCAAAGCGGAAGAGAGGGGTTGAACGGTATTTCTAAAATAAGCTGTATAACAATAGTGTTTTAGATGCCATTTAGCCACAGGTGACTCTTAACTCCACCAACAGCCTTAAGGCTTGTAATTAGAGTACTGCTGATGTTCTGGTGAACACAGGCATTTACACTATAATCAAACAGACATATGTACACAACAACATTAAAAATGCTTACTGTGCATCTGTACAGCACACTATAAATCAAAAAATGCTAAACCCTCTACTGTGATGAGGGCTCCTGTCCATACAGAACAATACAAAGGAGTGTTGATAACAATAAGTCATCAAATATCATGCAATGTGGCTAACAAAACCCAGAGGTCAAAAAATTCCCACAGCTGATGATGTTTACTAGACACACGTGCCTGCCAGTACTCACTGTGTTGTCATGCTGTAAGAGCTTCCCATAAACGTTCCTTGTGCAAACACACATAAAAAAAAAAGAAGCTACTTCCTTAAAGAAGGGGGTTGGCCTAATGAAGTCTACGTGTTTTCTCAATAATTTGATCACTCATTCACACGTAAAATGGTTAAAAAAAAACAGCACAATTAAGACGCAGGTCTTTACTGTCCTTGACTTTCCAAGACCATGACAGAATGCAGGGCACAACTAATTATTGACTGTACAACAATGTTATGAAACACAGTGAAGATAAATAAACTAACTTGACTATTTTAACCATATTATGATAATGCCGATTTCATCATCTTTTAATTCAATTGCGGTAACTTTTTAGATTTTTACCCCATCGCTAAGCTTATCTGAGCCGGCTCCACATGAGTTTGGAGAAGCAGGAACACACAAGCCTTTGATCTGTCCTGAAGGGCAGACTTGTCTTTACCACATGTACGACTCAATTAAATCCTTTCAAATCTAACAGACAAAAAGAGGCATTTGCTCGCCACGTTGCTCACAGTGTAGAGATCTTGTAAGATCAGACTGAGTGCATTAACTGCAACTCCCTCACACCTCAAACGTCTCTGACTTAATCATAATAAATCCAGCACATTTAGTTCAGCCTACTGATCTATGGGACACAAACCAAACAAATAACTGTAGAGCCTTTGTTTTTTGGGCCACAAAATGCTTTCTAATCAGTTATGTAAACATTTCCAGTGTAGCTTAATATCAGGTTCCAAAGATCTCCATCGTCACAATCACTGGGGATTATATTAAGTACACTTAGTTATCTTAGGAAACAGGAGACAACTAGGTGTCAGGAGTGGATACAGGTCAACTGCGTGTATCTGTATCTAGGATACATTATGTTAAGATGAGTCACCTCGAATATTAGTGTCACTTATTAGAGCTTTGTTAAACACCACATTACATATAAAAACAGAAAACATTTTCATTTTCAGATTAAATTAAGCTATTTTCCTTTATTATTTTTTTTAAAAGCACCAGTTAACAATAACACAGTAACAAGTATCGTCATCACAACAAACACTGATGTGGCCAAACAAATATTACCCCAGTCTTGTAAACAGAGTGAGGGAGGGGTGTGGTGATTAGCTGATGTATGCGAGTCTCAGTAAGTCAGAAACAGTGTGGTTTTCCTCTATAAATGGTGTTTGGACATGTGAAACAGGTAAGATGATTCATTCTACCTGTGGAGCCACTATGTCTTATTAAGGTCAAAACTGAGCTCTAAGATGAGTAAGACACTGCTGTGTCACCAGGAAATCCATTCAGCACTGATGTTGCAAAACTCAGTGTCGAAATATTATTACTACTACGTCCAAATATGTGCAGTCACATTTAGCCTAGATTTAAATGCAGTATTATTAAGTTTGAATGGAGACCCTACTGTCTGTCCATGTCACATTCTTTACTTATTACTGTATCAAAATATTCTGAGACGGCAGCTATTTCCAGAGTGCCTGACACTTTTGGTTTTAGACTTACAGCTGGTTGATCTGATTTTTAGACACCACCGCGTCGCCGCTGAAGTAGGGCACCATCTTGGCCCCGCAGCAGGAGCAGAAGCTGACCGCTGATGAGGCGTCAGAGCCGGACACCGCGCCGAGGGTCATGTCGGTGTGGGGAAAGCGCGCAGGTGTTCTTGGTCCGAGAGGGAACTTTTACTCCTCTTCAATAGTCATGTGCTCCGGCATTGCGGAAAACTCTGATCTTCCCTGGGTTTCGATGATGGTAATACAGTAGACAATGACGAAATATTGCGCGAAAAAAAAAAAGAAAAAAAAAGAGACGTTTCCAGATGTGATTCTGAGGCAATTAATTAAGCAGGCGACTAAATCTGGCACATCGTGTCCCTGCTCCCTTCAGCAACGCCTGTCTGCCCATTATGTCCCAATAAAGCGAAAGCTAATCCCATTTTAAACAAGTACCGTTTTCTCAACATTTACAAAATAAAGTACCTCTAACACGTACTGTGCTGAGAGACATTTGACTTCGGTCAAACTCTCGCCGGACAAGTTTAAAGGAGGGAGGAGCTGGAGACACGTGTTTCTGGGAAAAGTTGGGAGCCAATGAGGACAAAAAGGAAGTCAGCCCGCCCACGCGATCAGCGCCTCAGCATAGACAGTTGTTGAGGTAAAACAGTTTGTACACAAATCGCTGGCAAAGGTGCGACGTGCAATTATTTCCTCCACCAGGTGACTGCACTGTTTAGTTCCTCCGTCCTGATAAGACGACGTGCTTATCAGTAAATTCACTGCCTGTTTGGTTAAAACCTGCATGCTCTTGGTACTACATGGCACATGGTTCTTGATAATTATTTATTTCTGTAGGTTTGAGTAATGCGTTTTAATAACCCTAATACTATTGTAGAATAAACTGAAGTCCAACAAGTGACTGAATGTCCTGCTACAACACAATCAACAGGGTAAGCTCATGTAAAAGACTGAATTAAACACACATGAGGTTTTGGTTTGGCACACACTCACTGAGGAGACTACACTTGTCTCACATCCACCCCTTTCTCCCAACAGCACAAACCTTGTGGCTGAGTTACATAAAGAGCAAAAAGACATGAGAAACAGCCTGAAGTTATTCAGACTTAGCTGTTGCTGCAACAAGCTATCAAGGTGAAGTGGAGATATACTGGAGCCTGTCTTGTCAATGAAGTCTGGGGGAGAAATGACTTTACTCAGATAGTCAGAGTGAGGACATGAAGTATCAGCTGACACACTGTTAGTGTGTTTTGGCTCATATTATAGAACTATCGAACATCGTATATTCTACTGACGTGCCAACATGCAGGGCCCTATGTAAGCGCAAAACAATTTGAAAAACACAGTAAAACTACAGCCGCCCACATCATATTCACACCAGCTTTGTGCTAAGTGGTCTAAATTCTAAACTAAAACATCTGTATCGCAGCTCAGCTTTATAGGAATGTTTATGGTTTGACTGTTTACCAAAGCAGAGAAGTTATCAACAGGGACTAAAGGAGAAACAGGGCACTATCAGGACTGTCTAATTTGTACAGTATTTACTTATCTTCTGGAGAAACTGGAGCTGCACATGTCACTGATGTATATGAAAGTCTCTTTAAACTGCATTTTGTTTTGTTGTCTCCTTCTCTAAAATCACTATGACACGTAATGGTATTTAGACTGGATGTGGTTTGTCTGACAGGTTATTCGTGTCTCCTCATTTCGCCTGTATTTCTGGAACAGCTGTAACGCACACGTTGCAAGAACTGCATTCTTTCCAATTGCTTGTCAAGACAGTATAAAATAAATATGTTGTTCAGATTTACAATACATAAACAATTAGTAAAAACTTATTTCTCACTTTTTAGTGACATGGATTATATCCAGTTAAGTGTTTTCAAATTTACACATAAAATTGATTTTAGAACAGATGCTACAAATATACACTACTCACAAAAAGTTAGGGATATTTGGCTTTCGGGTGAAATTGATGGAAAACGTAACAAGTTCACACTAAAGTGATATTATATCATGAAAGTAGGGCATTTAAGTAGAAGCATGCAATGGTGATTTCCTCATCT
>JAUMHL010000005.1:11199626-11243738 GCA_032362345.1 Sandelia bainsii
ATAGTGCATTTTAGGTTCATCCTGAAATTTCACCCAAAAGCCGAATATCCCTAACTTTTTGTGAGTAGTGTATATATATTTTTTCCTTTTCTTAACTACACTGACAGGAGTCCAGTCGCCATATTTGAAAGACATTTTAGCTTCACTTTGTTCTGTTTACATTTCTTAACTCAACAAAAACAAACCATTTAGGGCTCATTTTAAGTTGCACAGTTCATTCAGCAAAGTTTATTCTGATTTAAATACATTTAACCTGTATTCTAAACATTTTTCTAAATAATTAATGCTGTAACACTTCAAGTTTTTCCCTTGGCTCCAAATGATAAACTGATTTTATCGTGTGTACATTATAAACAAACACACCAATCCTCGCTCTCCTGACATCACACTATACTTTCTCAGCTTCCTTTTGACAACTCTGGCGTCATAAGGCAGATTGTCCAGTGAGCTGTGCCAACAAGCGCAACCACTGAACCCACACACCCACAGCCGCTCAAGCAGCTCTTGTCATGTGGTTCTGTTTAGTGTCGTCAAATTTACCAGCGCTCAGTGAGAACGTATTTGTCTGTGGCCTGGTAACACGAGAGTTTGCTGTGGTGTTTTGCTGAGCCCTAGACATGTTGCACAATCTTCCTCCACTACTTGACGGGAATGGGCAGAAACATGCCACTCAAATGTGCTGTTGTTAGGGAGCTGTGTATATTTGAGAGTGTGTGTGTGTGTGTGTGAAGACAGCTGTTTACCATATACTGAGCTGGATATGGGCTCCTGTTAGAGCACTACCACAATAAACTACAATAAAAAGGACACACCAGCTGTGTCTATTCGCCTATCAAAGCAATAAATAATGCATCTAACCCACAGTTTGATTTAGTGTCCTTTGAAAACTTCATCTTCCATCGTAAAACCATATAACCGCTTCTGAAGATAAAGAGGTTTGATAAGGTCATAAAAACACCTGGCTTCAAAAAGCTCCTAATAAACAACATCAAATATGGTTCGAGGTTGAAAACAACTTGAAGAACAGCCTGAATTACAACGCCTAAAGTTCAAATGTTTACTGATTACTCAGTCCACTCAACAGCGATAGAAGCACTTGGAGAAACAGGGAGCCCTTCTAAAACCCCGATAAGACAGACAAAGACAGATCTGTTAGCAGAAGTAACCAGTGTACATTAACACCAAACATGTATTGCAGCTAAGAAGACCTAGCTGTTCACTATTACACAAAATACAAATGGTTAGAATGAGCGAAAAATATGTGTGCGCATAATGTCCTTTTGTGCCACATAACCTAGATTTTGTGCATGAGAGACTGTACGTGACGTTTGTGCACCGTACACAATCTCAGGGAGCACTTTGTGTTTAAACAGCAGGTGTAGGAGGACACAAGGCAGGTGTGGTATCTAGTGTAAATGACAGAGGAACGGTCTATAAACTTAAAGAGACATGTCTCCACATGAACTGTTCATACAGTTTGCCATCAGCTTGGTGTTACTGCACCTTGCCCTTCTTGTTTTTCCTCATGCACTCACTCATTAAATAAAGTCTTGGCTTGATGAACCTGCTTTGCTCGTATGCACCTGAATCACATCTGATGCATTAATGCGTAGGATGGATACAAAACAGTGCAGAAGAATGATTTCAACTACTTGACTGTCATGTGTATTAAATCAGTTTTGAGCTCCACATTTTCAGTAGTTCGTCTTGTCACCTAAATAGACTGTACAGACTATAAAAAGATGAACACAAATCACTTGTTATTATTCTCATTATTCAAACTGACTGTAAAATAAACCCCATTCAAACAATCCCATGACATGTATTACATTCTGTAAGCAGAAATGTTGCACGGCAGGGAGACAATAGACAAACAAGGTCAGAGAGAGAGCATCTAAACACCACATCTTTCTTCTTGTCCACAAAAGAAAGACTATGTCTGACTACAGCAGGCACAATACAATGACAGGGGCCCAATTTAGCAGTAATATTTCCTTTGTAAAGTCACTACGAACAGAGAAGAGAACTGAAAGTAAGGCGTGTGCTTTAACAACGCTGATGTTTTTTAACAGCATGAATTTATCTTTTAAAACTGTAGGCGTTTTCCACGCTTTTGTACTTTGGTTGACAGGTTCAAGTCTAAACCAGTGATTTCACCAACAGGAATTCACAGAGTCATAAGCCATTTTCAAATGGCAAAATAAACTCTGGACAATGTAGGGAGAATCAGGTCCTGACATTGTGCGTAGTTGTTTTCACACACAGCGGGAAGTTGTCAGAATTAGACACAGTCTCACATGGGGACAAACTCCACTTGATTTCTTGGAGGAGTGGGTGAGCCTTTTGTAGGGCATTTGGGAGGCTAGCGGGATCTTTCGTTCACCATTTGTTTGATCTATTTATAATATATCTGCTTTATGTTTCTATTGTGCAGGACAACTTCAGTCATTTTCAAAATTAATGGAATTTTCAACAATCCCAACACAGACATTAAAACCAACAATAAACTACTACTTCTAGTCGCGTTTAACCTGGATTAGATTATTCAGTTGTTGTCCAAAAACAATTTAAAAACAGCCAGACACAGGTCAGGTCTCCACTGGGTATGTTTCTTCATTCTGAAGAAGAGGAGATGTTGTGCAGAGATACCATGCATGTACAGTTCACTCTTGCTAACTTCAGGGTGCTGCAATAAGTTCTTGACATTCTGAGCATTTTGGGAAAGAAAGTTTTAACGATTTCTCAACCAAGTATTTTGCAGTGTAGAAACATATCCCCCACTGCAGTGTCTGGCTGATGGGTTTTTAATTGTTTTTGAATGTTTCTAGCAAAGACTTATAAACTAATCCAGGTAGCAGATTTACAGACATTAACCATGTGCAGAGGCAACTCATTGTACGTTTCAGTGTCTGTATGGGGATTGTTGAAGATAAAATTAATTTAGAAAATGAGTCAAATTGCTGCAATTGCTTTGTCATTCAGCATACTGAATATTCTGAGGTGATATTTTATAATAGTGAAATATTTACTGATTAAGCCTTTTGGTTGGTCTGTGGTGAAGTATGTTGGATTTTAGTTTTGTCCTAAAGGTGTGATACTAGATATAAAAAACAACCTTCACCACACAAACAGTATGTTTCAGTCTTGTGATCCTTTGATGACAGCTGTCGTGTCACCTGATAGCCCTGCAGATGGTCACACAAAATTTATCAGCTGTTTTAACACATTTTTTAAACTATTTAAACATTGATTTAAAATACAATAACATTTTCAAATGACGGTTTCACAACTGTGGATAGAAAAAACATTTTTCTAACATTGTCCTTGACAGTCGGTGTCAGTCCTGAAGCAGCTATGACAGTACGGCTGAGACTCATTATTGCACTGCAGTAACGTTACACTTCATCAGTGAGGTGCAGAAGGGTACAGACAGCTGTTTGTGTGTGTCTGTTTGAAAGAGATGTTGATAGAGAGGGAGAAAGAGTGCATGAGAAACTGAGTAGTGCACTGAATAACTGAAAGTAAAAGAGACAAAGACTGTGGAGAAGTGCTAGAAATCAAGACAGAGAGTTTTTAAATTATTACTGCACTAGAACAGCCAAAGCTCCTCTCAGTCTCAGTGGCCCATATACAATATAGTGGCCCATGCTGCTACTTGACTCCATATGCAGGGTGGGGAGCACACAGTTAATTGGACCTCAGCTCTTATGCAATACATTTTAGGGGTCATTCAACAAGGCCCTTGGCTGCACCCAGTATGACTATGCAAGCGTGTGTGTGTGTGGTTTTGTGCTAAGTAACTTAGCCAAATGGTAAAACTGGAATATAGTGATGTTAGGCGTAAGGGGGAATAAGTGTGCGTGTATGCACACACATCTATGTGTATGACTTCACCAGCTGCTGCTTTGCTGTATTACTTAACAGATAACTGGGACCACATGTCCTTCTAGGGACTATCAGGGTATGTTAAAGGCTTGGAGGAGTGATGTCACCATGTTTCAATTTTTTATGCGCAACATAGTCCAAAAAGGTTTCTAGCATGTTCCACAACTTCAAGTGTATGTATTATAGGTGCCCGACATGAGCTCATTATCATGTTATCTGTTTGGGTAGAGACATGGGTTCAATATAATCTCATGTTTTCAGACCCGTTTGTGTTATGGTGAGCTGGATCTCTTAAAACGCCTGGAAACAAAAAATTATGATATCCATTGGTGAAATGGTGAAAAGATATCCTTTACTGTGACCGTAAGTCAATAGTAGATGCAATTGGTTGAATATGCTGCTGAGTATTGCTAATATTTTGTTTTTGTTAGTCAATGCATTTGTATTCATAACAACTGCAGACAAGTGGGAGCCTGAGCAGCTTTTTCAGATACTTTTGCTTTTGCCAGGCAAGGCCTTGTTGGGCTCAACAAGACCTTTCTAATGTGAGGGGTTCCATGACACGCATGAATGAAATCTGAGACTGACACTGGCTACAGCCAAAGCCCAAAAGTGAAGAAAAAGAAAACGACACAGAAGAGAGGTTCAATCTGTGTCTGACAGAGAGGAACTCAGCTGAAACAGCACTAGCACAGACTAGTAGGTAGCTCTTTCAGAGTCAGGACTTCGTTCAAATATGTCATTATGTGCACTGGCTTTGATGTTCCAATCCCTGTTGAATGACTGTGTGCTAGTGTCTCTGTCGGCAGACTGTAATGTAAAGATAAATTTAATGATAAGAGACTGTGTGTGAGTCCTCAGCAGAGTGAAGACAATGTTTCTATGTTCATTAATAACTGGTTAAAGTAAGTGAAAACAAACAAAACAATAAAGCCTGTGTGTTCAGCTTGTTCACAGTAAAGTCTGTTAACTTAATCCAAGTTCTGTAGAGGGCCTTGCCCTACAATACCACACAATGAAAAGTCACCTGTATCGTATGAAGAAAAGGACAATAACTGTGACAACGCCCTCGTCTTTTATGGAGATACAGATACGCACGTCAAAAGCAAATCATTTATTCCACCACAACTACCAGGCAGAATCATGCACAAAGACACTGTGTGTTTGCAGTGTGAGAAACTTTGAAAGAAAAATATTTTCGAAACTACTGTCACCAGTTTGTCTAATATGTTTTCTAGGCACAATTCTTACATGACAATCACTAATCATAAACACTGTGTGAACTTTACTATAATAAACAACTTGTCAATTGTACTTGAATTTGTTGTATCAAGATATTTCTGTTTAACACTGTAACAATTTCACTTTTGTATTGTCCCTTGTAAATAAGCATTCTGTACTCTCTACTGACAATATAAAACTGTATAAAGACCATGTTGTTTGAATGACGTGGTTTAAATTTAAAATTTAAAAGTTTAAAACTAGGTGACTGTATGCAAGTCACATTGGGAAAGGAACAACACGACTGTACAAAACATTTTAGTGGATTCAGATGAAAATGATTCCCTTGAGCTTTAGTTTAGGTTTAACCAATTTGTTTTACACTCTACACACTTTAAAAAAATTAATGTGACAAGTACATTAATGGTTCTCAGACAATGAACAGTAATTGATGAAACACTGTAAATCTGATGCACAGTCTCCCCCTAGTGGCCTGACTCTCAAATTAAGTTTCTACACAGACTGAATGGCTGCATGTGAACAAACAGAGATACTCCAGAAAACTGGAGATATGATAAAGCAGGACTTGGTCTCACCTCCTGGGATGGGAGCGACGGTCATCCTCACCACTGCCCGACTCCTAGAGAAACACACAGATGATTAGGAAAAACGTGACACCAAAAATTGTAATTAAGACTCAACACCTGCCTCACTTCACATCAGTCCTGTACCAGGAGCTAGCATTTCAGAGAGAGAGAGCACACTGTAAAACTTTAACCAAAGAGACTTGGGTGGCTATTTACATCACACGTTGAGTCAGACTCAATTAACCTTGAATTATAATAGAGCTAAATTGGCTGGTGGTTAGGGCAACTACATCCAGCCTTTCATCTGTGACTTGAGTCACAAGCCAGGACCAGTGTGATATTTTAACTGAGGCTGAGAGCAGGGACCAGGGATAAGCCTCCCTCCCCTCTCTGTCTCTCTTTTTCCAAAATGCAATCATCCTCCCCCACCACTGCAACCAGCACAGTTTGCCACACACACACACGTTAATCCCAGCCTGTTTAATCCCTCACAAAACTCGGGGGAACTTTCTCTTCGGCATCAATCCGTCAATCTTGGCTACTACAGAGGCCAAAATACTCACACACGCAAAACCACAGACATGTTTAGTGTTAATGGACAAACAAAAATAGCACTGAACAAAACTTAGGATGCTAGTGCTGGTGCAGATAAATGATGATAAAATATGATGATGGATGTGTCAGATTAGAGAGCTGGATGCAGCAGGTCAGGAGGTGTAATAGCTTGGGGAGGAAGAATGGAGTTTATGTCTATTCCCGTGTGCGCTTCAACAGATGTGATCAGGCCTGGAGAGGCAGCTGGCGGAATGATGCGCTCTGCATCAGCAGCCTAACAGCTTGCCTTTAACACAAAATATGGTGACACAAGAGAAATAGGAGTCCATAGTTGGACTCAAATACTTCCTGCACACGTACACACTTGCTTAGCTCAGCAGATTTCAAAAGCAAATGTGATATCAGTATACCCTTACACCTCTGCAAAGCACTCACACACACATTCCTGATGTGTGTATACGAATTTATGTGACTAAAACAACATACCATAATATCACTGACCATTGTTGGAATATGATGTACAGGCTGAACCCCATGGTTACCATGCCACTGTATAGATGTGTAGGGAGTGGTCGTATAGCCAATCAGAACTGGGGATTTGGTGTGCTGCTAGGCAGATTATTATACACTAGCACAGCAGGAAGGCTATTCCCACTGTGCTGAAGACAAATCATGTTAGTTGTATTAATGATAGGTCAATAATGTGAAGCCTGTGTTTAATTTGCCAAAGTACTGATAAAATGCTTAGTGGACAGCATACTGGGAATGCCTATTACAGATATGCTGAAGTGGCAATGAGATTCCAGCTGTGATTCTTGTGATTGTTGATCTCATTCACAGCTCTTCTCACTATACGGTGCTCTACTCTGTCCCTTTCACAGGTTTCTTTCCTCCGTCTCCCTCTCAGTATCAGACATCTCACAAGAGCGCACACATGACTGCTCCCGTCAGGAATGAGTCTTATGACAAGCAGCTGGTAACATCAGCCTGGGATAGTTTTGCTGCCTCAAAGCTACAAACCCTCACTGCTGGGTCTCAGTCTTGTCTCAGCCCCAAATCATGTTTTTAGGTTTAGTGAATAATTGATGTTGTTCTCTAAAGCTTTCTCAAATGTTGCTACCACTAGCACAGCTCTATAACCACACCCTGCCATAATGTGGTTTTGATATTTGTTGACCATCTCTCTCCTGGTGATTGTCCTAATCCATCCACTATAACTTGCATATTATTCCCCAATGTCACTGTCACTACACTGAGGACAGACTGAGCAGCATGTGACTGAACCATGTTGTGATAACCATCTTCAGATACACTCCACTGTGTTTTCCAAAGATAGTCTGACACACTTCAAATATATCACTGACACTTAACCTAGTCATGGGTAAAGGTACTGTTATCACTGAACATGTCTTATCTTTGGCAGCCACAACACCACCAGCCCTGACTGGGTATGTGTCAAGAGCTTGAATCCAGACATGGGAAGCCTCAAAGTGTCAGAGGGGATAAAAGGACTGTCCCAGTGCGTCCAACAGGGTCTGACAGGCCGGCCACACTAACCTGCTTCCCAGGCAGCTCTTCTATATTCACTGTCACTCCCCTGACCAGAAGTCAATGCGAAGCTGTAGTGTTGACATGAATGGCGATTTGGACACCGGCGCAAAAAGGGACATATCATGTTTGTAACAACAAAATACACACCATCAGTGATCATTTAGGGTGCGATTAAAATGTTGTCAGGCGGTCCCGAGGAGGAAGTGAGATAGCCAACATGAGTCATGCTAACTGCTAACATTATCGAGCTAAAGTGGAGTTTAGTTTTGCAAAAATGTGGCACCGCTAACTAACTGAACCAGTTAACTTTGCGCAAAGGTACGTAACTTTTAAGAAAAGCTCGCATACCTTTACAGGACTGTGATAGTTTTATTTTAGATTACAATATTATGCTAGCAGTTAAGTTAGCCACCCATGTACAGAAACCCTAAACAGTGAAAACTGGGCTAACGTTAGACTGGCTGTTAAAGACAAACCAAACTGAGACAAAATATAAAACCTGTTACCGGCTACTTACTGACACACACGGGCTAGAGGTAGTACTCTGTGTCGGCGACCGCTGGACGGTGACCAGCGCCATCCCGGCTGCTGCTGCTCAGACCTCGGTCACCTCGAAGAGAGAAGTGCCGGAATAACAGACATTATTTCGGACTAAAACTACTCGGTACGACGAGCTCCCGCGGTTGTTTCTCCGGTCGTTGCTTAGTTGTCCCGTTGGTGTCAAATTCAACAGAATCACTTAACGTTTCCGGTCTCTGCTTTTTCAAAATAAAGAGGCATATCCATAAAGTGTTGCATTAAATAAAACATCATAACAATACAAAGCTTCTATTTGAGAGTATGTGTTTCATTATGTTTTTATATCTTAATTTGTATTATTTGGTAGAATATCTTGTCGGTTTATTGGTCAATGTATTCAGTAATCATATTTGTATTTTGATGCAGACACTTCGATGCTTTTATTTTGAAAAATGAATTCATACTTCCTCTAATTGTTTTGCCTAACTCTAATTGATTAGCTGGCTTGCCGGTGTTGGGCGCATGCGCCGTTGCAAGCAGCTGTCAAACGGGTTTGCAGGCTGCTTGATGAAAATCCTCCCATTCATCCAACAGCCAGTAACAGTCGATTGATTAAACTGACGATATGATTCGTATACTAAAAAAATGCTGTATGTGAAGCCATAAAACTTTATTAAAATGTGTGTGTACTAAAGTGAGGTAGGTGACTGTAGGCTATAGCAGTAACGCATCAATCTTCGTTTTTGTTTCTGCAAAGAATCATCTGCAGGTGAAGACGTGACCTTACATCAGTCATGTGCTTCCGTGTTTTTCAGTCACCTACCTCCCCTGGGACATGATATGTGTGTGGAGGGGTGAAAAATGGGGGAGGTGTGGGTGCAGGGTGATGATGACAGCAAAATCAAGAAAGGGTCATGAACCAATATCACACAGCCTTGAAATCTGGCCTTCAGCAAACTAGAAGCACAGCAAATATCATTCCCCTGACTTCCCATGGCCACTACATCTTAATCTAAGATATTCATTTGCATTTACGCAGAGTATTCACAGTGTTGAGGACAGAATGGAAGGTGTGGATGGGTGTGAAGCTGAGGTCTAGGAGGACAGGAGGCTCATTTTTATTCACTTCATTGCATTATCTGGGTCATTGCCACCTCCTCCTCCACCTCAGTGTTCATCTCCTCTTCCATCCTTTTGAGCAAGAGATACAAAACGAGACAATATAATACAGAAGGTGATTAGAGGGAAAATCCAGTGATTGCTTTGCACTTGAAAAGCATAAAAAGGAAAAGCGATGAGAGATGAAGTGGTAGCCTAAGATAACAATAGAGAACGCTTTTGATAGAAATAATTGCAAATAAAGGAGTGACAGGATGATTGACGAGTTGTCCTTCCCACATCCTCCCCCTTCCATGTTCAGCTCTGCAGTTTGGGTGTTGCTCGGCAGACCTTACATACTGTGTGTGTGTGTGTGTGTGTGTGTGTGTGTGTGTGAGAGAGAGAGAGAGCCGTTCTAGACGCACACATATTATTTGATCACAATTGTAGAGGTAATATTCAGATTTTTTTCAAACATAGAGACAAAGTGTGTATTTGTATACATATGTCTGTGCCTTACAATTGGGTAGTGTTCACCTCTCTGTGTTTTGGGGTAATAAAACCAAAGAATAGAATAAAGTGGATGACAGAAGGGTGACCAACAGACAGGGAGAGTTTGAAAAAGCAAGTGTGTCGGAGAAAACAAGATCAGGATTAGAGTAGAGGATGAGTCTACTTCAGGGACTTAGTGTCAAGATAGAGACAATGCGACTAAAGACAATCCTTCTTGTAATTAAACCTCTGCTCCCGACAAGAGATTGGACCACAGGCGTGTGTGTATGTGTGCATGTCAGACAAATTATATTTTGATTCCTTTTTTGCCACTTGCTCGCTACTGTTTCATGTGAACAACTAGTCAAAAAATGTTTTCTTTAAATATGCTGTAGTGCATTTTTTGTTGATTTACTGAAATGCTCTGCTGTTTGTGCATGTTGTAATTTATTCATTCATTCTAGTCTAGTTTTACCAAATAAAAAAAATGGATCCTGAGTCCACACCCTGAGTCTCCTCACTCACCTCCTCTCCATGGAGCTCCAGTTCCCCCAGTGGTAGACTCTTGTCAAAACAAGCCATTCTGACTGAAATGACATGATCCTCATTAAGACCAACAGGGGGGGATATGAGCCCGTTAAAAATCAGCCTATACTTGTGTCTGTCATCTCGATTGAAAATGTTCTTAATGGCAGATGGATGAATTAAACTAAACTAAATTATTTTACATATATTTTTTGGCTACTCTTACAAAATGAGCAACAAAAAAAAAAGCATGATAGGGATTTTTTAAAACTAGGCAGCTAGTTAGTGTTGAAGTGCTCAGATGTGTAGTGTGACTTGAAATGTCATTCCAGCATATTATGTACAAAAGCAGGTTGGGTTTTAAATCTAATGCGTGCAGTGTAAGATAAAGCAACATATATACTACAAAGCAATTTGTGTAATCTTTTTTCAATTTTCTAGGTGCTCTCTGACCTCTCTGACCATTTCTTTCACTATAAGGAATATTTTTGTGGTTATGCAGTTGCTGGCAGGAACTTTGCTTCAAGGTCCACTGATTTTTTTTATTTTTATTAACAGTGAATCTGAATCAGAATGAATAAATGAGCTTTTTGTATGTGACTGCTGCTGTATGTGAATGCTCATGGTGATCCCACAGAGATATACACACACTGGCCACTTTATTAGGTACAGGTGTACAATCTAATGCAAGCCAATACAGAAGCTCTGCCATGAATTCTAGTTCTACAAGGTTATAATTTTTTTGTGTTTTTTGTTGAGCTGATAGTAGGCGGTGGAGTCATACAGGAGTGCATTATATTAAGCGTAGTTCTAATGTTTTGACTTTATTTTAAATAGGGTGTATTGGAATGCATTAGATTGTACAGCTGGACCTAATGAAGTGGCCAGTGAGTATAATCTCTATGGAACGTTTTAGCATCCTTCAGCTCATTGTTTGGTTTTACTGCCACCACTTTACTGTTTTACTTCATCCTCATCATTCTTAGCAGCTTCAGCATGTAGATGTTTTCAGCTAAAATTACTAACTGCCCAGTACATAATGACCTAAGTTTGTGTATAGCTGGTGAACAAAGTGAAGTATTTACAGTAGCAGTTAAAGAGCCACAGTCTCTAAGTCGGTAAACACTAAAATAGAGCTAAAAGAGAAACACAAAACCAAATTGACATTCGTCAGCATGTTTGGCATAACAACTTTATTTGGTGGTTTTGCCGTACACAAAAATATTAAATAAATATTTTTTAAATAAATAAATAAATATTATTGTTAAATATTCACTATAGTGGATTAAGTAAATACAGTATCAGGCCACCTTAATGATGACTGTTGTTTGTAGTCAGTGGACTTAATATGTAAAACAACAATGTTGAAATATGATCAAAATTGCCACATTTAAACAGTCTTTTTATTCACATTTCTTTATTGGTCTGTGTCATTGCCCTCCATCCAGTCTGCATCCAGACCCTGCGTTGGTTATTCAGTTCTTATTTGGATCTACACTGTCACAGTAAGCATGTCTTCCCTCAGTTTCTTTGACATGAACATGAATCCTCAGCTGATACAGTATACTGGCCTCCTCTGTGTCTAACTCATTGTATCGTTGTACGTGTAGTTCTCTCACTGTATATTTGAAGTGACACTAGAACTGTATGGTTCAACTGTTTTATTTGTATCGAGGTTTACGGCAACATTACAATGCAGATATTGGGGTGGCCATGGCTCTGGAAATAGATTGGGTTGATCACTAATTGCAGAGTTGGCAGTTTGTTGTGCTTTCTATGAGTGAAAATATATATGCTTTGAATTAGACACACACTTTTCTAATGAATAATAGGACCAGTGAGCTACAGTCACTTCACTCTCTCCCACTCCTCATCTTTCTCATCTCCTTACCTGTAATGAGAAGACAACAGATCAAGGACCTCACAGTGTATCTTGGCAACAATTATATGAACTAAGAAGGCAGGAGAAGTGAGCAATGGAGAAAAGAGAGAGAAAGTGTGTATGTGTATGCCAGAGAGAGAGGGCCGACTCTGCAGAGATAAGATGGTATTCTCCCTTCGTGCAAAATGAGTTCATTAGGGGAGTAAGAGAAAGCCACTGGAGGGAATCAAGGTTTCTCTGTGATAACAGGCAGGAGCAACAGACTGAAGGGAAAAAAAGAGTTTAATTTCCTGTTCTTCAGAGGCAGCACCAGTATCAGGGGATCAGATGAGAGGCTGGGCAGAGGAAAATGTTGAGACGGGGAGAGGACAGACAGAACAAGTTAGAGAGCTAAATGTCAGGATTTGTCTGTTAGAAAAAAGAGTGACCCTCTGGATTGCTGTCAAAAATATTTATATCAAGAACTGAGGGGAGAAGGACAGAAAGACAGTTGAAAGATATGTCAAACTCGGCTGGATCGTAGGAAGTCAAAGTGAACTGCCGCAGTAGAGCGTAAGAGTTACCGTATCATACTGCAAATGAGATCCCATGAGGAGTTTCTTAAAATGACAGCAACCACAGAAAAAAATCAGACTGGGCACATATATGCACACAAACACAGCCTAGGTGGGCCTGCCCAAATTAATAAAAGAAAAAAAAAGTAAGAAGATATGAGAGTTGGTAAAAGAAATGAAATGAACAGGAGGTTTTGATAGACACCTGATAGTGAGAGAGGCTGGCAGGCAGGCAGCATGGCGGATGCTGAGATGACAGGTACAGCAGGGGTGGAGGGATACGCCGGCTGTACTGCGCTGTTTAATATAGATCTGCAATGATAAGGCAAAACAGAGGAGACAGGATGTGTCCATCAGGCAGGAGAAGGGAAATTGCCACAATAAAGCGCACACCCTCACACATACAACGCATACACAACACACTCACGCACAACTGGATGCACCCACAGTATGTGCACATACAGGGAATGCAATTAAACCAAATAAATGTCCATTTTGAGTTTCATTTCAAACCTGGCAGGAAGATTTCTTCACTACCTCAGTATTAACTGTACTGACCAGTTAAATAATGTACAACTGCTCCTCGGTTGTACATTACCAGTGAGATGACAATCATCCTCTCAACAATAATGCTCATTCTCTTTTTATTGTCTCATTCTGTAGTGTGTATGTGTGCCTGCATGTGAACATAACACAATTTGCCAGGGCTGCTGATTGCGGATTTCAGTTGCAGGATTAATCAGTGATGACAAGGAACCAGTGTGCACATATGTACAAACAGACTCACACAGACATATACTCAGGTTGACAGAAAACCAATGATTGTCTGAGCAGCTGGTACAGGGGGTGCAGTTGAGCTCTGATGAAGCCTTTGATCAAGCTGGGAATCACTTCACACTGTTGAGTCAGTCAACTTCAAAATCAGTTGAGTCATAAAACAGACTGAACACGAGTTTTCATAAATGAGTTTGCTGTAATAATTTTCACATTTATCACATTTAGATAAAGCTGTGTGTCAAATCTAAACTGGCAGCTCAGTATACTGTACAGTCACAGAGGATGTTTAATAGAATTGCTACTCTCTACAACACAAACAGACACACACAGCAACATCACAGGCAACTTACTTGCCACAGCATTGTTACTTGGATGAGAGCCTGCTAATCTTGTTGCCACCTTGTCATTTCCATCCTGTTTTAGTAATCCTGTTCTGGTAGTGTTGAAGCTCAATGTTTTATTATCACTAGATTCAGGTGCAGCTCATCCAACAGATTCTGTTAGTTTCTGTATTGTTTGGAAAACATTTAAAAGATTATTCATTTCACTCAGCAGATGTTGTATGTAGCCATATTGAAACTACTGTAGCAACATGGTAGCAGTGAATGAAAAAAAAAAAGACTTTTCATCAGAAAATACTGATAATAAACCCTTTGAAGAGCTGGCCAAAAAGACTATAAAAATACATATATATATATGTATATAATGCCAGCAGAATGTCCTGTTTCAGTACAGTACTTTGCTGATTACATTCAAGGAAACCTTCTAAAAAGATGAGCAAATTATGGATCTAATGTTTGAGCTCTAGTATTGTTATTAGGTTACAGGAAGATAAAGCCTCAGCCAACTAGTCTTTACAGCATCAATATCAAGATTGTAAGCGTACAATTATTATGTTTTTGTAAACATATGCAGTATCTTGCGAGTTAAGCATCTTTCGTAGTGTCCCATGTCTGTTTGAGAACCTGTCAGAAGATATTGTAGTTTATGTACATAAGGCAAGTTCATGTTTCTAAATTTATGTTTTAAATAACAAATGTAATTGTGAACACTGACAAAGGACTGACAAAGAAATACAGAATCAACAAACAGAAGACACAGGGGATTTATTTCCATATATCTTTATTATTTCCCATATATTTATATATCTTTATTCTATACACATGTATTTCTCAATACAGTCTTTTGACATATATAGATCTTACATAAGCATGAGAGGTACAAGAGAAAGAGAGGCAAGAGGGAGTTTACGTCCTTCATTAGATATTTTGGCAGTTAACAAGACAACAGGTCACATTACAGACACACACACACATTTGAATTACAGTATACACACACACATCACATCATGCACACATGAAGGGGCTGAAGACTTCTAATCCTTTTTGAACAACCACTCATACATGCACCAACATACTAACTAAGGTGGATGCACACAGACACCCAAGCCCACACAAGAACTAAACACACATTTTCACACACCCATGGAGGGAGGAGATAGGTATTCACAAGATAGATTACACCAATACCAGACTGACTAGTAAATACACATGTAGATGTACAGTACTCGCCATATTTTAACCCCTGCTCCTACATACACACAAATACACACTCACACAGGCACATGTGCATACACACTAATTTTTGGTAGAAAGTAAAGAGCAATAATGTTGATTTTTAGACTAACAATGATAATGTTATTAGCTCTGATCCATATTTGGTTTCTATTACTGACAGTTATGCCATATGACAACAGACTGCTGATTGTTACTGAAATTAAAATAAGGGCCATCGGCATTGTGTCATGTAATGGGTGAAGTGTGAAGAAAATCAAAATGACAGCAGTGATACTTTATAAAATAAATACACATCTTATATTGCAGTTATAGAATGAATACACATAGTTGGTTCTGTCTGAGATTTTTCCATTGGACATGGTAACAGTCATTTTTTGACATGCACGCACACATACACAATCACACATGTACACATTCATGCCACTACTAGCGCTTCACAGTGTAGGGAACTCATTACAAATCCATTGTTTATCCAAGATGCCATCAAATAAACACAGGTTGACAGTGAACACAACATGAGCACAATACTGAAACATACTTAGGATATGAACAGAACAAATATCATTTTTTGGCTTTGGTAACAAATGTAAAAAATATACCTGAATTTTGCTACATATTAGGAATGCATAACTTAACAGCATAAAATGAAAATACAGCCATAAACAGTGGACTGAAACTAACTGTCTGCCTTCTCCAACTGATTTCAATGTGAAGTATCTCTAGTTTGCGTGCATGTTATATTGTATTTTCTACACAGATTACAGAACACAGACTGCATCGTAGTTTGTCTAACTGTATAAAATATTTGCCTTAACTATATAACCTGAAGAAAAGTTTGGTTGATAAAATGACTTAAGTGATCGTTCTGAGTGAAGAAATATGATGATGTTGAGCATACTGAAACTGGGCTCTGGGTTTGCAAGTAATACCAAGAACTCCAAAATTGAACCAGCATTAGGCACCAAACTAAACCAAGCTAAATAAAACTACTACATCCTGGCTCTGCCTGACTCCATATCAATTAGTAGATACTTGTGTGTGATAGATAAACAAATGTAGGAGCTGTACGAAAAGAGGCCAAGGCGGTGAAAGGTAGCCCCCTTGTCTTGTAGTTTTGCAGTTTGTCCAGAAGAAGGTGCTCTACATACTATGGCTAGAGTGGCCCCTCCTTTTGGTAAGGATTTGGTCAGACTGCATTGGTGACAATGAAGTCTCTGTGGCTGTCACTGCTGGGCTCTGGAGTGATGCTTTTTAACAGACGCTGTTTGAAAGACAGAGAGACAAAAACAGAGAGTGAATAAATATGTCATATGTTAGAGACAGAGTGAAAAATCCTTTAAAATACATTATACTATTAAGTCAAATATTTAAGAGCTTTAGTAGACAGGTGCATTTAACCCATACTGAATTAGTGCATAATGCTCTGTTTCAGTCTCAGATTATTTGTATAGATCAGGGGTAGGCAGCATTGGTCCTAGAGAGCTGTAGCCCTGCTGGTTTTCCAACTATCTCTGCCCTTCTGCTGTTGATTATCTGGATCAGGTGTGTTCAGCCAATCACGTGCAAGGAACGGTTAGAAAACAAGCAGGGCTGGGGCCATCTAGGACCCAGGTTGCCTACCCGTGGTATTGATTATGGAAGCTATCTCAAATAGGCATGTGACTACTGATTATCTTCATTATAAAATTTTTTTGCCTCATATTGCTCTATAAAAATAATCAAGAAGTGGTTAAACATATTCAATTTATAATCATAGAAGAGTAAGATAATCAGATATGGACAAACTTTCCTTGATCAAGACATTATTTGCTATAGAACTAGGAGGAGCAACAATGGTATCCACACCTTCAGTGAGTTTAGGAGACAATGGACAAATGTTAAACATGACAAACACACAACCGTTGTCTGGCTACAAAGACAAACTTGAACATTTTGACCTCTTTCGGCTTCGTCTGTCCATAAGTTTCATCATCACTGTGTTCTTTCATGCTCACATGAACACAGAAACACGACTCCTGTGTGTTGACAGTGTGTGTCAGTTTCTTTGTGTGCCCTGGCAGCAGTGTCAATACTGGACGACGGCCAAAGATGGTCTGTCTACCGGCCTCTTTGATGTCCTACTCCCTTCTGTCAAGTCTCACACAGGGTATAACTAGATAATAACAATAATGATGATAATGATGTTATCTATTGTATTAATATTTATTATAGTATGCAAGTTAGAAGTTTACATATGCCTATCTAAAAACAGGGAAAAATTAAGATGTTTAGTTCAGAAAGCAACAAAATATAACAAAATATCTAAAACCTGTCTCCTGACTTTAATCAGTGATGCTGATAGTTTGTTATGCAGGGTGTTCTGATACTACACTGTTGACACTGTTGATGCTATGATCTCCTTTATCCTCATATCTGGCAACTCGCATGTTGCAGAATGTGCCAGTAAGAGTGAGTGCATGAAGGTGTGTGAGTCATCAGGTAATGTCCTACATCTAGGTATATATGGCCCCATTTATGGGTACTGGAAATTCAAGGATTTTTTCTCACTAATCTCTAGCTTGTGCCTCCTCCTTGCTCCTTTGATCCTGATTGCCAGTCATGTGTTCACAGCAGAGGGTAAACCCTGACAGTGCATGGAAAGGAAGTGAACAGAGGCAATCCCTATCATGGGAGAAGTGTCAATGTGCGAACACAGGTCAGGAGAGCGTATGGGTAAGGAGGAGAGAGATTGAATGAGAGGAGAATGAAAGCATTATAGAAGATACCCATTACATTTAATGTGGTAGTAATGTACAGTACCTGTTTGAATGTACCCCTGGCACTGAGCAAGTGGTAGACCATGTAAGCAGGCACACAGATGAATGACGACACCCCAATACAGTAGCCCAGGACAGTGGTCCATGGTGGATAATGGTAGTCGAACAACCTGACCTCTGGAGGAAAGGCCAGGAAACTGATGATGATGAACTGGAAGTGGGAATTAAAGCGGAGATCAGATATCACAAGAATCAAACATCAGGATAAATAAGACTGTGATTGGCAGCTGCTGTAACGACTGTATCTTCAGGTGCTCTCTCCCCAAATGCTCTTTTTACCATCTGACACAACTGAGAGTAGGTGAGCCTCACCAGCAGAAAGCAGGGGCAGATGGCCACCCAGCAGACCTTCCAGAAACAACCCGGGTAGAAACCAAGCATGACCTGGATGTCATCACAGAAACGGTTGGTACCTGGAACACACACACACACACACACACACACACACACACACACACACACACACACACACACACACACACACACACACACACAGAAACCCATTTGTACATGTCAATCTGTGACTGAAACTACATAGACAGAAAGGAAGTAGACAAAAAATCTGAGTAACATAAAACTGAGACTTACCATAGAACCAGGAAACAGCAATGACTTCGAGCAGGACCACAGTGATAACTGCGGGGCCTGTAGCGTACTCTTCAAACAGCTTCACCACAAATGCTCCTCCCTGAGGCACGACAGAGAGAGGGGAAGAATTTCTGAAATGCTATTTACAAATTGCTTTTATGTAAAAGGCTTTGTCTGCAAAGTCTAAGACAACAGTAAGACTAATGTGTTGTGAGTGCTCACTGGAGCAGGGATGCATATTTGTCACTACCTTACTATAATGAGGATTGGAGATAAACAGATTACTGAGGCTGCGCTAATCCAATTTCAGATAACTCTTAACTGTGGTCAATTACACTCCTGAAAATAGAGTAACAAAATTGAAAATATTTTTGACAACACTATAATCATTTGTAGTGGAATGAGTAATGGAATATCATGGAAATGATGCACATAACTATGGGCATTTAATGAAATATTGAAGTGTGGTTGCTTATTTGTAGCTGAGTATCAAAATACAGATAATTAAATTATGACAGTCACGTGGATAAATTACTGATTAAACTGTAATATTACAAGTATTTTCAAATCTAGATTGACTGAGCAGGATGGTTTTACTATAAATGCCATTTTGCTAGTAACCTGCACATAAGGTTATAGTTCAACTTACATATGTGAGCGTAGAGAGAGCCCCAAGGTAGCAGACACACACCAAGCCAAAAACAAACCACTCTCGCCTTTTAACCAGGATATGAGGGAACTCATCTAGCATAGCTGTGATCACCCCCTCCAACCCTGCAAACTAGAGAGAGGAGAACAGGAGGAGGAGAAGGATCAACATAGGGTGCAGAATGAAAAGTCAAGATGTTGCTGGACAGCTGTTTGATCTAACCCAAACAGTGGTATGACACTATTTCAGCAATGTCTTACATCAAATGAAAAAACAAAAAACAAAACAAATCTGACTATCCTACAAGGTATCTTGCAGAATTAATAGAGCAAATGTTAAGCTGATTCAGTGTGAATTCAAGTACACTGACAGATTTTGCAGTAATATCCTCAGTCATGAAATCAAAGAGCACAGCAACTGATTCTACCCTGATTATCAGTATGTGATAAGAGCCTTACAGGTCTCTCCAGCTGGCTGCCTAAGAACACATAAACACAGGCTTATAAAGACAAGATCACCACATCACCAAACAGTGATATGAAAGTACTATCACATTGTTTTTGACTGTTATCCAAAATGTAAATGCAGGGACAAATAATACAAGACAAGGCAAATATGAAACCTGTGTTGAGATGACAACACACAATAGATGGGCACTGGGCAAGAATGGACTGAGGTAGATCACAAAAAAAGAGAGGGGAACAATGGAGGAAACAGAAGAATTAGCAACAGAACACTGACTTGTGTGTCTTAACTTTTGTACTAACCGTGCTATCTAGACCCAGCATGATGATCATGAGGAAGAAGATGATGGCAAAGAAGGTGGCAGCAGGCATGTTGGCTATGGCTTCTGCGTAAATGATGAACAGCAGACTTGGACCTAGAGGGAAAAAAGAGAAGCACTTAAACAGTAATTTTGACTGTGACTAAATTGTGCATAATATTTTTTAACACACACAGAAAATGCTAAATAGTGAAAACAATCGCCATGCAACCATGAGTGCTACATTCATAATATTCAGCTCATAACAAGGTGAGGTTGAGTAAGCTATTTCTTGTTGGGAGTGATTATGTGCAGTGCCCTACCAGCATCCTTGGCCACAGCATCCACATCCTGCTGCCTCATCTCAGCCATGTATCCCAGCACAGTAAAGATGACAAAGCCAGACAAAAAGCTAGTCAGACAGTTCACAGAGCTGGTGAGCAACGCATCTCTGACAACAAGAGAGAGAAAGAATAATAAGTTAGGGGATGGTCTGTGACAAATATCATCTATGACCCAAGACTGAAGGCTTGTTATGCCTTGGTTCCAGCTATACAAACATCACAAAACTTAAGGTGAGGGTGATAATAAAACCTGAGGTAGTATTTCACTCCTTATGCTGACTGGTGTCAACATTAGGTTGCATGTTTTATTGAAGAAATTCTCACTTGTAGCAGTTGTTGTGAAATGGGTTGTAACTCGCAAAGGCGAGGAGCACACCAAAGCCTGGACCCAGAGAGAAGAAGATCTGAGCTGCTGCATCTATCCACACCTTGGAGAGTATGGAAGGGTGTTTATAGAGAATGATGGGAAAATATAAATAAATGTGCATTTAGAGAACAGGGTCAGAGACATTTGTACAAAGATGTATCAAAGAAGATCTTGCTACATTGCAGCAAATGGCTTACTGTAGTGCTTAACAGTTTTTCCCAATCAGGTTTGAGATAGAAAACGACACCCCTCCAGGCTCCTGGCAGAGTGGCCCCACGGATGAGCAACACCAGGAGGACCAGATAGGGAAAGGTAGCAGTAACCCAAACTACCTAAAACAAAAAAGTGATGTACTTTCATTTAATGAACTGTTGGATTAGTCATAGTGGCTGATGGCTTCTCATGCTCAGTGACCACATTGTCTTGTAAGCTAATGAACTATACCATACAATTTGGTGGTATTGCTACTGACCCTTTTAAATACTGACTTTTGGCGCACAATTCCTTAAATCACCAATTCAGCACATTTATGACAATATATGGACAGTAACAAAAAGTACATTCAAATAATAAGTCTATTTTAAAATAAAAGAACTTCCATCTTGTCTTAGCTAGCCTCCAGTATCATGACTTGAGACCTGGCTGGTCTTTTCTGGATTGATTGTCAAGGTTTGAACCACAAGCTGTTTGACACTTCCTTTCTAACCAGCTTCATCCCACAATGATGAATGATAATAAGGATGAAAAGACGACAGGAGAACAACTGCTGTTTTGCCCTGGCCCCGTATTTCCATCAATCCATCCATCCATCCACCCTAACTGACACCCCCATCAGCCACGCAGGCACCACTTCAGTTACCTTTCCAGACATCTTGACTCCTTTCCAGATGCTGAAGTAGACAATGGTAAAGATGAAGAGCAGGCAGAGGGCCAGCTGCCAGCTAACAGAACCCAGCTGGTGCAGTCCTGGGGAGAGGTGGACCTGCAACACCTGGCGACTAGATAGAAAAGACAAGGGAGCGGGTATGTTTGGATTAAGAGGTGAGGTCAAAAGGGATGCAACAATGGTAGACAAGGAATGGGTTGGTGGTAGGTGAAATTGCATGTAGGAAAACATAAGGAGATGACATAAGAGAAAAGGACAGGAAATAGGTGGAGTCATGGGAATCAAGGAAATGTGGAAGAGAGTAGGGGAAGGAAGAAGGGGGGGGGGGGGGGGAAGGGAAAAGAGAGAATAATAAGAAGTGATAAAGGCAAAACAAAGTGTGAATACCAAGTGAAGGGACAAGGGATGTTAGGAAATTTGGAGAGCAGAAAGGTTAGTTTACACAAGCCTGTGTTAAAACACACACTGTTTTGAGGCAAAGAAAGACAAGCTCTGAACAGTGAGGTTAACATCTGGCCAAAGGTTAAGCATGCAAAGTTTGGACAACGAAACACAGACATGATTTATGTTGAAAACAGGAAATTCTGGCGCCAGACTGAGTTTCGGAATTTGTTACTTTTAAACCTTTACTAGGAAAAGTCAACTATGAATAAACCCTGAATCTGTCTCAGTAGACAGACAAACATGGTCTAGAGACCAGCTGATAAGGCTAAAGCAGGGAATAAGTAAGACATTATTCTAACAGAGCTCAGATTTTAAATTACTGTATGAAACACCTGCATGTCTGTATTAATTATCCACCTTTTTAATGCCCTGGTTGCCTCAACCATTCAGGCTGAACAACTGTATTTGGTAGCCTAATTAGAAATTAAGTTTCATTTACTATAATAATATTTGACCTGATAGTCTAAGGGCAGAAGGTGTCATTTATTGTGAAGCCCCTTGAGGAACATTTGTGATTATGGGTTATATGAAGTGACTTATTTACTTGCTGAATGTCACCAAAGCCACTAGGTAACACCAGTAAAACATACAATCGCAAGAAACAGTAATGGTGCTGGTGGAAAAACATTACTCTATATGTTTAGTGGGTATGTCCAATGAAGACACAAAAGGTCACGACCACGATTTGTCAGCTTAGAAATACCGTGTTTGTTACTATTTGTGACTTTGGTGAAGATCAAATCACATTTCTGTGATTCAAAACATGTGAAGAATGTAATTTATAATTAACACATAATTTAATAATACATATACACATTGTCAGTTGGGTTAATTAACTCTTGAATATCTGCACATTAAATCTAATCTATAATGTATTGGTAATACAGTATATCAACTAAAGTCAACATCTTCTTTGCAGTCTTTAATTGTACTCTATACACATATGAATGTTTATTTCTGTATCTCTCCTGTATTTCTAACCATCGCAGAACAGATCAGTGATTCTTGTCCTGAAATGCTAACAACTTCCTGCTCTGTCTTCAGCATCAGAGGTGTAAGTGGATTTTGTTGAAAGGGCTGGTGGTAAACCTGTCATGGCTCTTAAACGCCAGAACCAGCCCTGTAATCACTCTCTGGAAGTCAATCACCCTCCTTCATTTGATGTCTCCCTTCTGTGTAGCGCTCTCTCTACGCCTCTACGCCCGACTTACATGCACTTACGTATAGAACTCCTCGGCGGGGGAGGTGGAAGAGTTGGACCACGACACATTATGGTCACTGGACATGTAGCGGTTACAGTTGGCTGTGTTCCAGCTGTTGGTGCAGGTGGTCCAGGGCAGAGTCGGCCGAAATGATGATAGTAGATAGTACAAGGCCCAGGCCATGATGGTGTTGTAGTAGAAGGCAATATAGAGGGCTATGATGCAGATGGCAAAGCCGATCCCTGAATGAAAAAAGAAAAAAGACTGTTAACACAAAAATACAGTTATGAAAAATTGGATTTTGAACTTTTTTGTGATAAACTTCCCATATAATTTTATTAGCAAAAATTGGACATGACACCAGTCAGTCAAAGAAATCAGTGGTGTATTCAAGCTAATTCAAGTTGCTTTTGGGGAAGTGGATGACATTTCCAAACGACAACAACAATTTACATACTATCAAATTTCTAAGCATGACATTTGGCATAGAAATGTGACAATTTCCATAACAGAGAGTCAGCACACCTCACTAGATGTACAAGAAGCGAGAGATTCTCTTCAAGGGAACTGTACCGAGGGGGACAAAGAGGTTAAATGAGCTGTCTCTCAGACTCTGACGACTTTGTCTTTTTTGTTCTTTTACTGTCAGTTTTCCGATTGGTAAGCACTGTTCCCTCATGTTCTTTTAATCTTACCCCTTTTTAGCAAAGGTATAGAGATTAACGTATTTCTCTCCATCTGTTCTGTTCTGTTCTGTTCTCTCACCAGTGCAATAGTTACCTTTGAAGATGGGGCAGATGTGTTTCCAGATGGAGATACAGCCGCTGCGGTGGAACTGGCCAAGAGCCAGCTCCATGTAGAAAAGTGGCACACCTCCAAACACCGCCATCAACAAGTAGGGCAACAAAAAAGCACCTGAACAGAGACATTGGGAAATGTGGGAGGGAAAGAGGAAGATTAAAAGTAGTAAATCAGGGTAGTGGTAAGAAATAAGAGAGAACAGGAGGGAAAATATGGCCAGGAATGTGGGTAAGATGAAAACAATTGAGAAACTGAGAGCAGGGAATAACTGGAAGTGGAAAAGAGTTATAGGAGAACAGTAACAAGTCAATTACACTCATGGGAAGTGCTACTTGTTCACACTTCATCTGTAACCTCAGTGGTCCTCTCAATAACTCACAATCAAAAAGAACATTAGAACAAACTGTAAAAATCATTAAATATTTTAGGTACCTTATCATTTACATAACCCGAGCCCATTCAAATACAGCACTCCATGATTTTCCACTTCATCACTCTGTATTTAATGTGCTCAGTGGAAAAACACAGTAAGAGGGTCATTTCTCTTAAATTCTACATAGAAAAATGGGCGCTACTGCAGTGCTGGCTTGGCTATTACTAAAGTAAAGCATAAAAATGATGAAATCAGAGTTAAAAGACTAAGCACCAGAAAAACATCAGGATGGCAACCAGATCTTCAGAGTGCGGTCTAACGTGGAGAGTTTGATAACAGATCTTTCCTTCTATCTGAGCATCAACTTATTTTATGTGCATGCGTGTGTATGTGGGGAGGTCAGTGCGTACATGCACGCTTGTGTCTCTTTGTGACATAAAAGCAAAGATAAGGGTTGATTGAGCAGCTGCCTGGGAGACAGGTTATTAAGCAAGAAGAAAGAGACTGAAGGCGTTCTCATAAAAATCACAATTAATACTGTTGCCTCTATCAAGTGTCTCCCAGTCCCAATCTCTATCTCACTATGTGAGACCCACAGAACACAGGAAATTGCAAAGATTTTATTATTGCAAATTCAATAAAAGTAGAAAGGAGGCCCTGTTTACTGCTAGGTGAGTTTTGTCTAGTTACAGAGCACAAACAGATCACATGGACTTTACAAACACAAGCTTACCTTTTTGTACCTTAGACTGTGCAAGAAATTAGCTAAATAGAGTGTAGCAATCCTTATAGGTGTAAACGCTTTTTTATCTAGGCATTTGCAATGATGATGTAGCAGCGATAGCTCTGTCCATCTATTTCCATTGGTAATGATGGAAAAAGTAAAAGGGCTGTAAACTTGCTTCAAAGCATTTTCTTCTTTGTAATCTTCGAAATTATTTTTACTCTAGGACACGATCTCCAATTTATCCCATTCCTTACCTCTCCCCCTCTCCCCACTTTCTCTTATTGAAAGATCTTTTTCTTCTCACCTCCTCCGTTTTGGTAGCAGATGTAGGGGAAACGCCAGACATTTCCCAGGTCCACAGCATAGCCAATCACAGACAGCAAGAAGTCCATCTTCTTGCTCCAGGTTTCTCTTGGCCTCTCCAAGCTGGTTTGCTGGACCACCAGAGTCCTAAGGCCTCCCAGTGGCACTGCGGACCCAGTACTGCCTCCAGGAACAGAGGCTGTGCCGCCAGCTGAAGCGGCAGTCCCTGGTCCCTCCCTGGGGCTCTGGGGGGTGGATGTGGTGAAGCCATTGGACACTTGCTGGCCAGAACCAGAGGTCAGGCTCTTGGGTCCCCTCTCTGCGAGTCCATCAGCCAACATCAGTCTACCATTTTCCTGCTGAGTCCCCTCCTCTTCTTCCCCCACCTCCTCTTTCCCTTTGTCCCTATCTCCCTCATTCTCCGCTTTGTCCATTGTCAACATGCTTGTCATCATCATATCTTTTGTCTCCATTAGGTTTTGTTGATGTTGGTGTTGGTGAGGTGGTTAGGGGTGGAGAGAGGTTCTCAGCGATGACAAAGGAAATGTGGCACTGTCTGATATGGTGCCCATTAGGGGAACAGAAGGGTTAGGAGAGCAAGGAAATAGTGCAGTGACGGTGTAGGACAAACTGGGCAAATAACAGAACAAGTCCTTCTTGGACAGGTAGAGAAGGAAAGGAATAGGAGAACAGAGCTAAAAGAAAAGAATGAGGCCAGAATGAGGGGAGGTGTGTGTATGTGGGAGAGGACTGAAATGTGGGAGAATCTGTTGAGCAAGAGGGAATATGAACAGGCAGTTAGGACAGACAGAGGAGGGTATATGAGAGGAGAGATGTGTTTGAACAGGATGTGGGCAGTAGAAAAGTTACAAGAATCTTGGATCTTCTCCACATACAGCTTGCTCTCTCTGACACTCAATCATGGGATAAACTGCAAAACACAGAAAGAAAATACACAAATAAGTAACAGAAAATTTGACTGGTAGTTCTAAATTGCATTTCAGTAAACTTGTTTAAACTACTATCAACTATATGTTTATTATTATGAGGTCATAGTGAGTGGTGGAATCGTACTGAAGTGCATTATATTAAGAGGTGTTTCTAATGTTTTGGACACTTTATTTATGTAAATAGGGTGACCAAAACATTAGAAACACCACTCTATATAATTTACATGCCATTATGACAATGAAAAACTGTTATGAAATACATTATCAGATAAATATGCTTCTCTGTGAGATCACTACACATTAAGGGGATTGTGCTCTGACATGCCAATTTGGTTAGCTTTGACTCCAGTTTCTCTTTTTACGCTATCTCTCAGTTGCATAACCTGTTTCAATCTGATTAAAGCTGTATAATGGGAGACACATTAGAGAAATATACAAACACCAGCAGAATTTTAAAGGCAAGGAAAATCAGAAACGTCTATTTCAGCATAACTTGATAAATAGTCAATAGAAGGAAACGATGACACAAAAATATGATCAAAACCTAACCTTCATGTTATTTAACAATACACAAACACATTTTGGACTGACTGACTATCTACACATTAAAACTAATGCATCTACAGTACTTACATTACGTCAATTATTACTAGTATAATTCCTCAGCCTTGAATTTTATATGTGTATGAATAATTACTTTTTATTTCTCCTGTACCTGAACAATCTCAGATCAGACCAGACCATATCAGATCTGTGATTCTTATCATGACATGCTAACAACTTCTTCCTGCGATTCCATAACAACCAGTGAAGAAAGTGAAATTTAAAGAGAGGACTAAAGTCCTCCCTCTTTCACTTGATGTTCTTTTGACAGTCATCAAAAGCACTGGAAGAAACGTTCATGTCAGTGCAAAAGATTAAACACCAGCAAAATATGCTCAACAGGTTGTCCTTTGGTAATTTCTGTGTGACATGCAATAAGTAGATGACAGACAGTAGATGAGCCGAAAATCACAGTAAAACATGTAACTTTACACATAACTTTACAGCTTGAATAACCAGTTTTAACTTATTTAAAAAAAAAGTAAACAGGGCTACAAACTGACATATAGTCATCAGTAGGTAGATGTTATTTAAAAAATTTCAAATACAGTATATTGAGATTATATGTACGTGTATGTAAACAGTGAAGAGACAATGTAGACAGTAATGCATATAAGGCGGATGGAGCAGAATTATTTCTTAATTGCTCAATTTTAATCATCTGACATACTGAACATTATTCAAACAATGGACTCATAAAATCATATATCTACATCTCTGTTCAGATCAGTGTAGTAAGTAACATTGTGTCAAGAGTCCCAAATTAGTAGCTTTTGTCCATTTTGTAAATTATGTGAGTGGTCAAAGAAATGAGTGAAATATGCGTGAAGTGCCTATTTCAACTAAAAGCACAAATTACAAAAAAAATGTTACTCTTACAGTGTGGCCTTTTGATAAATCCAAATACTAAACATACAATACAAAATGTTTTCTAGAGTAATGGGTCAAACTGAGAGAATCGTTTAAAAGTGGACTACACTGTTTATAGTGTTAGCTGAATTAGTAAAGAATGCCAGAATGCAGGAAGACTCAATTTACATGGGATGTCATTATCTTAATTAGGAACGAGTGTCTAGCAGTTTTACACGGCACGACACTCGCTACACACCAACATCTGACGACCACACAACCAAGACCCCGTCATGTACGCGGACTCAGAGTGGAAAAAAGCCCTGGCTAACCCTCCACACAGCACAAACATTTATTTTTTTCCCATGCAAACCACACTTTTACTTCCCGATGAAAAGAATCATAAGTTCTTCATCCCAAAAATTACTTACTTTCCATGTGACAGAGGTACGGAAGTTTTACTTAACTGAAATCTGATCATTTCTACTGTTGGCGATTTAAAAGAAATGTGAGGATAAAGTAATTTGCTTATTAATTTTAAGCTATAAAAAAATAAAATTGTAAAGTCTTACTCCACCGAACTAGAGCTTACTCTAATTTGATAACCCTTATTATTTAAAAAAACAAAAACAAAAACAAAAAAAACCCCTCTAATTTAGATTGCATTTTTACCTTTAACTTGTGCTCTTTGTTTAAGTTGTACTTATTTTTACTTTATTTAGATCCAGGGTTTAAACTTTCTTTGTACTTAGTTGTGCACAGTCATAAAAAAGGAAGCGGTTGAGGGTGCATTTCACTGCGTGTTGTACTTGTATAGCTATGCATGTGACAAATAAAGAATCTTGAATCTTGAATCTTGAATATGTATTTGCAGAAACTTTATCACTGGCTGGAAAAAAAATTAATGGGCAACTTATATAAAATTCAGTTTGAAACATATTGTTCCATCTTCTGTAAAAAAAAATAAAATAATCAACACTACATAAGGATACATATAAACTCTAAAGAAATTTTTTTTCACTGCATAAAAAAATGGATTTTTATCTTTTATCATTCCATTAAGGAGATTTTAATAAAGAGAAAGTAAAATGATAACGTCACAAAATTTCTGTGGAGACTGTAAGAGGACATGAGAGAAAAATACTAATGAGCAGTTACAAAACAAATCAAATAAGGAATGCACAAGAACCATCTCTTATCTTTCTGACCTATGCTTAAACTTTAGACAAATCATTAGTCAAAACTCTTGAGGTAAATACACAGCAACAGCAAAATATAGGCACCAATCGCATTTTATCCCAACTCACTTGTATACATTACCTTTGCAGTAGGTAAAAAGGACAAGTAGAACCTGTGCCGACTAAAACAAACACAAACAGCAGCAGCGGCAACTTTTACCCAAAACTTAAAGAATCCTGTGGCATTGGAAAAACTTGCCAGAGAAAGAGCATGCACTAGCACATCAGGACGCGTTTGCCCATTGAGCTTTCAAACCCCTCTCATTTCTCTCTCTCTCACCCTCCCTTGTTGTCCCTCTCTCACTGACTTGCAACCACACACTCACACTTACACACATACCGTGTTCAGAGACGCACAGCCGTGCAGACGTACAGTATGCACAGATGGATGCAGACAGAAGATACTGGACAAACATTATGCAAGCACAGGCATGTGCTCTTAGAGGTTTGCTTTGATATTGTAATAATACAAACACCAATACTGAACTTTAGCAAAGCTCTGATGCATATGATGATGGCAGAATTGTCATTAAAGCATGAGCGCAAACACACACACCTACATTTGAATAGCTGTGTGGCAATGTGGGGCTCTGTGTCAGGGAGCTACTCATTATCGCTACCATAGGCTTCTGCTTTGACCATGCTGCTGATAATCTGTGGGTCTTCTTCTATTTCTTTTAACCACTATTTCATTTATGGAGTACCTGCAATCAACTAAGATAACCAAGGATGAGGTATTTTGTCCAATAATATTTTAAATACTTATAGGTAATCACTGACTTTGGGGAAAAATACATACTTTGCTCAGTCTACAAATGGATGACTATGTTGAAAATGTGTTACAGAATTTCAGCTTGTCTCTATTTAACACACTGTACACATTACAGTGAAAGTTGTGCTGCTGTTGTTAGTGCGAGGCTAAGTATCCCTCAATCATCTTGCTGTCTGTTTGCAGTGCGAGGCTGTGGAGGTACTGTGCAGCTCACAAGACTGACTACATGTAGTCATCCTTGCCTCTCTAAACTCCCCCAGGTTATTTCTGCAATTTAAGCATTTTTTCCTCTCCTGTATATGATCAGACTAAGTATTACATTACAGAGAAACTTTTAGAAGAACTCAAGAAAATTAGAAAAACAGGACTTTGTCAAGGACTTTACAAAGGTGTTTGTATTTTGACTTTCAGACAGATACAAGCACATTTAGGCACACATACTTCTGCAAGAATCTCCATGTTGCATACACTATATTTGCTGTCACACGGTTGACCTAGAGCAATCCTTACTGTTATTTATGAACTGTTGAGTGAGTAATTAAACCACATTTCATAGGATGTCTGCTCAGTGTATCTTTTAAGGTAAAACAACTCATAAAGTTTGGGCTCGGTGCCAGCTTTTGTAACCTAGCCATTTTTAAAACAAAGACCAACACCCTATGGTCTGGAGCATAGATTTCAGGAATGACATAATGTGCTTATCCGAGTCTGCTTTGGCAAATCTCAGGGGGTTTCCTGAATCATTTTTGGACTCTTGACAACAGTACACTTTCAGCACCATTAGCCAACTTTCCTTCTCTATTAGAATTTAATCTCTACGTGAAATAACTGATAGAAGACTTAACACTAGTAAGTGAAAAATAACTAAAGACTAAAAAATCTGCAAAATATATCTCTTATCATAATCCGCTCTGAGTCTTAGCAACAGACAATGTTTTGTAGTAGTGCTCTCTGATATACATGGAGAAACTGTTTGTATATTTTGCATTTCTGCACTGCCTTATCTGTTTACTTTTTAGCCAATATTTAAGCTAATATTGTACATTAAGCCTGTTCCTAGCTCTAGGAAATGTCCTCATAGAAATTATAAAGTTAATTAACAACGACAAGCCTTATTGAATGTAACAAATGTGATGTAAAAACAAGGTAATGAGAAAGTAAAATAACATTTTCCACAGTGTCTTAAGACATAGATAATCAACAATTATTTGCTCTGTCATAGGAGTTAAATAGAGTATCTTTAATCTTTTTGTTTCTAGCTCCCTAAATAAAAAAAAACGTAAGGATCTGGATTTCTCCTGATGATGTTATCTACAAGCAGAGAGATATTTTAATGTAGGGAATGCAGAGTGAAATTTAAAAGCATTAATATACATGTAACAAGGACCGCAGGAAATAAGTCGGAGGAGTTGACCTTTAAGGCTCAGACCTCTTTTTTATATTTAAATATTATGCATTTTTATTTATATTCTGAAAAATATTTCAGTAGTTCTCAAGCAGTAATGTGCTTTCACTCAAACCTCAGTAGTTTGGGATCTCATACATACAGAAAAACACATGTGCCCTGAAAACATTTGTTACTCACACATATAGGAGCACTCTCATTTCCCTTCACAGCCACGCAGAATCACAATAACCTTTTGTGTCATTCACTCACACACAAGGTGCAAAGCAGCTCTATCTTTCATTGACGCAAACACTTTTGCACTGTACAACATGCATAGAAACAGTAGGAGCATACAGAGATAGATGAAGACCAACCTCACAAAATAATTCATGAAATCCTTATTTTGCTCTGTAGGTTTTCTACTGTGCTCCACTACTGTGCTATATTTTCCCATGCCCGCCTGACATCATGTCAGCTTGAGTCCGGGCTAATTGAAAAATAAACAGTCCAGGCATACACGAGAGAAGACCGTTTAGTGCATTAGTTGCTAGTCTGAAAGCCTCTACACTTCCTGTCACATCTGCATAAACAACACTTAACTAGTCAGTTGAACTTGTAATACTTTAAGAGAAAACTACTCCCAGGATAAAAGAAATATTTGTGGCTTTTGAATGTCCCAGACTGAGGGACAGCCTAATAAGTAGACAAACACATTTTAAGTGGCAAATTGTCAAGACATGCACAGTAACCTGCCCCAAGGGCAAGATTAGCTTTTTTTCATTTTCCATGTAGTGGTTACATGAGAAGTTGGGAAATGTGGGAAATGTGATGTGGGCATCATTAAATTGTGGTCCTTTGGCTTCTACTTTGACTGTGTAAAATCTGTTGTTGGCCTGGTCATGCACCCAGGACAACTCTGAAATACACATATTTTCCTCATAATGTTCAGCATTTGCTTGTTCTGTAGCAGTTACATAATGTAAGAGTTACTGCTGTTTACCACCAATAGACTCCTGCAGTTCTTTCTGTTCTTGCTATTTATCCTACAGACCTAACCCTTTCACATTCACAAATCCCTGCCTTGATTTGATTTATGTCATCAGTTTCAACATCAACTCCCCTACAACTTCCATGACTGTTACTGAAAAATATTCTCTCACCCTAGACTGCACCATTAACCCCCTCTGTGTTTGGGATTACACATAAAATTACAATTTAAATAATCGAATATGGCTACAAGCAGTAATCTGGGAGACAAGAGATCATTCATCAGCATCAGCATTTCTGATTATGGCAGCTAGAGAATGTGCTACTTTTCATCAAAATATTGTTTGTCATGCTACATCTGTTGGATTAGTGTTGTAAGATGCCTACAATACTGTGGTTACAACGTACCGTGTTTGATTCCAACCACGACCTTTGATGCATGTAATCCTTCTTTGCCTCTTCCTCACCATTTCTGTTTGTATCTGTACTGTAATCTATCTAATAAAGGCAAAAAGACAAACAAATCATTTAAAAAACTGATTGTCGTTAGGAAAAAGGTTCAATAGGCTGCAATAGATGTGAGAATGTATGATATCAAATTGCTAGACTGTCATACCAGTATGTACCAAAATGAAAGGTTGTCAGCACATCTTAGGGGCACAAGATTTTACTTATAGATTAGTTGCTGACATAAAGCCTCTCTGGTATGGGCCAGCATCCTTCAACCTCTCTACAGCAACGTGCAGCCACTAAAAATAAAAACAACTCAGAGCAGCCAAAGACAGATTAAAGGGTATTGCTGATCTGAGTCTAATGATGACAAGGTTTCAAATAGTACAGGTTCAACAGGACTATCATGGACATTAAACATTACATAACTGTGCTGTAAAGTATAAAGAAGTCTGAAACTCAGAAACTACTGGCACAGTGTTCATTGCAGCACATATTTTTTCCTCTATTTAACAATTGACTAGACATCAGATAAACAAATGAATCAAATGTCAACACACCTCTTTACGCAAGACAGGATTACGGTTCTTAAAAAGCAAGCCAGGCAATGACTAACAATGACAATGCCAAGAGTACATGAAAAGGCAGAATGAAACCCGTTATTGTTCTTTGGTGCCAGATGATGTTGAAATGCATTATGCTACTAAACTAATGGCCTCACAGTCATCCTTATCCTGATAGGTGGTAGTGATACTGTGCATTTCTGAAGTGTAGTGGAAAAGTCACCTGTCTTCACAAGCATTACCACCTTGGTAAATATCTGACCAACGATTAATAGAGAATTAGAGGCTTTGTGCTGTAAATAATCCCCATAGATCTGTTAGGAGGAAAAAAAGATCACTTTCTGCAAGTCAGTATTTACTTTCTGACAACACCGAGATTCCATTTAAAACGTGGCACTTGACCTGTGGGTGGTCGTGAGTTAAGGCTCGTGTTGGGTTAATTATATTGGGATTTCTTGAAAACTGTGTGGCTTTATGGCCACATGTTGTACACTGAACAGTGAACAGTGGGAGCTGACCCTGTGAGGTAGAGCAATAAAAATAGCAAAGTCGTAAAGACACCACCATTCTTCTATCAGTGTTAACCAGATGAATCAAAATGATCTATTTCAGTAAGCAGAGAAAGAAAGTTTTCAGATATCATTTAGTCCTAGGGTGAAATAATATTTTGAACTGAAAACTCTGTACAACTCACTTTACTTTACAATATGAAATGACCCTAATTAAATAACTAACTGCCAAACCTATTCGCCAGATTAGTCCACATTCAAAACTAACATGAAAATAATAGAGGTGAGGCTGATGACCAGCTGAATGGCCTCAAGAACAAATTTAACTCACACCAATGCTTTGACTGGGGAAAAAAACACTTGCCTAGTACACCGCACCTTGTGCGATTGTACTATGCTAACAGACATACACTACATATGTACATATCTTACACAGATGACTCTCAACATAAATTTACTCCGGAACTGAATGGAGTAAACAGTGATTGTAAATGATGAACCTGCTGGTAATGAAATTATGGGTTGTCAAAGGCAGGCAGTGTGATCTTACCTTGATATTTTTAGCAGGACAGTCTGTGTTGTCCATGGAGCGTCTGGTCATCTAGTGTCCAAGACGTCGCCTATCAACGCAGACTAAACCCAATCACACAAATCACACATGCCTGGGCTTACAGCGGGCCGTATTCTGCTCTGCTTGGCTTAAGACACAAACACACATACTCAAGCATGCATGCACCCACTCGCACACACGCTGAGCTTTAGAAAAGGATCCTTGCCCCTAATCCAAGACTTGATGCATATTTATAAGAGGGCCAAAGAGGAATAAGAGACTAATACAAAAACATAAATTAAGTTGTAAAATCCAGAAAATCATCAAGGTGAAACATGTACTTTATAAAGTTTGACTGAGTGTGTGATAGAGATTATTTAAGTTCCAGCCTGTCTGTGTCCTGGTCTAACTAACCCATTTAGAGCCACCTGCAACCTACTGGGCCAAAAGGCACTATGCCAGGTACAGTAGTACAGTTTGTCTACTTAGCCTTCATTGTGTGTGCGGTGAGAGAGAGAGAAATATATAAAGGTATAAAAGAAGGAGGCCTGGATATAGACAAACACGATAATCACTGTGTCCTTTTTTTTTTCTGCCTCACACACAGCATCCAGTCTCTACTCCTTGTTAAAAGCCAGCCTGTGTGTTAAGTGTTGAACGTCATTCTAATCAGCGTCAGCTGAAGTACTAGGTTAATCCTCATTGCAACACACACAAATCCACACATACAAATGCACACAACTAAAAAATAAAGAGAGGGAAAATGGAAGGGAATAATGAGACCAGGTGTGTGATGAACAGTGTTGTATGCTTAAATGGTAATTCATCCTTTCAAACACAAATACCTGGACATGGAAGCTATCATAAGCCTAATTTTTGACGTCAGGACTAAGCTAGCGTGGACAGGTTCATAAGTTCACAATCCTGGGTTGTTCTGCATCCAGTGCTATAAAACGTATCTACAGCAAGTATTCACAAGATTCACGTAAAATAAGCAGCATGTGGGGGCTCTGATGTAGGCTTTTAAAAGTGTATGGCTATATTGGCAACTGGACTTGTTTCAAGGTGAAACCTCTTCAAGGAACTAAAACAAGTCCAGTTGCCACTGAATAACCTTTTTTGGGATAACCATGACCTGGATGGCTGAGAATCTTCACAGACATGTATGGCTATATTATTACTGTAACATACAATGTACAGATTACATGTTCAGGAATACCAGGAAGTAGTTAGACCAGTAGCTGGACATTTCTGGGCACCAAAAATGTATTGTTCATAAACATTTGCATTTAGTGTCGTTTTTGTGATAGGTACAAGGTATGTTTTCATATTCAACAGGATGGTAGAGTAAAATAAGCTGCTGTTCACTTTGGTGATGTGTAGGAGGTGCTGGTTCTCACAGAGTCATAATATTTATCATAAAACAGTCTAATGGTAAGTTTTTAGAGGTTGACAAATCTTTTTTTCTGCACACAGAAAAAGAGACACTGTGGGTTTTTTTTTGGCATACATACAAGTGATTTATTTATTTATTATGATTCATGGATGTATTATGTAATACATCTTACATCCATCATAAAACAAAATACTGTATATTAATACATGCATGGTTTATTTGTAAGTTCACTTTAGCTGAACCTTAGGCCTGTCCCTAAGGTGTAAGGGGATGGTTTATGTGGAAAAGGAGACGTAGAGACTTGAAGTAAGCAAGCATTAATAAATGAAGCAAGCTCCACATTTCTGTTCAAAACAAATAATCAAAATTTACCAAGATAATTTTATATTAAGTTCTGGAAATCATTAGTGTGGCATGTTGAACTTCTTTGGAAATTCTTAAATTAGACAATATGTTAACAGATTTCCAAGCTAACTCTTATCTTTTTAACCATCAGGAGCCTCACAACCCCCTCTGTTCTGATTGGCTCTTTGGCAGCTAAAACAATCAACCAATCAACAGACATCTTTTACAGGTTCCAGGAAATGGCACCTCAGCACTTAATTTTATGTGTGAAAAACAACTTAGCTTTTATTACTGACAACGATTTTTACTGACCAGATGGACAAGTTATTAACAGCAAGTTACTAAAAGTAATAAAACTAATTGGATGCAACCAGTTGCTAGATCAGTTGAGGTGGGACCAGTGTACAACATAGTACAAGAACTATATTGTGAACTAATAATATAAAGCAATAGAAAAATTTGGTGTTATTTATTTTACTAAATTTATTTAGCTCCTCCCAATCCACAGACAATAATTTATCTAACAGAGAGCCTGCACAAAAAAGGAATGACATGTTGAATATCTCAGGAAAAATAACCCTTTCCCAAAGTTTTTATCAAGATGAGGCCTATAGTATGCTTTCAGAGTTTCTTGAGGTTTCAGCGAGCTGAGGGAAGTTATAAGAAAAAAAAAGTTAAAACTACTTATTTACAGAGAATGTTGAACATATTATGAAAGCAGGGATTTGCCAACTAAGATTTATAATGTGTTCTTGGTCACGGTGACTGGAGACTGTTATCAGTCTCTCAACAACATCTATTGTTTTCAAAACTACTTCAGCCACTATGATTAGTTGCAATTTATAGCTTGTGTCATAAATTCTCCGAGAAGAGTGGCAAAAGCCTATCTGTAAGCAATTTGTAGATATGTGGATGGAAAATATGGAGGAAAATTGAGTATGTAAAAACAAAATTCTAAGTAAGCTGCACCTTAAGGCAAAGAATTTGTTAGTGCCAGGCACACAATAGAACAGAGAAGATACGGTGAGGAGATGAAAAAATAAAATGAAAGAATGCAGGTTGCAGGCTTAAACTGTAGAATTAATGCTAATGCTAATGCTAAATTTAAAACAACCACGTCACACAGTTCTGTCACAATAAAAGCTGTCATGCCCACCTCTAACTAGTGATAAGCAGGGCACTTTTAATAGCAAAACACAGCAGAGTCACAGCAGTAACTCAGCTGACAGGCCAACTGTGTGGAGGGCAGAGGTAATCTTTACTCTGACAGGAGAGTTTTAAACCAGGAAGAGTTGCAACGTCACGTCTGCAAAGGAAGTGCACTAATTTTCACCTGGCACACCAATGTAGCTGTTCTGCGTAGAAATTAATGAGTGTTGTTGAAGTATGACCTTTTCCTGCTTTTAACATTACTAGATATCCAATCAGGGGGATACAGATATAGGATACAATAACAAAGACATGGATGCATGCATCCATGTGACTCATTTGTACGTTTCTATGATTGTACTACTTTTCAAGTTGAAAATTTGTAGCTTATTGCAAAGTCTGTAAGAACAGTAAAGCTTAGTAAAGGTAAGAATGACGAGTCAGATGCAGGCACTAATGAAAGACATGAACTTAAATCTAACTGTATAACTTACTGTATGTTGACGGCACAGACTGCAGTAGTACTCATATCGTTTTCCTGTTTGTAATGCGGCTTTGCCTCAAAATTAAGTGTGTTTATGATGCAATAAAGCTACTTTACCTAATACATTCTCAGGCCCAGATTCAGTGATTTATATTAATTCACCTTCTTATAAAACCAGACATAAAGAGCAAAAGGTGCAACAGTGTAAACCTCCACTGTCAGGTAGAAATAAAGACACACAAAAGGCACAGGCAGTCCAGTAAAAAAGAAAACAAAATCTTTATTATTCTGTCTAGAAGAACAGGTTGATTTGATAGGAAGTGTTGGGGAAATATTGAAGAGATAAAAGCAGCTGAGGAATAGGGCGGAGTCAAATAGACCTGGGGTTGGGGCTAAAACCTGGATTTCTGTAGTTATGCTAGGGATCCCATTGGGTCCCAGGCAGGAAGTACAATGGGCTCCTGTTCCATCACTTCCAGGACATCAGCTGGGAGGAACTTCTTGTCTACGACCACCTCGTACACATACTCAGAGAACCAGTCGTCTGTCATTATCAGGTAACCTACAGAAACAAGGGGAGTCAATAAAGTATTTGATTGATCTAAAGCAAAACATTTGCAAATCAGATATGTAATGGGAAATCAAACAAATGTCTGTCACTATAATAAATATAAACCATAAAAAAAACAATGACTGTGATGAGGGTTGAGGTCTTTGCTTTAGGCAATGCTCAACTATGACCTGGAGCTGAATATTGGATCTTCATGTTTGTGTTTTGGAAGTCATAAGTTTTAATCACTGATCAGTTCATAAAAAGAACTGCTAAAGGAATAGTGTTGAAAATATAAACTGACTGGATGGTAGGGTATTTTGATTGTATTAGATGAAAAAAAAGAGTAAAGGGGCTGTAAAGCAACAAAAACAAGTAAAAAGAATATGTAAAAGTTTTATCTTCTATCTTCTATCAGCAAGAGGCTGATTTCATGTAATGGATCATCATTTAGCAAAGTTAGAAGCCCTTTTCTGTCTCATTTTGTAAGCAGGTTTGAGTAAATAATCTACAATCCATTTAAAAACTGAAAGCTGTGGTATTCACAGCATCTTTTATAACCGTGTTCATGCAATTAGCCTAAATTAAAAACAGGAAGTGGAATCACTTTTGTTGCAGTGAAGCTGTATTTTATGGCCTTTATTTTCAACGTAGTCTAACACTTCACGTTACTAATTGAACCTAGTGTTTGTCTTCTTTCACTGGAAGGGAAGCGCTACTTAGAACAACTCAATAGAATAGTCAAACATTTCTGCACGCACATGCTTTAACAGCTTCTAGTTGTCCTTTATCATTATACTCTTAATGCTATTGTTCCAAAAGGCAGAAGGGTGGAGGATGAGGTTCACGTTCCCCCTCCCTGCAGAACAGTATCCATTCAACACTTCTATCACCTCTGCCCGCCCACTCTGATAAAACTAAACAATGTCTGTCTCTCTCTCTCACTGTGTGTGTGTGGTCATAGAGTACAAGGTCAACATGGCCAAATCTGGGGTGGTTATGAAAGTCTGAACTTACACTGATGGAAGACATGTTGGAATAACCTAATCTCTTTTTGGAAGAGGATGTAGCCCCATGCTGAAAAGATTAATTAAAATGAAAGATGTCTGTGTATGTGTCTCAGTGTTATGTGGAATAAGAGCAGCTCAAATCTTGTATTTAACTGACACGATGGATGAGAACCGGCAGCCAGTTATTTTTCCTCCTCTTTCTCCCTGACGCCACCTCTTACTCGTCTCTTTTTCCCCTCCCATTCTCATCTGCACAGAATTGAGCAAACAAGGGCATCCCTCCCACTGTCAAGTTGACTTATCGAAGACGTCAGGGTAACCGCAAGAACGTGCCACAGTTCAAAACAATGTATCAAGGATGGCGTGCCAGTGTGTGTTGTGTATGCGTGTTCTTCCAAGTACGCAAATCTTAGATGGCACATTGCCTGGTTCTCACTGTTGTGTCCGTGTGTGTGTTGATGTGAGCTTCCTGGAACCTGCGCGTTGGGTGGCATGGTGGGGTGTGTGTATGTATGTGTGCGTGTGTGTGTCTGAGTGAATGTTGGGTGTCATTATTTGTTTTTAGGGATAGGCTCACTGTCCTGTCTCAGAACAGATGTCGAAGAATGTTTAGGCCATCTTGCAATTCAGCTTCAGCAGCTATCCTCGACATGTGCATAAACAAGCGAAAAACCTTCTTCTGCAACAACATAGTGGAACTGGACTAGAGAATCAACACCAACTATTTATCTCAATGCAACTCAACTTCTGATAACAGTGGTGGAATATGTGAATATATATATATTGGATGGAAACTTACTGTAACTAATTAACATGAACCAAGACAACAAGAACAATTTCTAAAAATGGTGGAAGTGAGCAATGATTTAGCAATGTCAAAAAACCTCAAGACTTTTTTATTTCCACAAATTGAAACAATACCAACTAAAGGCAAAATAACATTAGTATATAGATGAAGAAACAAGTTGATAAAAGTAAACTGAAGCTGAAAAGAAGTGGTTTTGAGACTGTAGTCATCCCCTGTAGTTTGAGATGTTCCTGCATGAAAATAAAGTTGGGGCTCGCGTCTGACATTTGGAGCGCCTTGAGTTCAGAAACTTGATTTACTATGATTTTCGTCTGTGAAAGTACTTTGACACTTTTGAGAAGAAAGTGTGGCACATTCAGATAGATAAAATGTGTTGGGAAATGAAATTCAACCTTTAAATCAGGTGAATAGACAGATATGAGTGGTTTGGGTGCAAAACAATGGCAATGGATTAGAAACATATTTAAAAGCTAATGAAGCTTCTCTTCACAAGAATTTGTTATGTCCACTACCAAGAAAATCCTTCTATCCACATTAACATAGTCTTGTATTGATTTAGCAATAAAATCACACTGGTAGAACATAGTTTCTTTCTCTCCCTGTCAAACTCATTCAGAGCTCAAACAGAGCTCATGACAAATGTTAAGGAGTCAACTTGAGGCAAATGTCTTATCAAATTAAAAATAACATAACAGCAGCTGTGTACGGGGTTAAAAAAAATGGAGGAAACAGAAAGAAACCCCTCATGAGAAACTCCTTTAGGGTTACGAGGAATTTTAGAAAGCCTGAAAAAACACGTCAAATCCTAAACACTGCACCACAGCTATTATCTTTCAGAAATGATTTCTTCATCTACTCACCCTTGTTGTTCATTCTATCAGGCTCTACCTGTACTACTTCATTTCTGCTTCATCTCTCAGCTGCATGATTTCTTTTAATGGCTCCACTTGTTCTGCTTTTTCCCTTGAGCTTTTGTCAGAGAAACTAAGTCTCGGACTCCCAAGTGAATGCAACTTCTAAAACTTTTGTTCTCAAAAACTATATTAATTTGGCTCCGGATGGGCTGGGGGCCATGGCCTCCCCCATCTGCTGGTGTTTATGGAATAAGATATGCGTGAAATATATTTGATTTGACTGAGGGGTTTTCACGTGTTTTCCCAACAGTCACTACAGTTTGTGGGTTCAAGCAAATACTGTGAGTTTGTGTGTGTCTCTCTGTGTATAAGCTGTACTGTATGTGTGTGTTACGAGATGATGCGTGACTGGCCTGAAATACTATAATTTGCAGTGGAATGTTTAAGCCCAAAGATGGAGAGGAGAAGCAGAGATGGGTGAGAGGAAGATGAGAAACAGAGATCAAAGGACAGAGGGAAAAACAACAGCAGACAGTAAAGTCTGGGGCAGTGGTGTCGAGTACCTGCTGTGATGTGGAAACCGTTGCATAAAGATAAATCAACCTTACTTACTTAACAACAAACATCTACATTTTTCCTTAATGCGCCAAATGACTTACTGGTAGTTTAACAAATACCACCTTAGTTTGTGAAAGTTTAAAAAAGTAATGATAATAAAGTTGACCACTAAAAAATAAACAGGTTCAAAAGTTCAGAGTCAATGCAAGTCTTTTTTTTTTTATCTCCAAGTCTTGTGTCAGTGTCTATAAAGGTACCGTACAGTCTAAAAGACTTTGGCACACCAGTATTTAAAAAGGGCAAAAACTATTTATTCCACTGAACCACCGTAATTAACAGATTTACTCACTAGGGAAAATTAAATCCACCCAAAGTTTTTGCATATGTGTGTGTGTCATAGCCATAAACGAGCTTGACAGGCTGAACTTTGAGGGAAAAGACAACATGAGAGTCTAAAATGGAGAAAACCATTGTTGCTTATTAGCTGTATCGAACCATCCACTTTCATATATTGCTATGTCATTTTCACAGTTTGTATACAATTATGAGACTTTAGTTTATTAAGCTGTCCTGTTACCAAACAACACTGAATGAAAGAAGAGACAAATCCAGGAGCAAAATGCAAAGGCATGAAAATACAGTACAGAGAAAAAATACACAAAGACCTTTGCTACTGTGAATAGTACTACCATGTTTTTGCCTGGCTGGTGTGATATCAGTTATCTCAGGAGATACAATAGTTTTCAACTAGCCCTGTGAGTAGTGAGTGTTAGCAAGCTCATAGAACCAATTATTTAGCAAAGACTTGCAGAGGAAGTTTGCTAAAGCATTAAGAATTAGCTTGTTCTGCAACTATGCTTATGCAACCGGACCCAGAGGCACTCAGCTGAAAAACACACACTAAAGGCACTTGAGTGCATGTCTGTGTGTCTTTCTGAAACAGGACAAAGCCAATTACAAGTTCATAAAGCAGCAACACAGGGGAACCTCTTAGTTTAATCCTGTTCTTATTTCAATAGGCACGAACAGGAAGATGATAGTTTATCGTAATGGTAATGGTACCAACATGGTGTGAGAAAGATGTGAAACACAAATGGGGGTCAGGTGACCTAGGTGTATCCAACAAACTGATATTAAAGAATCATATAGCTGGGAAATCATCAATTCAATTAAAATATATAAAAAAAAACAAAAAACTGAAAGTGCAGTTATGAGTTACCTTTGTTTCCACGATCATCGCCCCAGGAGTTTTCCACCCTCCACTTCTCATAGCCTTCTTTGCCCTCCTGAGAGACCACGATACAGGCGATGTGGAGATGAGAGTGAGAAGTAGAGATAAGAGAAATGAAAGCGACTAGACAGCTGGGGCTACTTAAGAGTGGGGAAATTGACAGCCCTATGAAAAACTACAGCCAATTAAAGCCGCATAAACATGCAGCAAAACTTTGATACGATAAACCCTGGGAAACTCAAAGTGTGTGTATTTCTACTTGTATATGCACTCCATGTTTGCATGGGTTTACAGATCAGTCAAACACCTGTAGATACACTATGTTTGTACCTTGTCTGTGACAGCAGTGAGGATCATAGCGTGGGTCATGAGAGAGTCTCCGTATATGAGCCGTTCTGCCTTCGAAAGGTTCTTCACTGAAATTCCAAAGACGAGCTCATGGTTGAACCTACACACAGAAATGGCATTACACTACTGTCTCTGTTTTAAAGAGAAGTTCAGTCTGTTCTTAATGTCACCATCATACTGATCACTTTGAAGAGAAAAGGCAAAGATATCACTGTTTTCACAACATCACGGGTAACTGTCTCTTTTATACTATATTTTTATTGGAACCAGGGAAAGATGTGTCCTTATAAGGCCAAAAACCAAACCATAAGTCTTCCATGTCCATTCCTTTCTTGAGAAAGACTTGAAAGGCCTCCTCTCATCTTCAGCAGAGTGGGTACCAGACATTTGGCACCACATTGGTTTGGTTCAGTGGGCATATTTAAGCATGGCGCCAGCAACTCAGACACAGATGCTGCTGCAACTGAAGGGTACAGATCAGAAACCGTTCCCCTGGGGATATACCGACACCACATGAAGGCAGATAAAGTCTGGTCCAGGCACGTGAACCCCGCAGTAGACATCCCACAGACAGGATGGGGATACAACAACACAAAAACACAAGTTGATCTATTCACTGGTAAAACTGAGAGTGTTGGGCTAGTTGGTATTTGGCTGCTCAGTCCTCCCTCTCCCTGCATATCCCTTCAGCTATAAGTCATTAAATTGTTATAACAGATAAAGAAAAGATACAAAACTTTCTAATCAAGCAGAAATCACTGCTGCAGTTTTTTCCATGCAGGTATATATAATAACACAGTTCTTAGTCCTTATTTTGTATTAATTACACATTTTCTTTGCAATAATTTTCACCTTTGAGAGTTTGTTGAGTAAATCTGGACAAGATTTTCACATTTATGTTATTAACAGCATCCGACTCAATATTGTTAAAAATACACTACTCACAAAAAGCTGGGAAATTTGGCTTTCGGGTGAAATTTATGGAAAACGTAAAAAGTTCACACTACAGTGATATTATATCATGAAAGTAGGGCA
>JAUMHL010000005.1:11250709-11345692 GCA_032362345.1 Sandelia bainsii
TCCTTTTAAAAAACAGTTTTCAGCTACAATAGTCATTTACAATATGAACAATGTCTACACATTCATTCTGATCAATTGTCTTTTCTTTCACAAACATGGTCATTTCTATGTGTGTCCAGACTTTTGGCTGGTAGTGTATGTAGGGGCATTAAGCATCTCACACTGTCATCTGTGCAATGTTAACAGTATATACCCTACAAGAAAAGATTTCTGAAATCTTGTGAAACTATGCAATGTAAAATGAGTTGAGAAGATATTCTTGCTGTCTTAAGACAAGACTGTTTAAATGCAAAAATCATGAGGACAAAATGATTAAAAAAATAAATATTACCATACATTTGCACGTATTCTGCAAGTTCTGTTGCTGTCACTGTTAATTAAGCTGATAGTCACTGTATGGATTAGGTTTTTTAAAGCTTTTCAAAAGACAACATGTACCCCTCCTATGTGAATCATTTAATATTGTTTGTACTTTTTTTCTGTATGAGCTGCAGTCTTCCTATTGAATATTTTGATAATCCAGTAAGTAGTAGTGTACTATTAATATCTGTTATACGCTTTTCAAAATTTAGGTCTGCATCAAAAATGACTCACAGCGCCATTGATCTGTTCACTAGCTTTTAAAGATCCTAATGAAAGGTAGGAATATATTTTTTGCCAATGTTTTAATGTTAACCCAAACACTGGCTGTATACAGACTGGTATCACTTTACTCAGGCTAGACAATGCACCTGAAATAACTATTATTTAACAGCCCCCTCTACTGGTAAAAATAAAACAGTGTTACAAAGTTACACTAGGTGTATGCTAGAAAACTAATGACCCATCGCCACATTGTCCATGATCACATGCCACTATGTACTCTGGTTTTTTACTCTTGCCCTGATTTAGGCCACAATCCACCACTTGCTCCATGTGTGCACCTGCCTCACCATAGTTTGGAGTACTACAGGAATAGATCTGGATACTTGGAATTGTGACATGTTAAATTTGAGTTTCTGATTTTTAATAAATTAGCAAAAACTTCTAAAAACATGACCTCACTTTTTTATTATGGGTTATTGAGTGTAGCTTGTTGTGAAAAAGGGCAGTTGTGCCTATTTCAAATGAAATCCTCATCCCGATAAAGTATGCAAAATGTGATTTTTATCTATCTATATTTTTATACTATACGCTTACATCACAGAGGAACAACATTTATTCCCTAGTTCCTCCAGTCAAACACAGTTCCTCAAAATGTTCTTTATTGCGGCATAAATGCCATAGTCATAGTTTTTACTCTACAAGAAACAGCCAAGTGTGCTCTCTCAGTCTCACCTCCTCTATCATGGTGTCCATGGCATCAGACAGCTCAGCTTTAGTGGCGTCACTGGCCACCATGTTCCTCAGTCTTAGGCAATATTCTCTCAGCTGTAACACACAGCAAGACAAAAAACAACAGTCAGCACTGACTCATCGATTGCAGGACTTACTGCTATGTGGGCTTGAATGAAATGAAGTAAAGGTAATGTGTAAACTCACCTTATGATTGAGGATGTCATTCATTCTGCGCGAGGCCTCTGAGCTGTGTGACTCTGGAAAGCATTTCTTTGGAATGACGCCATACTTTTCTGAAGACAAGAAAGCATTAAACTACATTTAAACACATTTTTAAAATCTTTTTTAATTTCCATATTTAGAGTAAGTTCATTTACTGTAATTTATTTTCCTAATAACCTAATACCTTTATAAGTGCTAAGACTTCTTGGGTTAGTCAATCGTTCAACAAGAACTTTGTATTATAATGTGATGTATGATGATGAGAACTGACCAATGAGGTTAACCAGCATATCCCACTGCCCTCCGTCATTGGTTGGATTAGAGAGCAGGAACTGAACCAGGCGTCCATCCACTGGCTCCTTCCTCTGTGCTGTCTCCACACAGGCATGAAGGAAGTAAAAGCAACGCTCAATCTGTAGAAAAAAGAACAAATGTGGTCAGTAAATACAGGGAGAGAAACTGAAATAGGTTGTATCATTTAATAATATAACATCAGTTACATTATAAGAGACTGCATACTGAAGACCTGTAGACTTGAGTTAGACTTCAGTCCCAAAATGAGGAAATGAGACTCACTGTAACACATCAATCTCACTTCACTTTAAAACACTCAAGTCTGTTAAACTCCCAGGAAAATATACACAACCTTTAAGATTTGGAATATGCAGCTATACAACAAAACACTTTTAACGCAGCTTTGTCATTTTAATGCTTATGTGTTTAAATCCATTTACACAGACTTGTCTTGTGTTGACTTATAACTCTACACTTCTGATGTAATGTAATACGTGAGTGGAGGATATTCTAGACTTAATATTACATTCACTATAAACATGTGGGAGAAAAAGAAACAACGCTAGAGAGAAAGAGACACAGAGAGATAGAAACATTTAGCGAGGTGTCACTGTGACATCAGCACTGATAGACCACTGATCACAACACACAAAAGAGGGTTTTAGCTGGACAATGATTGTGTAGTAGTAGGGTGCTGCACAATTACACGATAAACGCACACGTGTGCACATAAACACACGCTGTCCTAACTACAAAACAACAAAAACATCCATTTACCAGAATGTTACAACCGCTCTAACTAAAAACTGAAAAAAGGAAATATAGACAATTAAAATATGTGAACAAAAACAAAAACAAGCAACATCAAATCAAGTTTAGAACACAATGAATCTACAGTGGATAAAAAGGTAAAATGTATAGCACATTAAGACCATGATGAGCGAAAAACTACACTGATGAAAAGTGTGGTTCGACTGTATGTCTTACCTTGTCCCAGAAAAAGAGATAGGACTGACTAAACTCAAACTCCTCTATGTTAAACTTCTTCATGAAGGGAAGTCGCATGACGTTGAGGCATGAGAAGATCCAACATCTCCCTGGTGATTAAAGGAAGACAAAGACATATTTAGAGAAATATACAGATTGGTAAGGACTTAATGTGTTCACAAACTCAAAGGCATCTTTACATATTCACTAACACTCTTAAGGCTAGACTCTCAGGAAAAACTCACTTGTTCATTAGATTCCTTCAATAAAACAGACACGGCTGTACCTGTTAGGATTTATAGCACTCGATCTGAATTGTTGGTTTAATAGTCACTCTGCAGTAATTGCAAGGAGGTGAATAAATTAATGTCCTCCAAAGCATGCTGTGAGTTTTTAGATTGATATACAAGTTGGATAGACCTATCTGAATAAAGCTGCACATCTCTGCAGGTTTATAAACATACAAATTCACAAACTGCAACATCTCACCCATGTGTGTATAATAACACAAGAGCTAAGATCTTGCTTATACACATATTTATTCTTCTTGTGCAAAGTACACTACATCATGAGTGCTGCTGCACTACTTTATATCCTACCTGAGTTTTTCTGGTTGGTGATGGGCTTGCCCTCTGTGGGGACAGAGTGCTGGAAGATGTGCACAGTATCCTGGACAGTCTGCCGGTGAAGACAAACCTCCAACGGATCAATGCAGGTCGATACATTCTGGGCCAACAGGTAGCGTGGCTCTGCCCGCAGCCGCTTAACGAAGTTAACTACCTTCTCCTGACTCAGTCCTAGAGAAGTAAGAAGAGAAAGTCGAAGAAGGAAGGATGAATTGAGGAACAAAAGTGAAAGAGAGGGAACAGTACAGTGAATGGTGAAAGAATGGTAAGAAAGCAAGCACAAATAAAGTTAACTTGTAATAGAAAGACAATCACATATCTATGCCTAAGAGGAGGAATTTCCTTCTGCCCCAGTTGCCATGTCTCATCTGTGCACTTTAGACATACACACTTGCCATTTAAGATCCAATTTATGAGCACTTGCACACCCAGACGTCATAATAATGCCTGAAAAAATACAAAGATCAATACTCATAAACCAACAGCACAGCCTTCATATACTACGACTGTCTGCTGCAGCCTTTTAATTCACCAGCCATACAGATATTACAGTGGAAAAGAGTCATGTAAGGATACTGAACACAATTACAATTATAGCTCTAATAAAAAATGAAAGACACACTTGGATAGGGGAGAGACTGTCAAAATCAAGAATTCTTTCTCGTAGTACTATACAGTAGCCATACAGTGGCCCTAGGGACATGAGAGTGAGTATAACTCATCTGGCTCCATCTGTAAGAAGAACACGGAAGAAAGGTTGTCTAGTCCTACTGGGTGGAAGAAGGAGAGCTGCACACACACTGACAAAATCAAACTGGAACTGTTGTGTAGTTTGTAATTCAGTCAAATAATAGTGCAGAGCAATTAAACATTGAGAGGGACATTGCCTAGTCATGCATGATGCCTAGAGTTCGACCGGTCTCTCTCAGCTGCATTGTTATTTTCCATCCACACAAAGCTAAAATGCAGTGAGTGCCGCAGATTAGGACAGTGTCAAACTTCATTAACGGTCATGCTCATGTTGTCAGAAAACAGCAGAAGCAAGCCTAAGGCAGAGAATAATTTGAGAGCAGCTCTCCATGGGGATCGTGTCAACATTTTGACACTGATGAGTATGGATAGATAATGAAGACAAAATCATGAGAGATGGATGTTCAATCTGCAACAGCGAATTAGCTGACAGCAGCTTACACAAACACAACAAGAACAGTTGTGAAAAGGGTCAGTTAGCTAGTTGATCAGATTGTTATTCAACAAGTGAAGACATAAATGACTAGGGCAGATCATGGTGGTTTTCTATGGACAGGGGCCAAACACAGGCAGACTTGCAGATTCACTGGTTATATATCAGTGGTTATATATTACCGTCAGCTAAGCACTTTATTATGCCCATCACTGGTCCATGTGCAAAGTGCTGAACTAGAGATGGGATGAAGCCTAACAACACACCACAGTAGCTGTAAACCAGAGTTCACACATGAGATTAAAACCATTATTATAAACTATTATTCTGCTTATTTTGAATCAAACTTTTAAAAAATAAAGAGAAAAACACATGCTCTACAGTGGACGACAGCTATATGAGCACAGCCTAGAAAAAGGTGTTACGAAACCTAAAGTTAACTACAGTGAAATCGAACATTAACCTACTCAACTTAATTGGCTAGCTAAAAATATTACTTATTAACGTTAACCCCTGCAAAAAAAAAGAAAGAAAGTGGCGTAACAGTCCTCTTTCTGAGTGAGAACTTTCCTTACGAAAACCCACTTAAACAAACCGCCTGCACTTCAAAGAGTTTGACAGCCTCTTGTATTTCCAACTCCATCTTTTACCAGTTCGCTAACGCTACACATGCTAACGTTTCCACTTCCTGGAGCTGACAACAGCCTTTAACCAAAGAGTTCATGTGTGCCGGCTGTTTGTCTCTAGTGTTTGGATTTCGGCACCTTGCAGACAGTTTAGGGCCATGACCTGTGAACCTAACTGAGAAAACGACGACAAAGTCATGCTAGCATGCTAACGCAATGAATGCTAACTTAGCCTGTTAGCTGTCTCCAGCTGTCAATACAAGCTGCTCTCAGGCTGCAGGCGACACAAACCAGTGTGAATGAAACATTAGAAAGTGGCACTCAACCTACCAGTTTCCATGTTCCCGGAGAGCTCGACGAGCGCGATCTGTTTTCCTGAAAAGTCACCGGTGCTTTGTTTATCTCATTCACGGACAGCCAGTCAGTGTCTTCACAGGGTGCGCTCGTTTATGGACTCGCGGTCGGCCGTTGACGGAGTTTGTTATCTACTTACGAAGCACCGCTTTCCGACCGCAAAAACTAATCCCGTAGGTGATGTAGGATGATAAGGAGCTGCACCACAACAACAGCCATATTTATGTATTTAACGCTGAATCGTTATTGTAAACTTCCCCTAAGAGTTACATTAGTTTTCGAAGATTTTTAGGACAGAGCACAATTATAGTTCATTAACAGTACTTTGCTTAAAGCCACATCCTTAAATTGAAGTTAAATATATCTTAAAAACGTGGTTATCTAACCACAGTTGACTTGGCAACATTTTCTGTTCATATATTTTTATTTTAGTTATGTTCTCGTTTTTTCCCCAATAAAATATGCACGACACCTGCTGCTAAATCCAAATTTAACTGGTTTATGATTATGACTGACGGGTTAGTTAAACCGATTCACGGGACTTCCCAGCTGTTTTACACGGCTTTTTTTAAAACTAATTTTATTTCCCCTTTTTTTCCCACACATCATGTGAGCGGGACGGCTCTGATTAAAATAAAAGGAGCGCACCCAACGTCAAACTAAACAGAGTAATTGCGGATTAAACGTCCGGTTTACAAAATAAACTACAACTACTACATACATTATTATTTATTTGTCAAAAACGTCAAGTGCGACGCCTTTGCAAAATTTAGGAAAGCAGATCTCTGGGATTATTTACGTTAAATAGTTGTGATTTATTCTTAACCAACTGACATTTGTTTAATATTTTGTTTTCTGTTCAACCTTAGCTCGCATTTTTTATTTTGAAAATAATTTTCTACTGAAGATCAGCCTACTTGTGAATAGAATCGCACAGGGTGTAAAAGACAAAAGAAGAAGAAGAAAAAAAAACATTTACTTATGTTGTAACAATAACAGTAAGTAGTTGCTGCTACAATTTTTAACCTACTCCACACAATGTAAAATATCCTTCAAGAGGACTTGTGCTGTTTGAATTAAACAGGCTGTGGTCAAACTTCAACAACACTTCAACAACAATGAAAATAAGAATGAAATTAACCAGCTGACAGGATTTTTACAATGCTGTAAATACATCAATAAATTAAAAGTTTAGTTTAGTTTCTGTATTGCTCAGTGTTTCTTCTTTCTAGTGTTGTTCATCATAATTGACTCACAGTGTTTCCTGTTTGAAAGTTATATTCCCACTTTTGAAGCCATCCCTTTCCTGTAATGTCCTGTGAGTGTGTGTGTGAAAAGGGGTGGGAATGATTAGTGGGTAACTTCCTTCCTTTACAAGCAGCAGCAGGACAAGGGAAAGCATGCCTGGTTATTGGAAATAGGAAAAGAAAGTTAGAGAAGGAGCAGCCGACAGACTCCCAGCATCTGACTATAACTTCACAAAGCAGTGTGGTTTTCCCAAAGAAGCCATACATGTTTCACAGCCTTCCAAACAAGTTGTGGCATGTGGACCTAAACTGTACAGAGGAAGTAAAAGCAGCCTGCGATAAACATTAACCTACGCTGTGAGTGTTAGACATGTATGACTGTCTCCTCAGTGCCATCATCTGCCACTGTATTCTCTCTATTGGTAAGTCACAGGTCTTTGTTGCTAAAAATATGAAATCTTAATAAAGTTATATTTAAAAATAAGGGACATTTAATTTGAGAAACCTGGATAGGTAAGATAATGCAGGCTTATGGCTTTAATTTCATGTTTGTTGTAGTGTCTGTGGTGAAGGTAAATCATAGTCTGTATGGTTTTACAAAAATAAATTGCTATTTAAAATTATTGTTGATATTTTTCTAATGATTTTATGTACAGTCTCACTGTAATCTGTAGAAACAGTTTCTTACTGGGCTTCCCTTTTTCAGGTCTCAGTGCTGAACAATGCAGCCAGACTATTCTGGGGAGGCGTGACTCAAAACAAGTACCAGAGGGGGGCAGTCTGTCTCTGTTCTGTGACGTCCAGCATTGTGGAGACACCTGGACAGGAAACTGGATGTGGACAAATTCAACTGACGAAAAGTTAATTAAAAACTCAGATCAACACAGTTTGACCAACGTGACGCTCTCAGCAAATATAACACGTCTACTTTTAAATTTCCTGAAAATAAACCAGTCAGATGAAGGTTCCTATGGATGCAAGGTTACATGGAGTAAAGGTGAAACCGGACAGGGACATTTCATATATGTGAACGTCACAGCAGGTATGTGAGTCACGTACAGTATGTTGACGAAATGTTCATCAGTGTGCATTATGTGACTTCATATTGTTTAAATCTGGATTTTAACAAAACAACCTAATTGTATGTGTGTTTGTTCTTTTTTCTGCATCCTCCTCTAGCTGTCCCCACTGAGAGGAATTTGTTGCACAGGTTTTTGGTCTGTGCCTGTGCTTGTCTTTGTCTTCCCATCATTCTGGGATTGGCTCGTTGTCTGAGTTCGGGGTTCAAGCCTCAGCCGCTTCCCAGGACACAGTTCACACATTCATCTGAAAATAGAGGCCCAGCACACTTGGCTCCAAAGCATCCACCTCGACGTCCAGTGCCAAAGAAACGTAGCACCTCCTCGCACAAAGGTATTTGCTATTCTTTTATTTATATCCTGTAACACTGACAAATAAGTTAGTGATATTGTGCACTAATTGTTGCATTGTTTCTTTTTTGCACCTTACAGCTCCACCCCGGTCTGAGCAGAGGACTGAGGTGGGTGAAGGTCCTGTTTTAAGGCAGGATACATTTTAAGTGCCTTGATCATTATACGTTTCCACGGGCAAGACTTATATATGTCTTTCAGTTGGTGTTCATCATTCTGTTTTCACTGATCTCTTTACAGGTGGTGTATGCAGACATCTCTAAAGATGCACTGAGGCAACAGCGAGCCGTCAGAGAGCCTGCCCATTCCACTGTGTACTCATCTGTCAGATTTTCTTGACAGCAGTTGAGGCCAAGTCGGGGTAAAAAGTTGTGTGCTGACCATCAGTTGTGCGTTACTTTTTATGGGATTCTGCTTGATTCATGAAAGCTTCAGAAAACGTAAGACATGAAGCGTTTCTCACTTGCAAGATTGCATCTTAGAGATGATTTGAGGAATATTTCACTATTGCATCCCTCTTTAGCTCAAGACTTCACTTGTGTATTGTGGAAAATCATTAAGGCAGAAGATAAAATAAGACAAAAGAAAAGGATCCAGCAGAGTAATTCTTGCCTATCGATATGTATAGACTCTCCTCATTACACTCGGATGTGAAACTAGTGACTGTTTTAATTATGAAGAGACCAAAAATCGATCATGTGCACATAGCATAACAGACAGCAATGGAGCAGATAATGAGAAAATATTGCAGCATCTATCCACCAGCTGAACCACCCTGAGCTGCTGGAAAGGGAAATGACTCAGCTTTGTGCTACTCACTGATGTTAATGCCTTTACTGTTTTCAAATGGGAGCAAAGATACACAACATTTAGTGTTGACCAGTTTAAAAGTATTGCAGTTTTTAAAATGTGAAATGAATGTCTATAATGTTAATGAGTTTTATGATGTGTTCCTGTACATAAAATACTACATTGAGCTAGCAAGTGTAATGTGAGATAGTGAAAATAAAAATAAAAAAATGACACAAAATACAACACTTTATTTTAGAATACATTTTCAATGGCACATTACATAACCAAATATACATATACATGTTTAGACATCTTTTAAATTAATATATTTCCTTTAATCATTTTACTTTATTAATTAGCGTACTCTGCGGTTAACATCAATGCAAAAGAAGTTATTGTTTAATAAATTAAGCATATTAACAGAGAAAAGGCTGCAGGGCATTTAGGTGATACCTGCTACAAACTGAACATCATCTGAGCTTCCTTTTGTCCAAATGTTTCAGTCTCCGCTTCCCTTATTCGAGGTAATCACTAGTTTAAGCTAACTGAGAACAGTGTGTGTTAGTCCACACATCTGTTTTCAGTCCAATTATATCAGAAATGTATTTCTCAAAGATCTCAACAACTTCCTGGCAGGTGAAAAGGTCACATAAATTACACAGGTGTAAGGAGCCTTTAACTCTTGATGTGGCAGAACACAAACTATTCAGTCGACCTCTGAGCAACAGGAATGGTTCTCTACACAGTAAGAGTACATAGACATTAGTCAAAATACCTACTAGTTTGGTCATTCTGAAAAGACAGTGTCTTTTCAGTTTTTTTTCTTGTTTATCATTTCCTACTTTTTCCTGCTAACTCCAGTTTGTGCAGGTCCAGACTAACATTATGGTGTAGTTTAGGACTAGAGTAGACCTATTGTCCTGTTGTGCTTGTAAGCAGCTGGCTTTGCAATTTACTTCTAAGATATTGGTTAATAACTAATGACGCATAAAATCAAAAATACAAAAAAAAAAGCTCCAAGTTCACATTCAAAATGTTTTTGCCAAAGGTTCATTTTAACCTGAAGCATCGTTTTCAAGTCATCTTCATCGGCTCACATGCTGGCAAACTTCAAAACCCTGGAGACTTTCTTCCAGATACACTGAGCTAGCAGGCTTCAATGGGAGGTATCAAGAGGTGAAATGTTTTCAATAAGTGCAACGTCTATTTTCAACAAATGTGGGTGTTGATTGGCTACCCACAACGGTGCTGTAACCAGACCTAGACGTTTCCCGTCCTCTCACATAGTGAGAGAGAGAGAAATAGACAGGGAGACAGAGCATCAGTGGTGAAAAGGGCGTTCAAGAGATTGTAAGGCGCAGCTTTGGCTAAAATAAGCTTATGGCAAAATATGTTGGCAGTGTCTCCTACTGTGCCCCATGTGAGATAACTTCCACTAACCAAGCACTTCGAGTTCAGGGAAGTTACCCTAAACTACAAAAATGCGTCAGCAATGTCATAGTGCAGTAGACACAATGCAGCAGGTAGCAAGTTTACAAGAGCATCTAGAAAATCAAAGATATTCCCTCGAAAAGCTTTTTTATGAGCAAAGAACAAGTTCATATCCTACAGTAGAGAACTTAGATCCCATTGTTGCCATCCCCAACATTTTGCTGCTACAGTATGTTATGTTACTGTGCATGTGTCTGTGTGTGTGTGTTGTTGTGTGTTGTCGCACTTTTTTTTGGCAAAAGAGGAAGCTGTTGCCAGGCGTACCGTTCAAGGGCAAAGGCAATAAGAATGCCTGACCACTGATTTTCATAAAAACACTTTCTACTGACCACGCAGAAGTCGGCTAGATAAAAATTAACAGTTCGGCCATAGTCTCACGCTACCGTTTTGTTGTTGTCATGTTATAGATAGAAGAAAGCGAAAGATGCAGTAATCTAAAACATGACAACAACAAAATACAGAGAACAAGTTGAGGCAGAGTCTAATTTGGCCTACACTCACAGTATAACAGCCAAGACTTTCATGTGATGAGAACGATTAGCAACTGAGACGCAGCAACTTGCAACATTGGTTAATTTCTGTAGCTAAAGGTTGGTTAAAACGAAATCCAACATGTCAGCTGTTTCTCCCCATGAACTCACAGTATTTTCAGTTAGTTTGTAGCGTGTGGGGACTCTGGTGCAGTTGGTAATCTAGTCAGATGATCCTTGGCTTGGGAAATGGTTCTATAGTGGTTTTATGGTTGTTGTGGAGATTTTTTTCTGTTTGTGCAGCTCAGTCAGTCCACGCCATCTCTCTGTTGTGCAAGTCTGTATTTTTCTTTTTTTTTTCATTCCACAAAGCTACTCAGACTGAAAGAGAGAAGAGGGAACAGAGAGGCCAGTTAGTGGAGAGTGTTTGCCGACAGCACGCATATTTCAATCTGAAGCTATTACCAAACACCAGCTGGACAGCAGTGATTCAGAGATAATGACATATCTATAAGATGGACAGTGAGTGTATCAAAAACATATCAGGAGATATTTTTTATTATTGCTCCCCGCATGGAAGACTAATGCTGTTAATTCAAATGTCAAAAGGTTATAGAAATTCTAATATAAAAAAGGCTGATGCTACAACCACACTGTGACAAGAAGCAAATTTGAAAATGCTATTTTAATCCATGTTTCTAGAAAAGTTGGGACTTTTTCTATAATATAATTAAATATATAAAATAAAACTATATTCTGATTTGCGTCAATTTGCTTTAATCTTTATTTTTGTGACCTCTAAATTTGCTTATATTGTCAAAATACAGTTAAGTAGGTTAGTGAAAACCTCATACATTGTGCTTTTGTCAGGTTTTAATTTTTATTGTATTTTAGAAAAACAAATCTAGAAATGATGTTTGTATTGAAATATGCAAACCAGACAGAATCTAAATTTAAGACTTACAGCTGTGGATGAGTGGCTCATTTTGTCAAAGCGGAACTTCAAGTTTGACCTTGGTGATGTCTTATTTTTCCCATCTGCAAAAAACGAGAGGGCAATGGAAATGAAAGCAAAAATCATTCAGTTGTTAGCAGTAAGACCTAATTACCGTACTTACCTGTCGGACTACGGCACATGATGACAGGGTTACCTGATCCCTGGCTGTCCACACTGAGGGATGGGCTAAAGGCTGAAGAGGAAGATATAGAGGGATGGCTAGCCTGAGAGACAGAGACAACAGAGAAAAGCACAGAGTTAACAGCAAAGTCAGAGTCACTTAATGTTCAGCTGCAAGTTGAGTGGTAAGAGTGCTTTGCAAGGAAACACCATCATAATTTGGTTTACTTCACCACTTATATATAAGTTCTATAACATAATCTAGGTTTTAAAATTTCAAACAATTTCAGGGAAATTATTAGAAATTTTGGATGGTGCACCTTTATGGAGGTACATGGAGGTTAACTTAGCATAATGATTTATGCTAAGCTAATGCTAAGATAAGATTCAAGCTTTACGCTATCTTATATTAAGATAATCACTTGTTGTTGATAGCTTCACATTGACCTTACAGAGACTGGATATGTATTGATTAAAGGAATCATATTTTCCATAATGTTAAACTATTCCTTTAAACTAGTTTAATTATTCAAAATTTAATGAGAGGAATGAATTCACGCTGTAAACACTTGTGAGTATTGCACTCACTGTCTCCAGTTCTTCCAGAGCTTCTGTTTCTCCTGTGGTGCTGCTGAAGCTGCTGGTGCTGGACGAAGACCGAGAGATGTTCGGTCTGCCGCTGCTGCAGTCCTTCAGCTTGATAAACGGTCTGTTGAGTAAAAACAGATAAGAACTGAGATACAGAAGAGCTGAGAATCTGATTCTCTACAGGAGATTTTGACAAACCACGGGTTTCTGATGATGAAGTTATTTTTAAATGTCTTGTATTTTGACTACACATCTGTACTTTCTCCATTTCACATTAAACAAACTTTATTCTGTTTGGGTTCAGCCTTCTCCTCTAGAGACTTTAGACAAGTGTTAAGATTATCTTCAGGAAATACAACTGCTCTTACCTCTCTTTGTTGGGGCAGATCTCAGGTGAGCTGGGATTGGACAATGTCTCTGACCTCACTTCTTGGGAAAGCGGGCAGATCTCTGCAGGCTTTTGGTCACTGCAGACAAAACAACACATTAGTGACAACATAGCAACAATGTCTGGCACTCCATCTGCCTGCATGAAAACACACACAGAGATCTAATCACCAACCTGCGAGTGTGTTTGTCTGACGGGGATTCTGTGCTGGAGTGGAGACGAGGGAAGAGGCCTGAGCGCCGTTTCACTGGGCTCTTCAGAGGAGACTTGGCTGACAACACAGGAGGCTAAGAATCAAAGATTGTAGAATTAGTATTACAAAGTACCTGTATGATTAATTAAAATAAATAACATGGGTATACTTTTATATAATTTTTTTACAATTACAAGCAGTATTACTGCACTTTAAAGCTAAAAAACACACTTTGAGGTCACAGACTTATAGCGCCTTCTCTTCACTTCATGTTGACTGGACATTCATCTATCCCACCCAACTGTTTCTTCCCTCTCACTCTTTTACATCCTTCACTCACAGTGAAAGTGCTCTTTGTGCATTCACTGTTGCTCTGTGGAAGTCCTCCTCCACTCAGGCTGGCCGGGACCCCACCTCCCACCCCGGGACTCCTGTGCCGATGAGACCCCACCATAGTCTCCATGGAGTGACTCCTGACACGCATGGCTCTCTGGAGGAGAGAGAGGAAACAGAGAAAGAGTGGATGGGTGAGAGGAGGACATAGAGGACCACAGAGGAAGGAAGGAAATAGATGGGTAATTGGTTTCAGAACAGGATTTTCTAATTTAAATTAAGTTCTTGAATGAATTAGAAATGGTATAGTAGATGTTGTTGCTAAATTTAACCACCAGGGGGCACAGTTCTCCAAGCATGAAGTCAAGTGAGTCTGGGTAGATGGAAGAACAGCAGCATTGTAATGATTTTATGTGGTTTAGTTTACGGATAAGAGACAAAAAGACTTAGTCCATAATAAATTACAGCCAGTAAAATACAAATTATATAAATTCCATCTATTTATCTATCCATCTATCCAGCTCATTTTCTTTGAAAGTATAAAGATATATTTTCAAGTGTCAATCTTCTGTTGGCTTTACAGTAACGCAGACAGGTGATACATATTAACTGCTAGGACGGCAAAGAGAACAGCACTGCCTGGGACTGCCTGCAGAAAGTGTAAAGTAGCTGTCCACAATACCTGTGAAGAGTAAAAGAGTCAAATTATCACATTTGTCACACATGAATCTCTTTCACACACACTCAGATATAACAGTCCCGTTACTTTCATTGAGCCTGTAGTATAAGAGAAAGTAAGAGAGAACAAATAAAAGCTGTAGAACAATAGAAAGAAAACAGGAGACGAAGAATAAGAATTAACAAAGTGAAGTTTGACACATATACTAGTGCACCTCAACAAATTAGAATATTATTAATATTGTGAAATTTTCTTTTTTTGCAATTTTATTCAAAAAATGAAACTCTCATAACAACTCAACTCTCATTCATCTCTAAATCTAGAATATTATTCTAGATTAATCATGTAAAGTGGGGCCTTTTTTGTTAGCATTTCAATGATTACAGCTCACAGCTCATGAAAAAACAAAATAAATAATCTAGTATGTGAAAATATTACACTGTTAAATATTCAACCACTCCTGAACCAGAGGCAACATGACAAGTGTCTTATCTGGACTGAGGAGAAAAAGTATTGGACTGTTGCTTAGTGGTCCAAAGTCCTCTTTTTTGAAAGTAAATCTTGATTTTTGTGTGGAACTCAAGGTCCAGGAGTCTGGAGGAAGAGTGGAGAGGCACAAAATCAAAGTTGCTTGAAGTGCAGTATGACGTTTCTATAGTCAGTAATGATTTGCGTTGCCATGTCATCTGCTGGTGATGATCCACTGTGTTTTATCAAGTCCAAAGTCAACACAGCATCTACAAGTAGATTTTAGAGCACTTCATGCTTCCATCTGCTGATAAGCTTTATGGAGATGCCAGTCTTCTTTTCCAGCAGATCTTAGCATCTGCTCATAGTGCCAAAACCACCACTAACTGGTTTGCTGACCATGATATTACTGTGCTTGATTTGCCAGTCAACCAGGCAATAATTCATGCTAGCGGGAACCAAGTATACTGAGTGCATAAGTTAATATTTTTTTGCATATTTTTCACATTTTTTAGATCATCAAACAAATTATTTTTGAGCACTACTACTTTTGTGCATTCATTTTTACATACACACACACACACACAAAAATGCACATGCCTGCATGCCCACAAATACAGAGAATAAGATTAAAATCATCAAGCAGACAAAAAAGAAAAGCAGTAGAAGCTATGATACCAGTGGTTTAGCACCTTAAATCATCTTGCAGACTTGTGACATTTAGTTGACCTACAGTGAGAAAGCCTCACACTCTTGTGCTCTAACAAATAAATGTCACAGAGCTTAGACAAGATTACTTGTGTAATGTCACTTGCACTTTCGTCCAGCTTTATGTTCACCTTGAAGGACTCTAGCAGACCTCCGTGCCCCCCGTTCTCCAGCTTGTCGTCCTCTCCCACCTGGCCCAGACCCATCGTGGCCTGGCTCTGTCTGTGCAGCTCATCATGGAGGTTGTCCAGTAGTGCAGCTCTCGTTCGCCCCTGGAACCAATATATTAATGTAAAACTCATGAATGAAAGTATTGCAATTAATTAAGGTGATTATGGTGGAGGTTGAACAGTGAGTGAAGGCATGCTGGGGTGTTTGAGTGGTCATGTGTCACCTCTAGTTTGGCAAATTTGTCAGATTTGTAGCAGGCGTTTTCAGCATTGATCAGTTTTGTCAGCAGGAAGTCTCGAAACTCAGGACCCTGGAGAAAGAGAGAGTAAGAGAAAGGGAGAATAAAGTGGGTTGAGTTACATGATGTAACAGTGATGAGGAAAGAAAGATGTTATCAGGATTGTACAAATTAAAGTTTTACAGCACATTGTGTCTGATCACGAGTATCAGTCTGCCTCAGATCCTCTTCTCTAATGTGTTGCAAATCAATTCTCAATAAGCACCCAATCTTCTACTTTTAGTCAGACCTATCTAACTAATATTTTCTAATGTATTTTCCTGTTTGTGACAATGATCTGAAATAATGCAACTCACTCTGCATTATATGAAATTGAATGATGATTTTTTGCAAAAAGCTAGCAGCTGGTCTTCAAGCTACTAGTGAGTTTAAAGTCTGGCTGCTATCTTTACCCTAAAAAGATGAGAGTCATCGTTCCATCTAACTCTCTGTCAGAAAGCAAATATTTGTATTTCCCAGTATTCAAAAGTAAATGATCAGCTGTTTCTGGACTGATTTAATGATTCGTTATTAGGAAAATGAAGAATTTAGTCACTGAACACTAACTTGAGTTATTGCTATCTTGATACTAAAAACTGTCGCTCACCTTCTTGAAAACTGCTGGGTTTGGGAGTGGTGGTCCAAAAGGAGGTACATCCTCCCTTGCTGTAACAGACACCTGTTAGACACAGACACAGACACCTGAAGTAAAATAAGTAACAGTCACACAATAATGATGTTTATTTCAAGGGCTCAGGTTTCAAGCTGAGGGAATGAAACATAGTCTGAGTGAAACCAGAGAACACTGATGTTGTGATGGGTGATTCATCATGAAGACTGCTGTGTCTCTGCGCATGTAGTTATATATGTGCACACACTTTGTTTTCTGATACCAAATGGACGCTTTCAAACAAATTTAGATTTTCTCATTTAAAATGATTACAGACCACCCTAGAACAGAAATAGTATCATTTCAACTTAGTTTGTACCTTGTATGTTGTGTGCTCTGTACATGGATTCTCAGCCTGCACCAGCACATATGCATGCAGGAAGTTGGAAGCAATCATGTCTGGAACAAATGGTGTGGGCTCCTCCTGGAAGACTGCAGCCACAATGTCATTTCCTATGTGCCTTTTCCTCTGGAGCTGGAGGAGGCAGAGGAGATTTTATTTTGCAGTTGTGTAGCTCAAAGGACACACTAAAATGATACAAAACGGATTGACTGAAAATAATGAACAGCATAACACATTAACCATACCTGACCAATTTAATATTGATATTTTTGCCTAACTTGACAGAAAAATCCATTGTGCCTTCAGTGTAACAATTCAAATCCACTATTAAAGCCTGATACCTGCTGGACATCTCCCTCTGTGAAGGGAAGCTTGGTTGACACATGGAACATAATCTCTCTCTGTCTGAAGACAGTGTAGACAGATTCTGTCCCTGTCTGTCCGTGGGACACATCCAGCCCACCACGGAACCTGTCACATCATCAAAACACATGTCATATAGTCAGTGTGGCTTCAGTGATAACACAAGCTTTTTGTGGAAGTCCTCCTCCACTCAGTTTTTTAAAACGTGCATTTTAAATGCCAGTTTCATCACGTTCTACATTTAACTAGCTCCAATGCCACCCTAAGGTGTTATGCAATTTGCTGTAACATGTCAATTACAATTTAAATTCTAACATTAAAGTGACACAATAGAAAAAAAGTCTACAAGACAATAAATATAGTGTAGAAACCCCTGATTACCTGTCTCCATGGCACTTTTATTTCTAAGATCTGTTTCACTAAGCAGTTTATCTCGATTATGAGGCCGAAACAGCAGGACAAATTGCTCCGAGGTTGCAGTAATTAAACCCTGCTATTCCACTCTATTACAGTGCACTCTAATAGCATCCTTCGTTTGATCCTTGTGCACTTTCCTCTCCAGACTTCATTTCTTATATTCCTGCCTGCCATTTTGCTCTGCTTTTTGTCTATTATTCAATTCTACTCAATTTCTTACCCTTTAAAGTCCTGAAGTTCAATGTTGTCGCCCAGAATACTGAGAAACTCCTTGAAAGCTGGCGTCTCTTCATTGTTTCCAAACAACACTTCTTCTGATGTCTGAGAAAAAGAGACCAGAAAAGGTACAGACAGACAATAGGGAGACAAGGGATAAAAGAGTGTGTAAGATCTGATGGTGTATGTGAGGTCAACTGGAGTACATTGACAAGATCCTTTTTAAAAGCTCTCACCTGTCCAAACTTCTGATAGATGACTCCAAATTTGAAGGTGTTGTTGACCTCGTGTTCATCATATGCCAATATCAACTGAGATCCCTGTACATACACAAAAACAATTATCTCTTACTTATCGCTTTCAACTTCTTACACACTTTTTGTTTGCTGTAGTAGTTATAAAAACATGTTTTCCTCCTCTCCAACATGCCTCCAGAGCAAGGTTATTGGGCACTTGTTATGTAAGGCAGGCATGCGACAAACTGTCATGGCCCCCAGTGAAGGCAGTGATCCTGTTGCTAGCTGTCGCAGACTGAGACACAGATGGTTTTCCTTCCCCGAAGCACAGGCTGAAAGCATCTTCCATCACACTCCTCCTCCAAACTCACGGGAGTATCAATTTTAGAGAGCTGCTGCAGCCTTGTATCATCAATCAGTTGTGAATAATTTACTTACAGTACTGAAGATGGCAGATGTTAGAGAGGTAGGGGGCTTATGAAGAGTAATATGTGATTTGCTTTGCTATTTATTCTGATTAAGAGTCAGAAGAGAAGGTGGGCAATGTTGGAAAAATAATCAAAGGAAACTCTGCATTTATTTATGTTTAAATGTCCCAGGACATAAATAAATGGCATTAAATATTCACGAGTTTTTAGTAGAATTCGTGGAGAGTTACTTATTCAATGTAGCATCAGAATTTTAAATAAACAGTTCACCTTTGTCTCTTAATAGAGGCACATGGAGAAAGCGTAAAGTGGCTCATGTCAGCTTGATAAAATAAATTTATGACTCGCTGCATGAGCTGTGGTCAGACGGGTTGTGATGAGGTCACAGTGTGAGACTGGATAAAGGATAAACTCACCCGAGGATACAGGACTGGGTTGAATTTCAGGCCTGTGGCATCGTCACAAAAAAGCTGAAAGAAAAAAACAACAACTCATGTCATATAAGAGAAATCTCATGTACACTACTCAAAAAAAGAGGCAACCATTAAATCACACAGATTATTCAGATTGTCAGCACAGATCGTACTAGAGGAGCTCAGGACCTCTCACACTCATGGAGTGTGTTTCAGACAGTTCGGTCAGAAACATGCACATCAGTAGCCTGCTGAAGGTCATTTTCACTTGTGCTGCCTAAATGGACAGATTGATATCCCTGAAGTTTAACTGGCTTGGTGTTATACTGGGATGATTAAGTGGTCCCTTAAAGTTTGTGCAGTGTATATGGAATAATACACACTGCAAAAAATACAGAGTCAGAATTTACTATTTACAAATGTATTTAAAAGTTAAAGTGTATTTTTGCCATCTTAAATCATAATGATTTATTTGAACATTTGATTACAAAATATAATCTATCCCTGGCTGAGTTATTGAATTACATGTCAGGGTAAAATCATTAGGTTAGTATTGGAAGTATGAAGATGAAGCAGGTACTTTGCTTTATCTAACATGGGGATGTTAATTTTCTCTTCTGGAAGAGAGTAATCAAAGTATTGGAGAGTGGTTAAAAACTATTGCCAGAATCTTCCCAGCTGGTGCGTTTAGGAAAGAGGGTAGGTCTATATTCACACAGGGGCATTGGATTTATACAGGCAGGCTTTACTGATGCCTCAAGGTCTGACCTTCATCACTGGAAGAATCAGACAAAGCCTGATTTTGTTGAATGGTTAAAAGTGCCTAATATCTTTACTTTTCACTTTACTGCTTTGTCCTTTTTTACTTAGCTACTTCTGTGTGACCAGATTTGTTTTGTTCCGGTGCCGATTCTTCATTGATTTACTGCCATGTTCTATCTTTTGTTGTTTAACGTCCAGTCAGCTGCAGCATCCTCCTTCAGTTAAGTGAGACAGCTTTTATTTTGTAACCTGGAGTACGCTGTAAGCTGCACCTTACCTTAGCAATCTGTGGTACACTGGGCAACTGGTTGATGCCTGCTAAAGAGATCCTGTCGTGGACTGTTTTGGTCCTTGACCTGTGACAGGATAAAAAAAAACTTCCATCACAGAGATTTCATAACTTTTGACTATTTTATATACAATCCCCTGAGCAGATTAAAGTAATGGAAGAGTTATCGTCACAAGTCAGCAAGTCTCAACAGAGAAAAAAAGACAACACCTAGTTATGGTCTGATTATTACCAAATGTAGCAGCACTGGAGACGTTGCTAGAATTATCATTGTCACTTGTCAAAAAACAGATTAGCCATCATCTGGCCACAGTCCACTCACAGTGAATACAAGAAAACATAGCATTACTTCATTGTTTTTGTCACCTGTTAATGAAAATGCCACCAACTGTGATAAAGGCAGGAAATCTGTTCACTACAGCACCTCAAATCTGTTCAGAATTAATCATGACAATGAAACAACAAAAGAGAAAGGAGAAGGGAGGATTTTAGTCACGAGCAGCATGGCACTGTGGAGGGCACTGCCGGTGTCTTAGCTGGTTGCAGACTGACATATCTCAACAACTATTGGATGGATGGCCATGAATGCTGTAGTGACATTCAAGGTCCAGAAAGGAAGAATCCTCAATACTTTGGTGACTTTTCATCTACAGCCATCACAGCCAAGTCAAACATTTAATTTGTCAAATATTTTTCATTTATTGCAAATCTTAGCATGCTAACACAGTAAACTGATATAGTGAATATGGTAAACATTAAGAAGTACAGCATACTTAATGAGAACTCCTTGTTGGATGTTCAAACAGTTCTCTGGCACCCCTTCCCCTTCTGTATTATGAGACACTGTCAATATGCACTCATATAAATGAAGACTGTGTCCTGTCCCCTATACACAATGATGGGCTGTTCACTTTGAGTGTGGCAATAACCTGGCTCTTTGTGTTCTAGTATGACTGTAGACTATATTATTACAGCTTATGGACAGGTTAATATTTTTACCAGAATTTGGTGTGCCTTCACAAATCTTACATCATGATTCATACATGCCTACATATCAGGAATGTAGTGTTGATAATTATCATGTTAGATATACTTTGCTGTTGGAGTCAAGGCATACATCAAATTAGGATACCAATCATTATAACAGTCCATTTCTCATTATATATACCTGAGCATAATGCGTAGAAACTCCTGTACCTCAGACTCTTCATGTTTCAGAGACATGATGAGGTTGCCTATGCTGCTGCCACTGCAGTAGTAGTTCATGTGCTCCTAAAGGAATGTAGCAAAGAGAGTGTAAGAGAGTCATTTTAAGTCAAACACAATAACAGACTTCACTTCCTAGATCCAAAATGAAGTGGACACCAATACAAACACACTGACCTTGCCTAAAAAGTGTTTGCGGTAGGCACGGGCTGTGCTGTTACACTCCAGGCGGTAACTGTGCCCCGCACCAGGACTCATGCCTTCTCCTCCATCCTCCTCCTCACAGAAACTGGATTCTGAGGATGAAGGGGTTCCTGCTGGTGCCTCCACATCCTCAATCCAGTAACCCCCAAACTGTGGCAGGATTACCTGGGGGTATGGACCACCCTTCTCCAGCACCTTAGACAGGAGGGCAGAACAAAGTCAAAATGTAATAAAACTTGTTAATCTGAAAGTAATAATGACAAAAAATGCACAGTACTTCAGCCTTAACATGTGTTCAGATGTGTCATCTATTGTCAGAAAAACTCAGCTAGTGGTCACACATGAGAAGGGTGTAAATGCGTTTCAAGTGTATTATATGAGTGAGAAATGACTCACATCTTCTATCCGTGGGTAGGGGATATAGTCATCCTGTAAAACAGAGGACACACACACATGGAAAGACTAATTTTAACATAAGTTAACTTCATTGACTTCTCCACAATGATACAGTGGCAAGCACAGTCACAAGCACAGAGCAGAAGAGTAACTGACTTATTATGCCAAATGGACTCTCAGGTGATGATGCAACAGCCTGAAATGCACAGTCATCAGCAAAAGTCAATGAGGGCGTGTCATCCCTTGGTGATGTCAGAGCTGTGTTGATTTAATAGCCCCGAGGGTTAGGAGCTGTTATGAGCCTGATGTCATTTAGCAGTCTGCTAGAGTAGCACAGCTCTACTGTATGACCTCTAAATACTGCTGAGGTCCGTCTGCACCACTGAGAGAGCAGCATCGTGGACAGGTAGTCATTTATATTCTGCAGCAGCAGGAGTCAGGATACTGGCAGGCCGGAGAGGATCAATTGAGAGTTGGAGTTCATTCAGCTTACAATAAATTAGATCAGGAGGCTATTGATCGTGTAATTTAAAAAGCCAGAGAAATATTTAAAAAAGTTTTCAGTGAGGTGTTCAGGAACCCTCATAAGGAGGAAGAGGAGACAAGAATAACAACAGAGCAAATCAGGAGATGATGACCAAGGAAATCATGCAAAAAAATGGAACACACAATAACACAAACTGATGAGTTCATCAGAGAAGATATAAACAAGTGTGTGACTGGTCACACCTTCCATTGTTTGGTCTCTTCAGCTTTAGGAACCTTATTAGCGTCCATACGCAGCGTGAGGATGGAAAAGCACAAGGGTCATAAAGCAAGTTCCACATTTAAAAACTGTCCTAGAACATCTCATTCCTGTTTTCAGATCTCATTGTCTCTGTTGCTAGATGACAACTCGGTGAGTCATAAATGCTAATGTAGCTTTCCTACACTCACACAGGTAATACAGACACTTAGTCATCCTCTGTCTCTCTTAAATCCAGACATGCAAAGCGTTCCTTTCCTCATTATTAACATTTGATGGGACACAGGCGCAGGACAAGGCCTTTTCAGTCTGCAGTGTTTTGCATATATATGCAGATATGAAAAGCCAGTGTGGTAGACACATGTTAAATTTGCCAATTACGGCACAAATCCAGTGGACCAGCTTGTCTACATGACTGAGTATACCAGTGAACATATGTGTAGAGATTCAGAGATGCTGAACATATGCACCACTACCATTGTGTCTAATACCCCCAAACATACTAAGAATCAAGCAGCATTCATTAGCAAACTACAATATAGACCCATGGTCCTCAACACACACACACACACACACACACACTTCCCAGTCTAGTCAGTAGTATGTGTTTGTATGAGTGTATACTGATGGAGCAGCTGTTACAATCGCGGGGGAGTCATTGTCAGTAATATGATACTGATCACAAAGACGCTTATAAGCGGATTTAATTTTCAGCCAAAGAGAAACAGACACAGATGAAGGGAGGACAAAAGAGAAGGAAGGGAGGAGAGGTGAAAAGGGGTGAGGTTAGGAGATGAAGAAGAAGAAAGGTGGGAAAAGAAGAGGTGAGATCAAAAAGTTGACCTTCATCATTGCCATCTAGATTACAGCACAGGTGGCTCAAGAGAGCAGGTCGATGCAAGCTGAGGTTCAGAAAAGATGGATGATGTGGACAGCTTTTGTGTGTGTGTATATGAGGCTCTTTGATCATCGAGCTGCATTGACTAGCTGTCATCCACCAGTCACACTTTCCAAATAACTCTACTGATGTCTTCAATCAGCCTGTCCCTCTTCCTCAACATGGGTCTGCATCCCCCACTTCTTCTCCTCTCCTGTGTTATTAAGGGGGAATGATGATTTATAATTTAAGGGCAAGGCTAATGTTATTCTATGTTTTCTAATGGAAACAAATCTAATGGAAAGGTCAAAGCAAACACTGCATGAGTGTCAAAACTTTCCACATTCCTCATACTATCTGTGTCCCTTTGCCCCAAGCCGATTAATTTCTAATGAAAATGTAAATCTTTAAAAATCCTTCAAAAATAGTTTGCTTATTTTTTTTAAAAGAAAGCTTTGTAATTTCCTAAACCACTTGGGCACTGCGGCTTTTAGCAAACATTACTCAAAAAGCAGTATATAGCAAATTGGTTGGGAACTATTTTCAGCAGCGTATTAACGTTTGATGCTTTTAGACCCCAAATGAAGCTCTTCCGTACGAAGGAATAAACTATATTAGGTTTTCATGACAGAGGTATTTTATTAGTAGGACAAATTCATTATTAGTTTTAGTATTTTGATGGTAATAATTTGTTGACAATAAAAATACAGAATATCAGCATAATTACCCACCAAAACTAAAATTATAACTTGAAATTAGTTGTTTATATCAGTTACAAATGTGAAAAAGGTTGAGTTAAATGGAAGTGTTAGCACACACTTTCTCTAACTCATACTTTTGACTGTCTAGTAACTTCCCATCTACTGGTTGTTAGTAAATAAACAAAGCAACATGTGGAAGCTTTGTGGAAGTTTTCACTTTTCAACATTCAAATTGACTAATTCACACATTGTGGCGATCTCATTTTCTCTCTAAAACACTTGTCTCCCTCTATCTTCCTTCGCTACTCTTCCCTCTTGGTTTAACTGTGTCTTTACATTTCTCTTCCCATCTGCTTTCTCTTCCTTTTCTCCCTTTATATATCCCCGTCTGTCCTGAGACTACCCAAAGCCTGTGCCCTCAGTGGGCCAGGGAAGGCACACAGTAGTCACAGAGTCTGACTTTGTTCAGAAAAAAAATTTATGTATACCATACCGAGAAAGAGAAAATAGTTGTGTTAGTTGAGTTATTTTTCTTTGCCCCCAGCATGCTCATTATCCAGTTTGAGCTGCAGAATGAGCCCAGCAGGCTGAGCTGCACTGACTGAATCATCATCATCTATCTCATCTTTGAATATGTTCAATGGATGTGGTCAGAGAAGAAAAGACACTGTCTCAAAGCATGTTCCTGTTCTGTTCGATGTTTTGACTAGTGAACATGCCTCCTATTAGCACAAACATACTACTACAATGTAAAGAATAAGGAAACAGAGAAGAGAAATAAGGAAGAGATACAAGAATTAAACACAGAATGAAAATGGACCACCAGGAAAAAAACGTTTTAATGACTCATACCTGCATCCTCTCCAGCATGTCAAAGAACTCTGCAGACTGAAACAGAAGAATATTTCAAAACATGAAAAACAAGTTAACACTGAAAAACTTCAGAACTTCAGAGCATCAGAGTCTATGTTTAGTCAACACAACAGCTCAGTCATCAGCCTTTATGTAGTCTTAATTTACACCTTATACAAGTGTTTTGACATTAGGTTCAAAACCCAAATGTTTGAATTAAAGGTCTTACATTGGTAACACTGGAGTTGACAGCAGCAGTTCTTGCTGACTCTCCTCTACAATACAAACTTAGCTGTGTCAAGAGGGAAGGGAAGGGCAGGGCACTAGACTTTCCCAAAAGCCTCTCACACCCACATGCACACACACTGATAAGCAACCACTTCCTCTGAAAGCAACATACACACATAAGCTCACAAAAACCCATGCATCAGTGTGACTATATTCACACATCCACATCCCCCGGGGCTTTCACCTTGTCACATAAACAAGCTGCAAAGGTGATAATGGTCTACAGTACATGCTTGTCTTTGTGCTCCTATGTTGGCGCGCATAGACATGGACTCCCTCCCACACAACAGATTTACAAAAGCATTGGTAAAAACACAGATTCGGTAAAGAATTGATACAGAATCTGAGAACAGACCTACGTTTCCTCTTGAAACAACACAATATATTACTGAATTGCAGTGCAACCAAAAAAGAAATAAGACCTACTTATAGTGATAAAAAAATCAGCCATGACCTACTTTAAATTACTTTGACAACCAATATACATACTATTACAACTATAAATTGTACCGGTCAGGGTGCTGCACACTCTGTAGCTCAATAAAATACACAGCAACAGGAATTGTAAAATAAAGTAAATACCTTACCAATGAACTGTAGCCCTTTAAGTGTTTCAACAGGGTTTTACATTCATTTGAATGAATATTTAATGAATATTCAAGCAGTAAAACACTGAAACATACTACATTTTAACAGTATAGTATAACTGTAATAGACATTAATGCTACTATCTAATCTGGTTACTGTACCTACAATGTGTTAAAATCTATACATCTATCATAGCCACTCCCATTGTAGAGCCACACACACACACACACACACACACACACACACACACACTCAAACATAGCTTATCAATGAGTTAATATTAACCAGTTCAAGGTGTTGTAAGCCGATACAATGCTGTGCCTGGAACTGCAGAGTCAACACCAGACAGCAGCCAGACTAGCATTAAGGACAGCTGTCCGTATCTGTTGCATTGTCAAAGTGTGTGTATGTGTGCCCATGTCTTTACCTCCCTGTGTGTTCTAGAAGAGCTGTATTCCTAAAAAGCAGCTTTTATAGCTTTATTTCTTTCAGTTTAATCTATCAAGCTGTGAATAGTACATCTTCACAGACTGTTGACCATGACAGTTTAAAAGACACAGTGATGCAGCTCATCTGGGAAGTGTCTGAGTGAGCTCCTGTAGCGCTGACAGTGTGTTCAATCATCAGCTACATCTCCTACAGTGACCAGACAAGAGCAAGGACAAGATACACCTATCTTTCTTTCTGATTCGCTGTCATTCTAAAAAAGGACGTGTCTATCTGCCACTTTTATGTCATTGCAATTTGCTCTATCTCTATTATATAAGCTTCTGAACATTGTTTCTTGTCTCTTCTTTTTTTAACCGTGTCCAACATTTTTTTCCATTTCTATCTCTATTTTCTTTACCCTTTCTCTCCTTCGCCTAATGTCTATCACTTTTAAATTCCTCCAAGTATCTTGCTCTCTCTCTCTCTCTTTCTTTAGCAACAACAGCTGCATTTCTTATCTCCTAATACGGGGCAACCACAAACCGCGGGCAGATTAGACTGGCTGCCTGCCTGCCTGACATAGTAATTACCATGTTTTTCATGAAAAGATGCATGTCTTCAGCTGCGTTACCATCTTTGCAAAAGGGTTTTTCTAATGATCAATTATGCTTTTAAATTAATAAACTTGCATTCGGAAAAACAACATGCAATTGGAAGACTGTACTAATGTTTGCTTATGATACACCTCTGTACGTCTATGTAAATATTCCTTTAAAAAAACAACTGTTTCTAGTTTCAATGGTCATTTACAAAATGAACAGTGTCTACACTATATTTCTGATCAATTTGAAGTTGTAAAATCTGCTTTTCTTCAAAAACATCATAATTTCCATGAGACTCCAAACTAACAGTCACTTGTTTTGAGTTGAGTGCAGTTCACTTCAATACATGAGAGCCTGGTTTAAAATAACTGCATCATAACTCAGCCCAAGTCAGTATTGCCCTAAGATGACTGGATGGTAGATGCAGACTCTTCTCTCCTGCCCACAACATATCTCTTTCGTGACGGGTGGATGAAGGAACGGGCCTGAGCTGACTGCCCTGACCTCACAGCTATCAGATGTACAGTAAGACACAAACACCTCACAGCACATCTCTGACAGACACCTGGAACACTGGGTGATATTTGCACCAACACTCATCTATGTTTCATACTTCAGTCAATACAGTTTTGGCTCAGTCCGTGCGCTGTGAAATTGTTGTGCATGTGGGAGGAAATCTGCTGAAAACAAAGCCTGTTTCTAAAACATTTCAAAGATGCAACATCCATAAGATTCAATTTCCATCACAACATTGGATCACAACTGTTATAAAAAATATTTTACTAGCTGTAAAATGTTTTTTTTTAATTAGATTGTTCCAATTCTTATGTCTCATACAGAAACATGTTTATAGACACAGTTACAGAATATTTTTTGTTGAATGAATGACTGAATAATATTAGCTGTAAAACAAGACAGTCAATTAATTCAGCTGCACTGTCTGATAGTGAAACGTGTTTGTTCCCCAGCCAGCTTCTTCAAATGAAGCATCACACTGTAAAGTTTACTAGACAGTAGTCCTGATGTTATATTTACACAGTAACCATAACACTGCCAACACTCTAGTAAGGTAGTGCATGGATGAGACATTTGTTCAAACAAAGCTGATACCTAAAGTAGATTCAATGTAAATAGAGAATTTATGTACAAGTAAACTTCCACACTAAGTGGTGCACTTTGATCTGAAAAAGTATATTGTTTTTTAGTGATATAAATAGAGTTGTTTTTTGAGTCAAAATGCAGACTTACCTTATCTCGAGCAGCTAAAACCTCTGAGGTCTCTCTGTCTATGTTTTCTTATTCTCTCCTCCCTTCTACATTTAGAAAAAGACTTTCCTCTCACGTGCTTTTCATCTCTATTTTGCCTTTTAATGCCTAAAGCTTAAACAGGAAAGTCAAGTTAGATGGCAAACTGAATTGTCTGTCAAAACAGAACAGGTAATTCCAGTGTGACACACGCACAATCTGCAAGTCAGCCATGACATGACATGTTTATTTTTGCTGTCTCTGGCAACGTCTTTGAGGGTGGACTGTTAACATTATACACAGTGTGAGTCACCACAGAATGTAAGAAATACTATTTTACAATTAAGTCATACATTTAAAAATGCATTATTATTAAATATTCTAGCACTTAAAGATATTTCAACTAAAAGTAAGTATATCCACTATTCAGAATGGCACGTTTTAAAACAATGTATTATATAGATTATGTGACTGTAATTATGGATGCAGTAATATGTACATCACTTTACTGTAGCAACTACTTTATGTACTGCTGCACTAAAAAAAAAAAACAAGAAACCTTGACTTCACCTGATTTGTTAACATGTTCCATAAAATGTAATTATGTCAAATGAAAGCAAATATTTTACTGTTATTATTGTTATTAATCCTAATCTCATCATTAACTATTATTAATTGCATCATTAAATAATCCTGGATCCTAAATCCAGTACAGTAGAAGTATTAAGCTGCACTAAATTATATGGAAATATTCAGCACCCTCAATTGTTTTATACTTTTACAGCACTTAAGTAAATGTACTTATTTCTCACTGGTATCCCTGGTGGCTTTGTGTTTAAAGCTGCTGCATGTGACAGGCAATGCCAAAAACTACAATGTATTGCAACAATATGTGCTATTATAGGTGTGAATGCTTTTGTCTTCACAAGTAGTACATCATCCTGCAGACAAAATGTACAACTGTGACTGAAATTAGTGCCAGAACTACCAGGTATGAAAGAAAACAATGATTCTGGGGTCAATAGGGCCAGTAGTGCTTTATTGTGTATAGTGTATCACTTAAAAGTTCAATTTTGAAGCTGCAAAATCATTTTTTCTCTCATCCACATGGCAGCCAAAGTAGGGTAGTCGTATCGGCGCATTAGATTAGAGCTGTGATTGAAGGTAATTATACATTTCACAACTTCTTTACCAGTGTGACATTGATGATGATGACCATTAGACCACTCTAGCTCTCAGCTAGAGTGAATTGTGGTTTGGTGATTGATAATTATCAGAAATCAGCCACACATTGAGGAAGGAATGATGTGTTCTGGCTTAAGTTATATTTCTTTTCTCATTTATTTTATACATAGATTTTTGCATATATATTTTTTCCCTGTCTTGGTCGAACCATATTTTCAGTCAATAAACTCTTTCTTACGATAAACAGAAAGTGGCTACATCTTGCAGGAGCCATCATCTATTTCCTGTGTATCACTCTGCTAATCTGCCTCCTTGCAAGATGTGTCTTCTATTATCATGCTGGGGGAAAATGAAAAATTCTGGAGCTGCAGTGAAAGTGCAATGCAGTGTGGGTAATGAATCTCTGAAAAAAAAAAATTTTTTACCATCTGATATGAATAGTAAAGTGCTCTACCGTACCTGTCAATGTCACTACATGATTTCATGAAACAGTTCATGTAAGAAATGACTTCCTACAGTCTGATAGATTTCATTTGTTTTAATATTCAGTTTTGCTTTTAAATTTTATTTTTCAGTTTGTTAAGTCACAGCTTTGCCCAATGTTTTTTGGGTACAAAGTTTGATTGAACTTTTTTGTACATTTGTAGTCACAGAAATGTTAACCTGATAATAAAGCTTCAGCTACCCTTCTTACTGTAGTACTGTATAGTTATGAATCTACACAACATTACTATATTTTCACAACATGACCTTTTATAGGCAAATGGAAATTCACTCTTCACCTCATACCAGAACTGCAAATAAAAATATAGTAACAGGCCTTGTATATTGACAATCCACAGTGACAGTCAAAGCAGCAATGGTCACGGTTCATCCTCTTAACCCAAGTAAAGCTCAGAAGGAAATAACAATATTTCTATCCTAAATGAGTAATGAGGACATGAGGAGAAACTTTTGGTAAAAATGGTGAAACAGTGGGTGAACTATACATTTTAAATATACTATACCAACACCACACACTGTAGCACAGGTTAGTTCATGCATTTAGGACTCTAGGATTATATCACTCCATGCCTGGAGAAGCAGTCACAGTAAAACTGGGAGGAGTTGCATACACAGTGACATCACTATATAATATTAGTAATAATTAATATTAGTGTAAATTTAGAGAGCATTGTTAGAAGTAAATTACGGACAGTGCTACTAGAGTAGAGGCTCTGTTAGCATAAATTCCGATCAATCACCTAGCGATTACATGTCTTACAAAATAGCACAAAGGAAAAAAATAACATTCAACCCAAATTATGTATACGTGATTATAAACCACATTATATGCCACAGAAAGCCTTACAAATCTTTAAAATGTATGTTTGTATCATACCATGTTGTAAACTTCAAGTTGCTGTAACACTGAAGCTTGTCATTGTCTCTGACCTGCTTTGCTTGCAATAGATTTTCTAATAGGCTGTAAGCTCTAAAAAGCAAAAATGTGTCAACCCCTAACTTTAACCTTAAACCTAACATGAAGGGCCCACTGTATGTGCATGTAAACATTAACATGTATGAATCCTACCTTCATGGTGGGTGGTGCTGTTCGGGGCGGTGAGGGGGGGTATTCTCCCACAGGGACATTTGAGATGTTCAGCAGCTCCTGTTTCCTAGAGAGAAGATGATAAATTAACAATAAACAAGGTTGATTTATTGATGTTCGTGACCACGCAAATGTTCCAAATTTTAACAAAGGGCACCTGTCATCATTTGCTCACTCAGTGCACTTTCACAGTAATTCGATTGGCTGATGCACAGTCCTTGACTCATTTAAGTTTGTGAATAAAGGACAATACTACAACCACTACTTCCCCTCTGAAACAGTCACTATCCTCACTTAAATACATTTAAAGCACAGAAAAGATGAGGTTCTCCACATTCACATCAACAAGGTATTTCTTCTTCAGAGTGCAAGTTTGGTTTAGTTCAGTCCTTTAATTTCATGGTTGAGTTCTTTTCACTCAACCTGTGACAATGAGCTTATTACTAGAATGAGTGGAAAAATATGCCCTCTCACCTGAAGTTTAAATATAAACCAGTGCGTGTGTTGGTGTGTGTTTAATTAAGTTAATAAGAGGAAACACCTTCTGCTTCTCCGTTGGTTGAAACCAGTCTATCCGACTGTGCTCTCTATGTAATGTCACTCAACTCAACGGATATCTGTGAAGATCTAATTTGAATTAAGCTCATATTTATATTGTACATTAATAATGAATTTGTTCAGCTAATTAGTGTCTGTAAAAACAATTGCACTGGTAACTACAGAACAACAAAAAATGTGTTGCATACAGCAGACAGAAGTTAGTAGTTGTAAGTGCTACATTATCTGTTAACGAATCTAAAGGAACATCTAAGAACACTATTCAATAAAAAGTCCAACACGCATTGATGAAATCTGATATTGTTCAAAACACAGCATCTAATTGTGGATTTTACTCAAAATATCACCAGTGTTATGGCAACAGGATCACATCTTATTTTAGCATCATGCTGTCTTCATATACGATGGAGTCTGTGTCTAGTCAGTCTACCTTTTATCCGGAAGGCCTACAGCAAACAGTAGTTTAAACCAAGAGCTAATAAATTACTAAACTGTACAATTTTGTTTTAACTTTTAATGTGGATATACATTTTGAGTTTTAAAGTGAGACATAGAGTCTGCTGGAAGTATGCAGTGATATATCAAATGGCCCCGTGGTGTCCCAGAATCTGACAGAGACTTTAAGTAGGGACTAGAAGCCTTTTCTCCTCTTTTATATTTTTTCTCTGTACTGTACTTAGAGGTAGGAGTGCACATTAAAGATCCCAGATGTTAAAGGTTGAGCTGGCACAAAGAGACAGAGGGGGGATTCGATTAACCTCAGAAACCTTCTTTTTATCCTAACAAAACCCAAACAACCTCCAATATGATGCTTCATGACGGACACATACCTATGCTAAATATATTACCAAGATCAAGAAAGTTTACAAAGAGGAAATAACTGAAACAACTGTAACAACTGTAAATGCCTAGATGCTTGAAGCAGAAACAGCTTGCTCTAAGTCAATGAGAAGTAGCAGAAGTTGCTGCCACTTTCCTCTGACAGTATTGTTTTGTTCTTTGGACGGTGGCAGTCTCTACATTTCTGCTAAGGCTCACAGACACAAAAACAAAAGTGGAAAGTCACAGCCATAGCAGGCTAGAGTGTCCATTAGCCATTTCAGGGCAAACCCAAATAATAACCTTGCTCAGTTCTTTCCACAGGCACAGCATTCACACAATGAACCACTGTGTCTCCCTGTGTATGTAACCCTGCAGTATGTTAGCTCACAGCAGCCACAAAATGTTTGAATGAACATCATAAGCCAAGACAGACAGGGGGAGTTTACAAGACTGAAGAAAGGGATATTGTTCATTGTTCTCTTTGTTCTCTTGAGCCTGCAGGTAGAGAGGAAACCATGTGTTTTCTGCCACTGACCTGTGAAAAGGAGAAGCTGGTTCAGGACTCTGTCCCTGGGGCAGATCCCTGCTCTGTGTCTCTACAGCTGCGCTGTGTTGAGACAAGGACAACACCTATCTCGATGCTTTACACACTGACTTACATCTGCATACAAAGAGCTTGCAGAGGAAATTTGTGTGTGTGTGTGTGTGTGTGTGTGTGTGTCTGTGAGAGAGGGAGGGAAAGACGAGGAGCTGCTGTCCTTGCTGTCTGTTTCTGTGGTGATGAAACAACAGCTACGTCACATCGACTGACTCCCACCCAGGAATGAATGGAAGGAGGGAGGGCGTGAGGAAGCACACATACTGGGAGAGTGGAAGGTAAGAAGCGAAGAAACAATTTAGGAAGAACAGGTCATAGAGAAAGTGAGTCAGTGGATAAGTGTGAAAAGAGAATTAAATGAGGTGTGCCGTCAAGACATTAAAGAAGGTGCTTTGAAGGACAGCATCATCAAACATTAAGACCAGCACCAGTCCACAATGTGGTGTGCCTGTAGTGAGATAGGAAGGAAAAAGGAGAAAGTGTGGAGGTGGTGGACAGGTGAGCTCATTTGACGATCATGCAGGATACTGAAGTTTGTGCTTCCTCATACAATAGCTCCAGCTTGCACCACTTAATTATTAATGAAAATGACAAACTACGTCCTTGCTCAACTCATATGTAAACCAATTATTTTTTATAATCAGATTACCAGAGTTCTCTTTATAGATGTTCCTTTCTACTATGTAATATGTTTTTATGAAAACAGTATTTCGATGTTTTGTTGTGTCATATGAAGCATGCAAGGGCTTACTGTATGTCATTTCCAGGTACCATTTTATTTTGGTTGCAAAATAGAGTCAAAGAACTGTATAACACAGAGAGGGTCTCTTGCTTTCAGTGTGTTTTCGCTATAGAGGGGCTGTGCGTAATCAATTTCGACTAAAGGATAAAAGGATAATTTTATGGTATTGATGAAGTAGCACCTGTGCTGTGACATGAAATCACAAGGTCAAACTGCAATCCCCTGGCTCTGAGCTGATACAAACAAGGGTTGGCAGAAATTTCCCAGCGAACTAAAGTGCAACGGCTGCCACAAAATTACATTACCTTAATACACTGTAAATACAGGCTGCGAGGACCATACGGCAGCTGTGTTGGTTTGTGTGATTCTCTGTGTGCGGGTGCACTGCCAAGAACAGTGAAGTCACCTCTGAAAAATGTATTCATCCATAACAATAAACACAGCCTTCAGAGGATTTCAGGAAGTAAAGTTGTTGTTTGATGAATTTCCCTAAGTGGATGAATAATGTGTAAGTTAACTCAAGCCTCTGTCACCTGGAGCTAAGATTAAGTGGTTGTAAACCTGCTGGGAAAAAACAGGACAGCTCATGCTCCACATCTACACTGAAAGTAGTACAAGATGTACCTTTCTTGTACAGCAGCATGTCTGCAATCTTGCTTGCATTTGACTGGGGCTGATTATGGTTGATTCAACAGTAATTACATCTACACATCATGTTTATCTAATGATGCCGGCAATGTGCGCATTTACAGTATGTGTGTTTCCGAGAGAGGGAGCCAGCAATACATCTGTTCTCTCATGTATTGATTACACCCTTGAGGTAAGATTATGCCAGCAGGACATCAGGCACAAGCATGGAGACAGAGAGGGATGAGAGTGTGAGAAAGAGAGGAAAAAAAAGAAGAACCTCTACACATCCATACATGATAGACTGATCACAGGAAAACAAGAGAGAGGGGAGGATGAAAACTGGAAGTCTGGGTGGTGGAGGGTGCGGACAGGATAAAAATGAAGTTCAGAGGACACAGAATGAGAGATTGTGGAGAGGTCAACTGCAGGTCTTGGGTATGAAGCCTCTCTCATGGCCTTACTGTGCACTCGTGTTTCCAGTTGGGTTTAATATTTGTTATGAAAGTTGATAAGGAGCCTGATACTCATGTCGATTGGCCAATTACACAATGGATGGTTTCTCTAATGGATTTAATAAAACAGTAATTGGAGACAGAGAAATGGAGAAAGACAAGGGTTGTAAAGAGACGGAGCACATACTGTAGGACAGTGTGCTGTAGAGGGTTCATCAGCCCTGATGTATATTAAATTATATTGAAAATAAAGAATCATATCTCACAGCAGAATCCTCTGAAACATCATATGATAGACTGGATAGTTACAGCTCTGATAACGATTTAACGAGGCTGATGTTAACAGTAGGTGTGAAGGAAAGGTGATATCTGCTTAATATAACCAAAGAAAATTAAGTTAGGAGAATATGAACATATCATACAGAAGCTATAAGTAACATTTTATAAATAGTGAGGGAGATCAACTGCTTAGTTTTGCAAACAGTCTCTTCTACTTCCCATCTCCCATTTATGTAAGTATCTGTGTTTGTATTTTCTATATATTGCTCCTAGACATAAATGATGGTTGTTTCATTGCTGTTGGACATGTGAGAATTAAAAATATAGCATTATAGGCTTATAAATAACCTTTAACAACTCTGGCAGATGTGAGATATCCTTTTGCACTTGTTTATTTGCTTTTGCAAGAAAAGAAAGTGACTTTTCCATCTTGTATTTACAAGTTGAAATCTGGTACAGTAATCACAGTGACTCCAATATAACAGCGAATGCAGCATTAGGCTGTGTCAGATACCTTTACCATTTTGTTTGCCATTTGACTGAAGTGTACAAAAAAATGTACATATACCACTTTCTGCTAGCAATCTTAGAAAGCAGCATGCTAAACTGTAAACTCTCCACTGAGTGACATGACAGGACGTGAAGTGACATGATTTTCAGTGAAGTGAAGCAAAATCATGATTATTTGTGGTTAGCAATCTACTGACTGTGTGTCTGAAGCGTCTGAAATCTTCCAAATCAGTTTATCTTTACTGCAGTTGATACATGTACATGTCCCTGTAAGGAGAAATGTATGTTACTAGATCAACAAATACACACACAGCACATAGGAAAAAAGTACAATGCTGTTAACCACAATAGTTAAAACATTCAAAGGCTTCAAGCTATATGTGTAGTTTGCAGTAAACAACTATAACACAAAAAGAGTCTAAATGTCGGTACTGCACGAGAAAAGTGAAATATTTAGCTTAGTAGATAGTCTTTTTCCTGTCCTGTTTAAGGGTTATTTTAGAAAAGTTATGACTCAAGAAACATAAACTTACACTGTAAAGTACATCACAGTGCTTTCACATCTATTTCAAGGCCCTCAAAGAAGTTATTTAAATCATTATCTCTACTACTATTGCTTTGTCTTCTTGTGCTTCCTCTATTTCTTCCTATATTATCCGCTTTCTACCAGTCACTGTCATGATGTCTGCTCTGCATAGAGGAAAGTAATGTAAGTATGAGTCAGTCAGCTGTCCAGCAGGAGAGTGCAGGCATCCCAGATATGTGAGAGGTCAGGAGAGAAATAATTAGGAAGCAACTGCACTCCCAGTCACCGGCTGTTTCCTGTGGGAACATCAGCCCTTACCCTATCTCTTTCTGTGATATGAATAGATACAGAGATGACAGCAGACAGGAGGTACGACTGTCCAGTCAGATGACCTGAAACACTGGAGACAAAGGTGGATAGTGGGACAGTGATGAGGAGGAAGGGAGCAGCATGTCTCTGGTGAGAAGACACATCACTGCTTCAATAAATTATAAATGTTTAAAAAAAAAATTTGTCCTTCAACTACATAGAGCTGTAACATAGAAATAAATGAACGTGAAAAAGCTTTTCCTTTAGTTGGTTTTTGTGTTTGTGTGTTTGTGTATGTTCAGACCCTAATTGAGCACATTGTATAAAAATGTATAGACACACTGTCACTGTCATCAATATTTTTTTCTCTTTCCTTATGTCTTCTTGGTTCACTTGACTCTCCTCTTCACTCTCCTCTTATTTCTGTAATTAATCCAAGTGTTAGACTAAACTGACACCACTGAAGGTCTCGTCTCCTGAAGTCTCACGCAGTCCCACTTAAGGGACTATGATTGTCTGTGTGAAACCATGTTAATTATACTGCAGTAAGCCTGATACCCTGGACCATACTCTGAAGGTTCACTGTAATATTTAACTGTGCTGTGTTAAGTTTAAGTACTGCAGTCAAGTTATTGACTTAAACACTAACTTTAAAGTTCACAAACCAGCATCTCTGACTTATACTTTATGTTTGACACTGGATGTGCCATCTAAACACCAAAGAAAAACACCACAAGTTAGTAAAAGGTTACATACTGCGGCTTTTGTCTAACCTTTGAAATGTCAGTATTGTTTTCTGTCTCGCTGCACAAATGGTTCCAAGAGACCTCTGATGAACATTTATGCATATTTACTTCCCAACAGCAGAGACACTGATAAAGGCCACAGGCTGGATCGTATTTGCTTCTTTGTTGACTGTGGTGCTTTATGCAGTTTAATCACACTTTACCTGGATAACCCCGCAGTGCTAATGGTCAATTTACTGTGAGGTGACTAGCACATGCATAAACATGGAGCCTTGTGATCCAGTGAACAACAGAATAACAGCTCAGTCTAATTAACTAAATGTAGTGTTTACACCTTAATGAATAAAATGTACTTCTGTTTGGCTTTAAAAGGTGTCATGTAAATGTATGTATGTATGTATGTATGTATGTGTATATATATATATATATATATATATATATATATATATGTGTGTGTGTGTGTGAGAATGAACATTTTCTTTTCAGATTCATCAGGTGTGAATTTATAACTTGTTTTAAAGAGAGATTTTTTTCCTTTGCCACAGTGCTGTGTTGCAGTGAAAAATAAGGTTGTCTGGCATTATCACTGCCTCTGTCATATCACTGGAAATGCTATAAATCCTGTTTAAGCCTGTTCATTTTCTGGGACCCTCTTCCTCTTCATCAATGCCTAATCTCATCCAGTCTGGCTGACTTGCAATGAGAAAAAAAATAAAAATAGACTTAAGCATCTGTCAGATGACATTGACTACTTCTCTTCTCAACCAGCGGCACCACTTTGGACTAACTGACAACCACACCAGAGCTGAAAGGTCCCGAAGAAAGGGAGAGAGATATGAAGACGGAGAGGGAGAGGTGCAGAATGAATGAATGTCAGACAGATCGCTGTAAGAGAGAAGGCCACAGAGCAAGGTATGGCGCGAGAGAATAAATGAATCTCTGCAGACTAAAAATAGCTCTGTCAATCCCCAGCACAGAGCTTGGTAAAGAGGGCTGTCCTAGGTGGGTCTGTGGACACTTGTTATAGCCACCTCACCCATTACACCCCAAGACAAGGCTGACTGTCACACAAACACATATTTGTACAAACAAACAGCAAAGAGATAAGTGAATTCAAATGCAATCAAACGTGTTCATGTTTTATTTTGTGAGTGTGTGTGTGTGTGTGAGACTATACAAGCAATCCCCCATGGCTGCTAATCACAAACGGAGTGAAACACACAAGAGGAATTAGAAAGAGGAAGTAATTGACAGGAAAAACAGAAACATGCAGGAATGGAAATATGAGTGAGTCAGTGAATAAAAACTGGTTGTGTTAAACAGCAAGAGGGAAAAAGGGACAGAAAAAACCTGTATGCAGTGGTTAAGAAAGGAAAAATGAAAGACAGCACTTGGAAACACCAGCTCTTCATAAGTGCAGATGTTCAGTCAACCCTATTGGCACGAGTGAAAAATGGAAAAAAAATGTTTACCTACAGGGAGCCTCCATTTGGTTTAACCTTTGTAGTGACAGACCTGCTGTGGACAGCTTGAGTCCACAGGTTGAAGCTGTGTGCATGGAGCATTTAGTTTGGAGCAAAGAACTTTTATCTTTTCAAAAATAAAAACAAAAGATCAAAATGTAAATAATAAACTAAACAGTGTGTTATACTGCTTTAGGCCAGTGTTGCTGGAACGTTTAGTTAGCTAACTACATGTTGTGGCATTACAGTAGGTAATGTTAGAAAAAAAGCTCTATTCACAGTCATGAATGGAAAGTATTCCCCGGTCCTGGATGCTGTCAGAATGTATGTTGATGTTAGTGGCTCAGTCCTGCTCTTTATTGGATTTGGGGAAATTTACTCTCCAGTAACTCCAGCCAAACTCATACAGTGTTACAGTATGTTCCCCAAATGGGTTAGTTGTCATCCTAAAATACTTTCCTTGTAAGTTAAAACTCATTGTAAACACATAATAGGCAAAAATCTAACAATTGTCTGTTCAAACACATAAGCTGTATCGGAATGAATTAAAACAATGTTATGCTATTCATAAAAAGTAAACTGAAATGTTATCACAATTGGCTGGTTCGCAGCAGCTAAATAAATCTGCCAGTGACATTTCAGCTACAAAATCATCTTTTGCCCTCTGTATAAAATAAAATGAATAAAAAAATCTGTCTAAAATTTCACAATAATTTCTAGTGATAAATCTGCCGCCATGCAAAGAAAGAAACCTTGAGAGGTGTAGTACAACAAGCAGTTGTTTCAGCATGTCTTTTTTATTTTGAAATGATACTAAACCAATAGATACTCACACAGTAGATATAGAATGTGGAGAAATGCTTAGTGTTGTGTCTATGGGTGTGCGTCTGTGTTGCTCTCCTCTGGACCACAGGCTGGTGGGCTGTGTTGTTTCTGACTGAAGTCAGGTACATTATTCCTGATGGTTTTTAGCTGAGACCAGCTGTTAGTTTATTTTCCCTGAGTTATTCTGTCCCAAACATTTGAACAGTGTCATGACGCCAGAACTTTGGTAGTCAGTACTATTACAACTGATGTTTTAACAAGAGTGGGGTGGTGCCTTCAAGTTACAAAAATAGCATTAATGTTATTATTACTGTTGTTTACTGTTATTTAAAACAAAACAATATTGTACATAAAAATTACAACTTTTTCAACTATTTGGCATAGCATTTCTACTACAATATCTGAATACAATCATATTAAAGACATTCTCCAGGACTTAGGGCAGCTACTAAGGTGCTTTTGGTTCCTTTGGTACAATAGAAAATAAGTATCGTCATGTTTGCAGGATTGTGGTATTGACTTGTTAGTTTCACAAAGACTAGCTTGTTTGAAACATATAAAACTGTTATTAATTGTGCCAAGCTCTTCAAAGGAAGACAACAATCAATCTGTGTCTAACCATTTCCATTTCTGCTGTAAGAGAAGAATCAATGAGTATCACAGACCGGCAAAAACTCTCTGTGCAGGAGAATCTATGGACCTGTTGTGTAAATAGGCTCTGACTCAGCTTTCTGTTGTCTCATTTCACATTAACAAGCCTGTTCCTTCTGTTTGTATAAAGATTTCCATGTCAGACAGCACTTAATGAAGATAAGACTTAACAAAGTTCCTACACGCCTTCTATAAAACAGACATCAAAGCAGGAAAAACATTTTAAGGGTTTGTCAGAATGGAAATATGCTGCTTCACTTTTTTAAGAGTCTCAGTTACTTTTAAAATTGTTTCCTGTCCACAACAGCACCCAAATATGTGTTGTGCTCCACATACTTGATTTCCTCTAGATTACGAGTTTCTGAAATCAATACTCATGTCCTTAGATTTTTGCTACATTTAGCAAGATGAAGGACTTGTCACCCCACGACAGAGTCATCCAAGTCCACCTCCACAGGCCAGTGATTTTTTTCCACCCCATCCGTGTAGGCTGACTAATAACTGAATCAGCAGCCCATTTTATTACATGTCTATTCTCTTCATTACTTTGACAGTTTTTCTTATAAATACAGTAAAAACCTGTGAGGTGAGGAAGAACTTGTGGGGATAAAAAGAGGGATTTGATTTAAACGGAGACTCTTTAGTCACCGTGATCTGCTGGTAAAAGGAATAATTGAACATTTTGGGAAATAATTGCTTGTGTATTAGCTCAGGACTGGGAACAGGGATAAACCACTAACCCCGCCATGCTTGAATGTTTAAAGCACAGTACTTAATACAGTATATGCTGTTAGTTTAGTTTGTACAAAGAAATGGGCTAGGACAGCTATTTTAAGGTCCCCTAAGTCCTTGCTTTTTGATACAGAAGAGATGGTATTTCCCTGTGCATTTTACAGCTGAGAAATAAAACATATATGACACTGACAACTAGATGGGATTCTAATAAAAAGTACAAAATAAGCTTTGTTAAACTGTACGATGAACCAGTTTCACTCTAGTTTAAAATACATTAATGGGGTTTGTATTGTTAAGCACTATCTACAGTTCGCAAACTTTAAAACATTTAACATTTAAAATATAGTTAAACGTGTATTTTTAAAGCATTTTCATAACCTATAATAATCTTTATACTGGATTGAGGAAATGTGTATACTTTCTAATACTGAACAATATCGCACCAGCACTTTACATTTACAAGCTGTTCATGCACAAGGTACAACCTTTTACCACAAAGCCTTTGAACAAATTAATTAATTTGGTCTTTTATTATGAAGCATCTGCTCAACATCTGCACTGTAGCTTCATTTAAAGATGAGGTTAGCAGTTTATCTATGCCCGTACATTTTTAATAAACTGAGCCACTTAGTGCAGTTTTTGTGAGTCTCAAACCTCCAATTTACTGGGAAGGTCATGCTTTATCCTGTGCCATTACTGTCAGTGTCCCCATCATCAACAGGAGGTACTGTAGCACTGGGCTATTACAGTCATAAAAAAATGCAAATTAAATGTTAAAATTTGCAAAACAGATCCGTTTTATCTCAGAATGAATTGCTATATTATGTATGTCCCGTGCCTATTCAAAACACACGTAACAAGGTCTCCTTGTTAGACATGTTGTCAACTGACTTATCATACTCTGAGTGGGGCAACAGAGCGTGTAGAAGCCCTGTTCATTTTTTTGGCGAATAGGTCTCTGAAATACTCTGGCACATTAAATTATCTTGTTTCTTTCCCCCACACCATCACAAACCAGCAGGGAAACGTAACCATAACTGCGTAGGCACATGTAGCATAAGAAATCCCTAAACACAACTCATGCATCCACATACATATGAATGCACAACATCTTACACACCGCAAACAAAGTAGGTCTGCAGCTGGAGATAAATGAGCTGTGGAGAACATTAATGTACGGGTAATATAGACAGACAAGCAGCAGATCTCATGCAGTTTAACTTAATGGAAGAGAAGTATACATTATGGCTCTATTGGCTCATAGATAAAGAGAGAGGAATACACAAAAGATTCAGCCAAGGAGAAAAATTGCATGCCTTTGCGTTTGCATGTACTCTTGTTTGTGTTCTCTATATTTGTGGAAAGTCAGAAAACTGTGGACAGAAAGTGAAATTTTCTAATGCAAGGTCAAACCAAAAAAGTCCTCTTTATAGCAGTCTGTGCAATATTCCCTGTTATTATGTAGTTAGAAATCCACAGCTTTAATAAAAATAAATCTGAGATTCAGTTTTCTGTGTATTCATTGTCAGAATCAGCCTTCCTAAGGGACCTGAAATATCCTGACACTAGTTGTGAGAAATAGTAATGGTAAAAGAAATGAGTGCAATCACACACTTAACAACCACCACTTGGAAAATGACATTTTACATTGATAGTAATTGTGTGCCTGGGACAACATGCACCACGCCAACAGAAATGACAGCAGCAGACTATTGTACAGCAGTGCTTCTGGCTATTTGTGCTGTCCAGACATGATTGTGCTGTTTAAGGTCATGACACGAGACAATAACAGACAGAATTGCGATCATAAATCACATGACACTGTAATCTGTAAAAATACATGTAATGCGTGTCCTTCCTTCAGAGATAATCACAGCCCCCAGTCACAGTTGGATTAATCCACTAGAGGGCCCTGAGGCAAAAATTTATTGTTGTGGCCCTAATGACCTCCTCTCCCTCATATCATATTTGTACACTGTTGCTGTTGATGTATTTTTCCTAAAGCCACATTTCCTGGCCAATCAACTGGCCACAGGTAATTTATGGAATTGTTTTTTATCTTGGATTCAGAATAACTAAATTATTATCAACTAAATACAATTAATCAGATGACCTTAAACCAACTGTCACACCAAGAACCTGCAGCTTTTATGAGTCCCAGGAGGTCTGGGGTATGTACCTGGATTAGTTCAGGTGCAAATCCAGCCTCACCTCTTGGAGTCAATTTCACACTATCTGAAAGTGAATTCAAGGCACACACACACAGACACACACACACACACACACACACACACACACAGATCAGATAAACTTATCAGCATTTGCGAAGTGAGTTACAGTCTATTTTGATACAGCCTATTTTTGGTCCAGGTTATTAGAACAGAGTACCAAAGTGCATTCAGTGCTGCACATCAGATGTTCAGTTATGTTTGTGTTTTGCAGCTATCTCTGAGAGGACATTTACTACACTCACTGTGTAGAGCCAGACAAGTACACACACACACACCTGACCATGACTACACTGTGTACAAGCTTTACTACAATAACACTGAATAGGCAAGCTCGGTCTGCCACCTTATGTTCGGATTCCACTTTAACTGTACATGCTGCTAATGTTAGCTCAGCCAAAACAGCTCTATCCAGTGGGAGGTGTAGTGTTGGTGGGGTGGGGTAGGGGGAGTGGTGGTGTTGATAATCTCAACCCTGCCCACTTTATACACTGTTTGTTACCAGGTGGGATATTCCCAGAAGTCTTATTGACTCTACTCATATAAGGCAGTTTTAGAAATAAGAGGACCTGAATAACAGTTGCATCAGCTTTACATGCATCAACAAGTGCCCACTGAGAGATAAATAAGAGTCCGACATTTGTGTTGGACATTTTCCTTTCCACTCTCCACATCTCTTTTCTTTCACACTTCACATTCTTGCTTTCTCTCCTCCATGTTCCTCACTCTCTACACCACTTGCTTCTGTCTTCCATTCACCCAGACCCTCTTGTTTGCTCTTCAAACGCACCCAGAGCAGCCCTACATTCACCTACACTCCTGAGTACCTCTCTCTCTCTTTCTCATCTGTCATTTTCACTGACCCAGATACACACACACACACACACACACACACACACACACACACACACACACACACACACACACACACACACAAACGTGGGGTCAACAAGAGACACTCACACAGACAAGCACACTCTAATAAAAAGGACCTATAATAAAACTGCAGATGCAAACTCACTGAACTGTAAAGAGCTCAAAGTGCTCTGTATCTCTGGAATAACAAAGACACTACAAGCTAATAAAGTTGACTTCAAAATTCCAGTTTATCAATCCTGTGCTAAACTGATCTGTCTGAGTGTCCCACAGCCACGCATTATCTACGCAGCATGCTTGCCTCAGACATCATAATGCTGCAAACTGTACAAACTTCACCCACCCTTCACTCTCCTCTTTCTCCCTCTCCTTCTCCTTGGCTTTGCGAGATCTGTGCAGGAGTCCAATCAGGATCACGGCAGCACGAATGCCGGCCTTTTTGTTATGGAGCCGTCCTCCGGTCTCAGACATGCTGGATGTTTTTGCTGGTGCCAGGAGGGGTTCAGGTGACAGCTGGTCCAAGGTCAGGCTGGCTCCAGGTTTCCTGGGTTGCAGGACCTGCTTGGCTGTGGGTTTGCGGGGATCCAGTGTGAGTTGCGGATACCACAGTCTTAGATCTGTCAGGTTTGAGGACAGCTGGCAAGTAAAGATCCTGTTTGAGTTTGGACCCAGATAGATAGTTTAGATCCTCTCTGTCAGATGTTCTGATATAACTCTAAAAGTTAGAAATTATTGATCCACTTTTGCTTTGGCAGGGTACAGATCTGATCGAATCTCTGTTGTTCTTTCTTGTACGATCAATGAGCATTGTAATCCCCAAGGTCCAGAGTGGTACTGATGGGCTCCAGTTCAAGGTGAGCAGCTTTTATCTGCATTCCTTGCTCCTCCAGTAAATCTGGGCATTGCAGCTCCATAACACATAATGATCCCTGACGAGAGGATGGAGAGTTGCAGCAACACACTCTCTGTGGCACCGCATCTCTGTGTCTACCTACCTCTACCTTCCCACCTCTCCCTTCTTCACTAGCATGCTCTGCTTCCTCTCCCTCTGTGTCAGCTGCTGCTCTGCTCCCTCCCTCATGTCTTCTGAGCCCTGCCCAACTCTGTCTGATAGGCTGGAGTTTATACAAGGAACTCCTCCTCCTCCTACTCCTCTACTGTATACGTCTCTGTGTCCCTCTCTGCCCTTGTTTCGATGTTGTGAATAATTTTATATTAGTCTCCATGACCTTGTTCTATCTAAGCTTGATTTTATGATTTCATGACTAGGCACACACACACACCCACAGCTACCCACCCCATCTCTCATACACACACACTCTGCCCCTCTGTGTGAAATTTAAACAGGTTTATCAGCCTGCTGTGCTGTTGCCAAGGACATCAGAATTGAAATGTAACTTCACAAAATGAAAGGAGATTAAATGAAAGACCATAAAAATTGAATCTGAACAAATTTCACGTGCATTTTTTCAGGGAAATACATTGTTGCCTCCTATTATCACATTCAGCCATATCTTTTCTATTGTTCCTAATAAACTGTCAGCATGCTTCTTGTTCTTTTAACAAGTATGCTACTGCTTCTCCCCAGCTCCAGACAGAGCCAGTTTCCTCTTCAGTTGCCTCACAGTTCAGCAAACAGAGCTAATGCTTTGGTCTTCCTCGAATATATTGATCTTAGGTGTTACGTTTCCATTTTTGGCCACCTGCCCTTCTTCCTGTTTGGCAAGTGAGCTAATGAACTGATGGACTGACTGGTTGAATGAATGATTGTCTAAACATATGGATGAATGGGTAATTGAGTAACTAATCAAATTAATTCTACAAATTTAAATAGCATTATCTTCCTTTTTCTACATCCTTAGCCATTTTTCTTCCATGTACCAAGCTGGCTAATCATAACCATGTAAATGCGATTGCCTTTGTTCCTTCATTTGTTCATGATTTTACTGGCCTGGTTGCTTTTCAGAGAGAGTTAGACAATGAGATCAATTTAGGCAAAAACATTTGTAAGCTAACATGACCTTTAAATGTTTACTTTCATCGCATTGCACATCTGGTACGGCTCATCTGCAATACAAAGGCGACAGTAATAAAGAAACAGGTGAATGTTGTTCAGTAGCTAAAATCGAGTTTCTCAGGCTCCTTGTGCAGAGGATAATTATATGAATGCATCCTTCAAGACGAGAGAATTTTTTTTTCAAGACTTCTGAGTAGATGAGATGCTATAGTAATTGTCCAACAGCAGTTAGGGAATTGATTACGCTGGGGAAACAGCACAAAGTTAAACTGAATGTCCCGTTTCTCCTCATGCATTGCTTTTGCTCAGCATTGCTCAGCACCACAGCAACCAAGCAGCTGTCAGAGGATCTGCGCGAAGGACCCCCCCAAGGCTGTATCCCCCTGCCAGCCATCCGAGACAAGTCTCAGTAGGTCTTTGGTTCCTGCCCTTTCTGGAATTTGATTCCAAAAACTACAGCTTGTGATTTTTGATTGACACAATCTGTCATCATAGCCTCTTCACTCAAAACCACCTGAGGATTTTCCCAACACTTGTGAGGAAGCAAAAAAAAAAAAACAAGCTGCCACCTCAAATTAACTCTCAAATGAGAGAGACTGTGAAAAACACATACATGTACTGTACACACATAAACACACACACACACCTGCAGACTTGGCCATTTCACTTGGGTCCTATTGTGCGTCATCGGTGGTGGTGGTGTGGGGGGGAGGGGGCACTCACTCTCTTCTCTCTTTCAATCCTCTTCCCTGTTTTTCTCACTGTCTCCTCACATACACACACACGCGCACACACACAAACACAATCATACAGGTGTGACATTGTTTGAGGTGTACAAGTACGAGCTAGAATAAACAGATATAGTGTAAATTAAACTTGGTGTACCTACATTTACTTTTGTCAGATCTATTTGAGAAGAGCGGTCCCTTATTCTTTGAATCATCTGTTTCCTGCAAGACTGTAGCCACGGTTGTAGATATACTGAGCTCATGAATTCTCCATCTGTACATACCCCACAACAAATCTCTATTTTTATTATTTATACTTTTTATATTTTACTTATTCAAAGAACTGCTATGTAATACTACTTGTATGTACCAGAAATAATTTAAAATCCACATTGGGATTTAAGTTATTGTTTTTGGTCTAGAAGTAGTCTAATTTCTTACATATACTGACTTAAATAATTGTGTAAATTGGGTGGTTGGATATGTGGATATGGCTGGAAAAGTAGAACTTATTGTATTTCCTAGTAGTTGTTTTTTTTGCTACAACATTAAATCAGTCAGTCACAGCCCAGCTAGAAACAACAATAATAAAAATAAAAATAATAACAACAAACAATACTGGTTTTAAATGTTAACTGAAACTCAGTGATGGTTGAACATTAGTTGTGTTCACATTCAAATGCATCTATGTAGGGTTACAAAGTCTCTCTGTCTCACTTTACTGCACACGCACACTTGTGCGAACCTCGATGGTGCCAAGCAGCCTTTCCTGTCACTTCACAGCTTCTCAAGTGTCTCCCAAACAAATAGATGCCAGTCTACCAACGTCACCTCCCTTTGCAGCTCATTCTATTACAGGACACAACGCAACACACAACTCACAAACTCAGCTCTGATATGCACCTAAATAAATAAAATAAACCTATAGTAAACAAGTAAAATGTAGCAATCCTTTTAATAGGTTCAGCCACTTTACACAAGACTATGTGTTTGCACACACACACACACACACACACAAAATGCTTGACCCAACTGAAAGCCTGATGGAGAAAATGACCTTCACAACCGCTGCTGAGTAACCACTCCACCTCCTAGCAGAAACACACACCCTCCCTCTGCCCACTTTGCTTTCCAATTCAATCTTTTTTTCCAATCTACTGTGTCCCACAGTAGATTGGAAAAAAATCAGACAGACAAAGACAAATCATCTGGATACTTGTATGTGAAAAGCCTTTTTGAATGTATGTAGGTGTGGGGGTTTCTGCAGAAGTGTACCTCCACATATTTAGTTCCACCATGCATTGATTTAATGTGGCCCTGGTACAAAAAAAATGTCGAAGAGATTAATTTTGAAATGTCAAGTAAATTACTCAATGGGCCCTGAAAGTTAATAAAAAGAAATGCTGTACTATCTCTCATCAGGCTATAGGTAAATGTATGGTACATATTCTGGGAAGAGATGTATGAGAACTTCACACTTGGAGCTTCCATGTATTTGATGTGGTTGGATGTAGCGTTCAAGTGTTGGCATTTCAGACACAGTGTGGTTTGATGTAGTGCCACCATTACACTGAATGTCATTCCTTTTTAAGCAAGACTGCACGCAATAGTCCAAGGTTATTTTTCCGACTTTGATTGGTCTTAATGTGCCTTTGTGAGGCCAGACATCAATGTAATTGACTCTGTTTTTGTGCTTTGTTTGTTATGTGAGTACCAGCTGGTGAAATTAATTCATCTGTTGATGTATTGGCGCTGGCGTTGCTTCACTGGTATTAAACTGGTATTTCATCGCTGTAATTATGAGCCAAAAGTCTGAGAGTCACTCTTTACTTGCTTTCTATTTTATAACTGAAAAAAAAAATCTGATTGTGTTGCTCATGTCTACTCTAAATCAACTCTAAATCCCACAAAGATTTGTAGATTAGGCTAGACTTAGCAGATCAGTTTATTTAGTCAAAAATATTAATATTTAATATTAAATATTATAAGCAGTCTTAATTTTGGCTCACACATTTTCCAGCTATTTCAGAGGTACTTTCTCCTTTGTAACAGTCTCTTCCATTCCTGTTGTTCTTGTTTTTATCCTTCCTCTGTATCTCCTCTGTTATTGTTGTAATTTTCCATTAACTTCTGCTTTTTCCTCCCCCCTCCATCAGTCCCCCTGCTTCCAATCAAGGGGGTTACAAAGTAAACTACAACAGATTGCAGAAATGCAATTACAAAAGCCACTGTTCTGTAGGAAAAACAGTAAATAGAGAAAGAAATTTGTTCACAATTGTTAGAACTCTGCATTTACATGAGACCTCAGACCTCTAACCTAATATTTCACATCTTGATGGGAGCAGAATAACCGGTGACACAACTCAACACAGAATAGAACAAATTCCCCTCTAATCTGCACAGTCAGTGGTTTTTGCAAGAAAGTAATCTAAATTTGATTATCTCAGCTGAGCATTACAACTGATCATGTCCTATTTAAATAATCAGTTATCTGTGACTGATTAACTACATCAATTTAGAGTCTAATCCTCCCATTCACGCCTATCTACCGTTTAGTCCCACTTCATATCATATCTCCTCTTCTCCCCTCTACAGTACACACTGATCCTTCCCGCAATTCAGTTTTTGGATCCAAGCTGATTTTTTTTATGTACTATCAACATGGTGACACATTTATGCAGTGTTTCTTTTTTTTCATGCAGCCACGAGCAAAACTGGACACGTGCAGTATTTATGTGCAGTGGAGTAGGATTGTTGTAACCCTACCTTAAAATCATTATATTTAAGGCGTTACTGGCACGGACACTTTACACATCTGAATAACAATACATCCAGTCATAACCTTAAAAGGTGACTAGTTTCCATCCACACTGTGCTTTACTGACCTCAGCTTCTATGGTCACCATCAAGAAGTAAGTAAACTCTTTCCCTTAGGAGAGGTGGGTAGGTCTATACTGATATCTGCTTCTCCAGAGTGAATTTGCCATCTGCTGTCTACTCACAGCCTACATGTATGTTGGACTGCTAAACAGTGACATCACCGCATTGGTAATTGGTGATGGTTATGTTTCATTGTGAATGTTAATGAGCCATGTGAAATTTCAGGAGTGGTGCACGTAATGCATATATTATAGGAGAAACACTGTTAAGATATCCAGATTTATACACGTATAAGTATAATCATAAATATGGAAGTACATTTGATAACAAATGAATAGTGAATGTTGTGTCAACTGATTATAGAGGAGTTTACAGTAAACATAAATCCATAAAACATTCAGTACAGCCATTTTTAATAACATAATGTTCCTGTTTCTCTTCCGCCCACATCTGATTCAGTTTTATTTCCCACCTTAGAGTGTGTGTGAAGTCAGGTCATTAGTTTTGTAGTTGCTCACTGACCTAAAATTAGCAGTATAGCACCAGTGTGGAATGCCATACATCACATACACTGTAGATATTATGTACTGTAAAGGGCAGATCCAGGAATAAACTGATTCTATCAAGTATGTGTAGCTAAAGTCCAATAATAGTTTATTGTAGGTAATAGACTTTCACTTTTAACCCATCAGTGAGTTCCACCATTGCATGTCCGTTCCTTATTATGAATCTTGGCGCCGTTGTCAACTTCGACCTGATAAGATAGGAAATGGCTATATAGTTGTAATCTGTTTTTGCATTACAGTAAAAAGCTTGAGCAATCCCACGGGGAAGTCAGAAAGTCTAATCTAATAAATATCTAATAAAACGTCCTTCTGTTCTTTAAACTACAAGTCCATGTCTGGTGTCATTTAAGCAGACTGTTTTTCATTCAACATACTTGTTTCTTCCTTATATTTGTAATATCTGGGCACAGTAAATAAAAATAAATAATAAAGGCAAAGAAAGGGAGATAGCATTCATGCTTTCCTCTGAATAGTTAAACTGTTTCTTTTGCCTTGGTTTTCTCTTAATACAATTTGAGTGGCAATCTTATTTGTCTATCCACCAGGACAGCTAATGCATCCCATGCTAACTACCCATTTCCTCTGCAGGCAACAGAAAATGACTCAACAACTATGTGATAGAGGATTTTCCCAGACCTACTTGACAGCTGTTTTTAAATGCAAAAGCCTCATGAGTCACTGTTGAACCATATCAGCAACAAAGCACAAAACAAACCACAGAAGTTGGTGGATTATCACTTAAAGATAAGTTTACTGTAGCACGCTGTCGAATCCACAAACAGCACTTGTATATCATGTTCAGTGACATGGGAACCAATGGTTTCAGCTCAGTGGTGAGTGTTTCATAACCAGAACTGGCAGCAATAGGTGACAAACCACTGTAAAAGGCAGCCTCATTGATGGTGTTGGCAGCACTGCAAGATATTTTGACAACCACAGGTACAGGAAGTGAATACAAGTCAGTTCGATTTTGCTGTTGCAAAGACTCTTTAAATGCCTACGATAAGGTTCTGGATGGAAAAACAACAAAGTCACTGAAGATTTTGTTTATTGGCTTTTGATAAAAAATGCCTGACTGTGTAAAAGGTCTTAAATTTCATCAAGAATAATATTTCGCTTATGGCTGTTTTATTATTATGGGCCCAGATGCCTGACTTGGCCTTTTTCCTCATCTAGAGCTCATAGCTGCCCCAGAGATACAGGGAAGAGAGGTGGGCAGGTTCGCTTCAAATTTCCTCTCCTTAGGTTTATTCAGCTTTTTTTTTTAAAAGGTTTTCTAGGTATTTTTCTTTGCTTTCTTGAAGCCTGCTATGATACTTGTGTTATATTGGAGTTTACAAATAAACCTGATTTGTGGGTGGGTGGGAAAAAGGGAATCTAGCTACATGGAACACAAATAAAAACATATGACATGACGAAAAAGGAGCAACACTGTTTAAAATGTTAATTAATTAATTAGAAATTAATACAATATAAACTATTTAGTAATGCAGTAACCATATTTTATTTTAGTTTCGAGCTACTGTTTCACCCTACAACATCTTTCTCACAATCTAATACAGGTTCCTCTCGTCTCTCTCTGGGGTTCTCAGACTTGAAGATCAAGATGGAGGTTCAAGTGTCAATCAAGTGAATATGATGCATGCATGATGTTGTTTGGATGGAAATGTGATAGATGAGCATTCTGACCGACTAAAGCCGAGAACATGTGACTGCCTCAGGACTATACTGTACTACACAGTGAATACACCAGCATGTCGCATAACCCCACATTACCCACCCGTACTACTACAATTAGTGTTTCACAAACTGACTGTAGTGTGTGTGTGTTTTCAGCACATCATGTTATCTCTATCCCTATAAGGTCCTGAATGCAGTTAATCTCACAGGCCAAAAGCATGAAAAACTGAATTTAAAGCTGCACAAATCAATGCCATTATATGAATGACTTTTATGAAATTACTTCATGTGATGTGGAAAATGTTGCTCAAAGCCAACAGATATCATCACACAGAGTTGCAATTTTCCTCAGTTCTGCTACTGTAAGCAATCTTGCAATTTCCTTACAATTTTTTGTTTAGGTTCAGTTGCACCGCTCTCATTTACAGCTGTTTTCAGTGACACTGTCGCTGTCTGCTCAGCACAGACACAGACACATAAGCCCCCCAAAAATCATTTAATACTAGTTCCAGTGTATCCTGCTAAAATTATAGCAAAAATATGAGCTCTTGCAACATATTAAGCATTCAAGTGGACGTGAGAGAAGTGACTTACGCTGCAGTATTAATGTGAGATGTTTTAATTAGCTGTTTTGATGGCAGCCTCCCATGAAGCTCAACATTTAGGAACAGTCCCTTTTATTTTCACTAGTTTTAACTGGTCAGTTTGGCAGCACTTCTTAAGCCAAGAACCAAGATATATTTTTTAAACATGTTAACACTACACAGAGGTTTTACACTGAAGCTTAAGTTCATTGCTGCTTTTTCTTTGGAATCATTCGTATCGCACATGACATCAAGCTGACCACAGACTGTTCTTTGTGCAGGAGATTTACCCCTTACCAACGCAGGGAAAGTGTTTGATAATCAAAGGAAAGCTTTTGGATGGGATATTACATTAGCTCCACTCAAATCTTAATGACCACTTTTAGAATTTCAAATGCAGCACTAATTCCTCAAAAATAGGCACTGATTTAATTTTAGAATTGAATAGTATCTCTTGAACATGAGACATTCACCAAATCCTGAAGTAAGAATAACCTCAATTATTTACAAATGGATGAACCAACAGTGAGGACTTCTGCACTGCTGGGATCTCAGACTGTTAGTTCCATACAGGCATACATACTCTGACAGGCAATAGACTGCACCGAAATATAACAATTATCATGAGCAAGTGCCATGTTGCACTGTCAACCTGCATGCATACTGAAGCCAAATAATTAAGTGTACCAAACAACTCAATCATCCGTCTGTTGATCTGTCTCTAAGCCTGTGTTGCTCTGTTTTTCTCTGCCCATAATTAACAGCATTCGTGCCTGTTTGCTCTTCTCATCAGCCTTCTCACCTGCTCTCTGCCTCCCTTATACGCCGTCATTCTGCTGTCTCTCTCTCTGGACAAAGCTAATACTCTGGCACAGTTTCAGGACACACAGGGCGTGAATGGACCCCACTGCACACTCATAAATCATTTAGATTTTTGTCTTTCTTTGCTTGCTGTACCTTTTTTTTTTATAAAGTTTGTCCCATTATGTGTAATTTCATAAAATCCTCACTGACTCCTATTGTCCTACACACAACGATACATGAAAGATGGAGTGTGTGTACTTATGTGTGTGTGTGTGTGAGAGACCATACATACAGCCCACAGTGCTGGAGGCCTTGCTGAGTCGGCCAAACGAGGCACCATGTGTTTGTCAAGAGGCGACAGATGGAGAAGGAAGAGAGGGAAAGAATGTGTGGTGTGTGACGGTCAACACAGACACAGGCCTAACATTAAAAGTGAGGTTAGATAACAGATAGAATGTGAACTCATTAAAACTCAGCTGTTTCACACTGAACGTGAATCTGTGTTTCATGATTGAGCCTATAACACACTGGCTTTTTAAGCTGTAGTGAAATGGCACTCCTTATTGTTATATACTGATATAATCATGCTAGTTAAAGGCTCGACATGTTCAAAGTGCTTGTCAAATTGTGTGATGGGGCAAGGATTGCATCTCAACATTTGTGCCCACTTCACGTGGCAACTGGCCAGGTGTGTGGAGGTGATAACTTAGGCAGGGTTTGAACATGTATCTGAGCTTCTACTTTAATTTTTTACACAACGTCTTTCAAGTAAAACGCCATGAATGAGGAGAGACTGTCTATCATGGATGCATTATTAAAATTAGATAAAACATGTGCCCGTTCACTCCTATCAATACTCTTTTTCCCAGAATTACCAGAATAATCCACACACTTCTGCATTTTTGGGACTACTTTGTCCAGTCACAGCTCTCCCTGACCACATGAAGGGTTCCAACAAAGCCTCTAGACGTTACAAATGATACTAAACCAAAGGCATAAAACCAGCAACTACTATAAACTTATGTAAACAAACACTACATCATTTGCTGATTTTCCCTGAAATATCAGTTACTGATTTGAAAAGTCTACTCTGAAAGATGACTATTGCTTTTTGTTTTTGTTTCATGTTGGTCATTATCTTTTTTTAATCTGTGCTGAAAAATGTAGCATGTGTCACCTACCCTTGTGTTTAAAGCAATTACTATAAAATCTTTTATCAACAGACACTAAGATTGAGACACAACTGACTCACAGCTGGCTCATTTAAATGAAAAACGGCAGAATATAAAATTGTTGTGTTATTACTTTAATTTGGGCTTGAATGTTTAAGTGTTGTAACTTATTAATTTTTGAATAGTTTTTTTTTTTGTTATTTGGCCGAATCTTGACAGTAATTGCAGCTCCTGCTGGAAATTTATGCCTGCAGAAAACAGTAAGACTTGAGTGATATTTAAGCCACAAATATGAAAAATGAGTCAATGTAGTTATCCTGCAGAGTGTAATATGTGCGCACATATGATCGTAATACACAACATGCACACACAAACAGCAGTTTACTTGTCCTGGACCACAGCTGTGGGAAATAAGAGCAATAAACTAAAGAGGAAATTGTGATAAAGTTGTCACTTGGAGAGTGTATGTGTCATCTGTGAAAAAGTACCAGTAGGATGAAATAAGCAGTCCTGAGAGATTCAGAGCAGAACAAAGGGGCAGATGAGAACAAGGTGTTTTTAAGCGCTGCGTGCCACACCCCTCCTAAAGCACATGTGTGCACACCCATAAACACACATACAGGATGACAAGCCAGACAGCTATTACGGACTACTCTCTTGCCCCCAGAGCGTCTTAAGCGGTGTCTGATGGATGATCCTTCAGCAGGACTACTGGTGTGATATAGTAGAGAGAAATATGTGACTGCAGCGTTCACAAATGGAACAAAATCAATGTATGATACAATAATGTAAAAAATAAATGGACCTATACTGCCTTAATCCTACTTCTTCAGTGACCTGTAAGCCAATTTTCTCAGTCAGCTATGACTGATGGAGTCCTGCATGGACAGTGTACTTTTAATTATTTCACATGACAATTTTCTGCATATTTTTTTTTGTTTATGCTTTTCTCACTGGTTTAAAGTGGGCATGGCTCAATTGAAAATCAGTGATGATGTCAATTTCCATTACGATAACAGTGTTTTGTACTCATGCCTTTTACATTGTCAGTCAAATCTAATCAAAGCCCACCCACAAAGCTCTGACAAACATTAATGTTGTCATGCAAAACTATAATGAAAAATGCAGTATGACAAATAAAAAATAAAAAATTGCCACTGAAAATGAAAAATGTATCTATTAACTTTTTAATCAACAAATAAAAATGATAACATGAAAGACAACAAATGATGTAAAGTACTTACACAGTTAATGCAAAATTTGTTGAATTGCTCAAATAAGTAAAACTATTACACCACTGACCACCTCTTATCCACTTGACCTGTTGCACTATGTTAGAAGCATCTTACACTAATTAATGTTCTGTCTCTGTCATCTGATAATATTGGTTCTTGGAAGAAACAGGTTTATGAATTAAATTAGCAACAACAACAAAAATGACTGAATGAAAAAAATCTATGCCGAAGTGACTCTGATCTGCAAAACCTCATCATGCAGTCACACACACACACATCTCTTCTTCGTAAGTCGCTGATTTGACATAAGTGAATCCAGAACAGCTGTGTAGTGAGACACCAGCAAGCACCTGTCCACTCATATAAAAATCTGAGACTGAGCAAATGGAGGGAGGTTATGGAGGAGGGAGAAGATGTGTTTCCATCCATCAATCTACACATCCATTTTCAAAATCTCTTATGCTGTTCACGGTCGCGGGGGCCGAAGGCTATACCAGTATGAATTGGGGGAGTTGCAGAGTGCACTATGCACAGATCAGGTGTCTAAAACAGGGCTGAGAGGATGTCTTTTAAACATTATCAGAAATGATCAGCAACAGATGCCAGTTATAGATTACAGATTCCATTAGATTACTTTGTCCGTCAGAAAAGAAGTACATGACTGCTCCTTCCAGCTGAAAAAGAATTGGGAAGCTTTAAAGAAGCAGGAGAAATTAAAAGAGATGAGAATGTAAAGGAAAATTAGTGGGATCTTAGATTGATTGAGGAAATGAGAGCCACACGACAACAGGGACGGGCAATTGTAGTCGAAAGTGGGAGATCACAGGCAGGGGTTGGAGCAGAGAAATGAGACGTGAGTGATGATGAATAGCAGATATATCCGTTCCTTTTGTGAGTGCTGATTACAGTGTCAAATCACAGACAGCCTTTTGTTCATCAAGCACACTGGCCTTGACTAGACCCCCACTCACTGCTGTCATTTCAGCGCAACAGAAATGCCCTCAGACAATTATTTTCACATACTCTGTTTGCAAGGTGATTGTTTATCTCTGGTTGAGATGCGTTGCCAAATTGGCTTCTCTCTCTGTCTCTCTGACACACAAAGAGTCCTGCAAATGTGTGTACCCAGGTTTTGCCACTTTTGTCACTGATTGCTTTAATCACTGCAAAATGAATTTCTGACAGGCCTAAGTATGAAAACACAAGCACACAAAAGCTTTACTCTTCTGCTCCTGAAAATGTTTAGTAGACGCAGCATCACTCAGAAACTCTTATTTTTCATAACTCACTTTCTGATCAGGTCTTTTTACTGATCAGATCTGAAGCCAGTGTTTCTCTGGCTCCTTTATCCTTTTGTTTTCTCTCCTTTTCCTATGTGGCCACGATGTCATGCGTAACATCAGAGAGGTAAATCAATTTCCTGCTTTCTCAGTTTGCTTTGGTTGACTAGGATGTTGGCTGACAGCTGGTTGACCCTCAGACACACACAAATACACACATTTAAATACACACCTTGAGGGTTACAAATGGGGGGTGAAGAAAACAAGTAGAAAAAATGACATTACTATGGGAGGAAAATGGGAAGAATATCAATGCATTTTAGCTAGAAATTTGTTGTTTTTATCTGAAAGAATAGATGAGTTCTAAGAATATTAATTGATAAATCTTCTACTTTTATGAATTCAAGCAGCATATCAACATGTCACACTTGAAAAAATAACTAAGGCTAATAAGGCACAGTGCAGAATCATAAAGTGACCATATTTCAGTGGTTTTAAGGGCACTGTTGCAGTCACTTTTGCTAAATTGTTTCTAAACTCTTGTCTCACTCTTAATTTAGATTTTAATCTTCTGTACAATGTAGCCCAATTTGATTTTCTAGTTACAGGAAGTCAATTTCCATGAGCTATCATTACCACTTAAGCTGTTAGTCAAAATGTACAGCAGACAAGGACAAGCTGAGACCCTATCTGTAGGTTGTTCGTATGGAGATGAATGCTTCCTTTCAACAAAAATTGGGTTTAAGCTCAGCTCTGACGAAGTGAGACAGAGCCTTGTTCCTCTGATGCATGTGCAAAATGGATGCACTGAAATGGAAAGTATGTGTATGTGTGTGCATATACTGTAAAACAGAGCTGAATGGAAGGAAAATGCACCTTTACTATAGATTTTCCCTGAAGTCCACTTATGACTGGGAATAAGAGTAAGGAGAGCCAATAAGAAAAGTGAATTCAGCATTGAGACTCAGAAACGCGACAAAGGATGAGAAAGAAAATTCACAGTTTGATAGCTTTGAAATGGCTTTTGAATCAGAGGGTGGAGAAGAACATCACTGGCCAAGCGCTCCACCATCTGTCAAAGCTTTTATGTGGATGTTTGAGAATGACCTCACAGGGTCTCAAAAAATGCACACATTCCCTGCATCTCTCTCTCTCGCTCTTTCTCTCTCTCTCTAGCTGTCATAAACACACTTTTATTCACAGGGGTCCGAGAAAGAAATAACCATAACCTCTGGTCCTTCCCCTCACCCTCATTGTGCTTCATCCTCTGTCCTCTTTCTCAGCCCCTTCATTTTTCCCAAGAGATAATCTGTCCCTTTTTCTATTCCTCTATCCCTCACACCCCCTCTGTTCTTATTTTTTATCATTTCTACTGCGTGGTGTGGACAACAGAGGAAAGGTCTGAGTTTTTCTTCTCATTTTTTGTTTGTCAAATCTCAGCAAAGGCTCTGTCCCCCTGCTCTATTATTGTCCATTATTGTCTCCTTGCTCTCTCCCTGGATCATTCTCTCTCTCCTCCGAACCAAACAAAGCCTCTCTCCATCCTTTTGCTCATTCTCTTATTTTCCGTTGTCCTATCTTTCAGATGCTAAAGAAATGGGCTGTAATTTGCCGCTAGCTTATGTCAAGTGTTTGTGTACAACACAATAACAGCAGCAATCACAGGCCATAACTTACAACATCCTCTTACTCGGTTTCCAACAGCAACACTGCAAGGCCTAGTTAGTTTTGGCAAAAGACTCCCAGAGACGCAAGAGATTGACAAGTACATAAACGCACACACATACACAAGCTCAGCTGTGTGTCGTACAGCAAAACAGCATAGTGTAGATTCCAAACAAAGGAACCAAATGATGTTATTACTTTCTCCAGCGGGAATATATGAATATATACATTAATAACATTCTTTAACTAACTGGGATATATTACAGCTGCCAATAAAAGAGATAAGCTGCCCTCTAAATGTCAGATTTATCATCTAAAACAAATAGTTTTCCAATTCAACATCTAATTAGTCATCACTCTCTCAGCTGGTTTAGATCAGAAATGTCAGGAAAGTTCCTCAACTCTTAACACCAAGATGAAAAGAGTGTTTTCACCCCTATTTTAATTGAAAGACGGACACCTCATTGTTTTGAAGAAGTAAAGCATAAAAAATACATGGAGCAGTGGAGACGTTCTGTGAGCCGTCTAACAGAGTAGGTGAAGCAACAAGATTAGCCTCTTTACTGTGATGAATAACAAACTTTCTGAATAACAAGACCAGCGTTGACATGTTGCAGCACTGACGCATGTGTTACTTAAGGATCCGCTTGCAGGTTTGCGGAATAAATCTCTGTATATCTTTATATTCAGTTCGTGAAGGCGGAAGAGATGAAGAAACTGTCAGAACAAGAACAGGTACATCAACTGATCCTCTCACCGCCTTTCTGTCTCACCTCCTACATCCCCCATGGATATGGATGTGCATGTGGGTGCAGTCGTGTGTGTGTGTGTGTGTGTGTGTGTGTGTATGCGGAAAGGAGCGTATGTGTGCTGCTTACTCGTTCTCCACAGCGTGCCGCCCAGGGAGCCCTCTGCCTCTAAATAGGTGAGGGCCTGTTTTATGAGCCCTTAACAGCCAGCACTCTGGCCAGATGGTGTGCTTATCAGCTACCCTGTGTGTGTGTGTGTGTGTGTGTGTGTGTGTGTAGCATTAGAGAGAAAGCAAGAAGTAAATATTTGTCAAAAGCAAATAGGCAGCTGGCAATAGATATTTCAGAGAGTTAGACACAGAAAGAGAGAAAATCAGACGTGATGTTTCTTTATCAGGGTTATGAAGACAAGATGTTATGTAAAGCAGTTTAGTTCATATTAATCTGTTGTCAGAAGGCCAAAAAGGAAAATAAAAAATGAAACTACAAAACTGAATGCAATGTTTAGAAATAGTCATACATTTTGTAAAACTGGGTGACTTGCTATCTTATACAGAGATGTAAGAAAATAAGTGCAACTCTGAGTACATGTAGTATGTAAAAACAGCAGACAGGCAAAATTAGCCAGCAGCTGGTCAACATAGTGGAGCATTTAGCTGCTAAAAAGATGCTGAATAATGATAATAATATATTTTATTTATCCCCTTGGGGAAAATTGTTGTTAGACAGCACATGTCAGTGCAACTATGAGGTTTCCTTGTCTTGTCCAAGGACACCTTGAGATGTAGTCAGGAGGAACTGAGAATCAAACCACTGACCATGAGGTTCATAGACAACTGCTCTACCAGCCGAGCTACTGCTGCCCCAAAAAATAAATGCTAATGTTCTGGATGTGAAGCAACTGTACATGTTGAGTTCACAATAATCATTCCAAAGGTGATATTCACAAGTGGATAAAAATGGAAAAAATGGAAAATGTAACAGTGTGGTGCTCGATAATCCCTCACAGTGTCTAAGAGATTCAGTCCACACTGTTGTCAGATTTATATTTAGTGAGAACCTGTATATTTTCCCCTGCTTCCAGAGTTGTTGCTAAAATAAGCTAACTTGCATCTTTTTACTGTGTAAAGTTGTGAAACGACATTCACATCTCTGCATGTTAATTTGTACAGCACAAAGTCATGTTTGTACAAACACGAATTACAAAAAAGTAGTTGTTGTCTCTGATCTGATTTTTACTGTTACTGTCATTTTTGCTCAGCTACTGTGATACTCAAATTTCCTCCTTGGGGGATTAGTAGAGTGTTATCAAATCTTTTATCTGAGGATTGGGAGCTAATTTAAACAAACAAAATGTATAGGCGGTTGATTACGAGGCGCCAAACCGTAATCTCGCCTAGGGCACCAAAATGGGTCGGGCCGGCTCTGCTTAAATCAGATTTAACCTTGTTCTGCACAAACACTTCACTACAGGAAACAGCTACCTGATCATCCTTTTATGAAGCTGTCTCCCCTCAGCATGTGTGTAAACCTCTAGACATCCTGGTAAATCATTTTAGTAAAATCCTGCAAGTGCATGAATTAAACAAAACTTTCCTACAGGCACACAATACAGTGTTTTGGATCAACACACAGAACGCAAAGTACTCTTTGTGTTGGTGTCATGTTATGATGTCCCCTATGTCACCTATGTATCTATACAGCAGTATCTATATATATCTGTACATCTTCCTTTAATCCATGATCACATGCACGATCTCTAGACTCACAGCCTGTGGTCACTATGGGCAACCACTAGCATCGCCAGTCAGATAATCTTACCACTGGTCATGTTTTGGTGCACAGACAATGAAGTGTGGCTGCAAGGCGAGACAACCACAGCCTATCACCATGGTAATGAACCATACTGGACCATCCCTTGGTGGATCATCAGTTCTCGCTACCATGGCAACAGTCTTAGCTCTCCATAGGCTGCTACATACAGTATGGCTGAAAAAAATGTGGTGCATTTGTCTTGCACCTACAAGCCTTCTGGGTTTAAAGTGCTGGCAGATGAGATTTAGATGAAGGATGCAATCTGTGCAGAACTGTACTGTTTTTTTTTCCACAGTGTTTTTGTCTTCCCCATGAATACCAGTCATTCAGCTCTGTTCCCAGTATCAACTTCAACAGCATGTTAACAGGTGGGTCAGAGCTCGACACCAAACCAGTAAGCATGAAAGTTAAGATATAGCTCCCTCTGCTGAATGTTTATTTTCTCACTTCAGCAGCAGCACATTACAGTGCACTGACTTTTTTTTTTTCCCCTCTCAGAGGTGCATTGACAAACATATGCTGTCAGCGCCCTCTTGTGGTCACATCAGAAATATGGTGTATGTTAGCTATTTGTCCTATTGCACCCGTGAAGGAATTTATATTTTTTTGTGAAAGAAAATTCATGACTAGAGACTAAGCTTGCAACTATAATTAAACCATAAAAAATTATTTGAGAGCACTTCTATCAGTGTGGATATTGTTACCCTGCTGTAGTGTTAACCAGCATATCATTTCAAAACACATAGCAGAGAAATGTTAAATGACATTTATAAAAACAAAATCATAAATTAAATTACATTCTTTATCTCAACTTCATTGGAATTGGAGGTGTGACAGGATAGGAAGCTCAACATCCCCTTCTGAGCTCTTGAGGATGGGTGGAGTCATACCACTTCCCACATTGTACTTCAACAAGTATCTCAGCAAACTTGTGGTTTTGGTTTCTCTACCTTTTTCTCACACACACTCATATGAACACCCAGAGGTGGAGGGTAAACAAACAAGGTCTGTACTATTGCTTTTAAAAGGGAACTGAAACTCTGCTACGAGGATGACTCAGTCCCACTATATGGTATATACACTACTGCGTGTGTGTGTGTTTGTGGTAATACTGACCTCTGGTTCCCAAATTAACCGCAGCTGAGCATCAAATTCACTCTGGGCAGTAGTTTTTTGTGTATTAGATCAAACCTGACTGAATTTCAGTTCTGCATTAGTGCCGCCCTATTGTCTCTGTGTTAATCCCTGCAGGCTTATATCAGGTTAGGCAATAGACTGTAACTGTCTACACTACATCAACAACTGCTTCCAATAAGCAAAACACAATAAAGCTGACAGCTCATTACAACTACATACAGCCTCCGTTTGATTAATCACTGCTTTTTTCTCCTTGTGCCATACAGCAAAGCCTTGAGCTTTAATAAGCCATCGCCTAAAGTAAATATGATACCAGCAGACATTTAGTCTCGTGTTTGTCCAGTGGTCACAACTCACCATAGTTTCCTGCAATATAGAAGGTGTACCAGGAGATAGAGTAAATGCCAGGCTCTAGAAATAGCAGCGTCCCATTTGCTCTTTTCCATGATGCTGGTAGAAGATAACATTTACACCTGGCCCCAAAAACTAGGGAAGGGTCAGAGTTTTTTTTTTATTTTTAAGAAGAAGGCACCTCGTCTTATCATGCTTTTGTACTCTTTTTAAAGGATTCTTTCATATTTTCACTAAACCTACACTATTTTCTCCATTACCCCTTGTCAGTCTCAGCTTCATTCACCTCAGGTGAACAATAACTGATTTAACCCTTCTCCTATATGTGCAAAAGGGAATAGGAAAGTCAATCGAACCTGTGCGGACACCTAGAAATTGATAATAAGACTCAAATTGCAGCAGTCAGTTAATAAATTAAATGCTACATTAGGCTTAACATGAACACCAACCAGCTGAATGTGGGCCGGCGGATTCTTGAGAGGACAACACTCTCAGATGTTAGCAGCTGCTCTGTTTGAACTGAGGAAAGGAGAAGACAACAGAGGAGGGGCTAAGGAGACTGGAAATAATGTATAACAAGAAGCAACGTCTAATTAGCAGCAGCTGGCTGCAGACTCCCTCTTGCCCACATGGAGAAAGAGGCGAGCAGACAGATGGTCAGCTTGAAAATCCAGCAGGTAAAACAATCTGTGGTTGCTCCTGGAAAACAAAATACTAGTAAATACCAGTAATTTGTTTTAGTAGTTACAATGTGGACACAACACAAAAAGACATGGTGGTACTAAAAAATAAACTCAAACAAGAAAAACTAGGAGCGAGACAGTGACACGGGGGTGTGACAGCTTGTCCTTAGAGAAACAGACTGATTAACAGTCAACAGTCCTCCCACGTATCCTCCTCACACAAAACAAAAGCAATAATCTGGTCTGACCTTTATAACATAGAGTCATAAAATATCCTGAATTAACAGATGCAACACACACCAGCATTGTGTTTTATTACCCCCTGCTCCTACCCACTGTTTCTTATGCTACTATACTCCATTCTATATAACATGCTTTACTGTATTCCACTCTGCTAAACTGTACTTTCATTGTTTGGTAATTCCTAAATATGAAATCCACACTGCTTATTTGCTTCTGAGATTCCCATTACCTGCTGTAAAAACAACACTTGGACAATCAATAAAAGAACTTGCACCCTGTAACTCCAAATAAAGAAGAATGCCCCCATTCAGTATCGCATCTTAAAAGATCAAAACCTTTACAATTCATTGTGTAAATGAATCTTATCATTTTAATAATGCACTGTAACCTGAAAATATGACACAGGTAAAAGATGCTGCAGTCTTCACTCCAAATTGTATATTAATGTATCAATAGCATTTTTCTACTTTGCTTTTTCAGACTTTAATAATTTCACGTTAATTACATTTCTTATGTTGGTAAATATGTAAATTAAAATATAAGTATTTTGTATGTATGTGTCTAACACAGATCCACTGTTTAAAGTTGCACATGATGTACATCTGCACATAAACTGTGGATTTGCTGTCACAAAGAAGGAACTGATAAACGAAAAGATAAAAAAAGAGAGAGAAGAAAAAAGCGTCATTGTAATTATGTGATGACAAATATGCAGAGTGTAAAAACGCACAGATCACAAGCAGCAGTTACTTACCACAGTTTTCGGGGCATCGTCACACAGTATGCAAGATGATCAGATGCAACCTCTCTCCCCTTCTCCTTGTGTGTTTCGTTCTCTCTCTCTCTCCTCTATTGCGCCTGTTTGCCCATTTATATTATTCATTCACCCTCACCACCACTTCAAGACAAAACAGATGCACATGTTTGCTCATGCTCACTTAGGCTACACGGACACACAGGTTTGATTATGCAGTTATTAATTAGGTATTGTGAGTATGGTGAAGGCGGAGAGATCTCTTTGTAGAAACCACAAGCAAGGGAGATGCAGAGGAGCATTGTGGGGATTAATGACAGAGGAGACAGAAGAAAGGGGAAGAAAGAGAAAGAAGCAAGGGAAGAATAAAAAGCACACTGAGAATTGAGGGCAGACAGGGCAGAAAAGGGGAAAGAGAAAAAAAATAAAAGCCTCACATCTGCTGCCCTGCAGCCGCAAACTTTGTAGTGAGCCATTCATGTGATATTTTCATTCCCTTGGCCGTCCACTTCCCTTTTTCACCTTCTCTTTTTGCTCTCCTCTTCGCTTGTAGCTTTATTCTGCTTAATAATCCTGCATGTTCATTGCATGAGTTTAGCAGAGAAACTACTGAGACAGTAAAGTAGGCTCAATTCAGAAACTGAGCTACGTGTTTTACAGGTCCTGCAGCATCCATACAGCAAATATGAGGAAGATTTTTCTTTTTGTCAACACAATGTTCCTTCCTAAAACCCCTATTTTTTCTTCCTCTCCTGTTTGTTCTCCTAACCTTGCTTTTTCAGCCTTTTTTGGCCTGTGTTTGCATTTACTGAGACTGAAATTTTTTTTAGAACATGGACAAGTTCCAAATTGATTAAAGGGAGATGATGGCATTTTCTTGTTACCATGTCAATTGTCTCCACATATTATGACACCACAAGGATAATAAACTCACTTTTCCATCCATCCAACCTTCTCTATTGCATTCTATTCTCACTGGGAGCTATTATAAGTTTGGGTTGACACATAATGTATCGTTAACTTTAGGGTTCTTGTCAGTGCTCTGTTTCTTACATCTAACACCTGGGTCACACACACACACTCTCACACACAAATCTATGCTATTCAGCATCCGGACAGAGCAACAGCTCAAGCAGGAGTCACGACACACTCATTCATATTCAGAGCCACTCCAGAGCAGACAGTCTAATGACACCTGGTCAGGCACCAAAGGAGACACTGAAGGTGTGTGTGTGTGTGTGTGAGAACACCACAGATAACAGATTCTGCTCGATGTTTTAAAGCTTTATGTTAGCAACGCAGCTGACTACAAATCTGCCTTGTTTAGTATTTTACCATTGTTGGCTTAACAGCCCCAGCCAAGCATTTTAATCCTGTGTCTCATACACATTCATGCTCCAGATTGTTCAGGAGTTTGACTTTGACCAAAGACTTTCACTAACACAAACTTCAGTCAGCAAGCTCAACGTGCGATATGATGGGGCGCAAACCTTTTACAACGTGAACATTCATCTGAACCAAATCTAGATTTGTACTGTATATTGTTTGTCATCTAACAGTATAATAAGATCAGATCAACAAACAGTTACATTAAAAACAAATTCACAATGTATACTGTTTATTATAAATTAACTCAGAATAAGACCATATTGTGTAAGAAAGCTAATATCGAGACACTACACTGCAAAAAATATCCATTTTATTGTGTCATTTGGTCTTTAATGTGACTCCTTGCATTTTTATTTAAACTAAGTGGGGAAAAAATCTGACGATGCAAAAAAAATTCCAGTTCCCAATGCAAATACTGTTTTCTTTCATATTCCAGATACAAATGCTAATTTTTGGAAAATTTTAGAAAAAAGATTACTTCCATTGGGAAATGGGGGAATTGGTATTCCATTGGAAGGTTTTAGTTTCATGACACATTTTTGCATTGCAATTATTTTGCATTTTAGTGGTCTCAGTTGTTACAATATATACACAGTTACAAGTATTTGGAGAACTGAACTTTTGAGAACTGTTGGTAGATTTACACATGAGACTGCCGTGTTTCAACAGGTGACACCATAATGCCAAACATCGTGATGGACAAAGGTAACAGATGAGAGATGAAGTCAGAAAGGAGGGAAACTCAACGGTGTAAATAAGTTTGGAGAATAAATATGACTGTTGCTTTGATTATGTGCATGTGTGTATGTGCTATAGGATAGAGCGAGGTTGGGGATGTAGATACAGATGTAGTTACTATAAACTGAGATGTACACACACACACTCGCACAAGCCCTTCACCTCTCATTGCTAGGGCAACCTCCATTAGCAGGGCTTCTCAGTGGTTTGTATCAACAAAGAGAAGCTTCTCACACATAAAATCATCAAACAACATCACATGAAGCAGGTCCACAGTTAAGTTAAAGTAGATTCAGATTCGCTCCCTGCTCCAATCCAGAACAGCTGTTATGTAGCTCTAAAATGGTCATTACACAACATGACTTCAAATTAAGGTTTTGTCACATTCATTTGTCAACATTACTACTATTACCTCCCAATTTACAGTTATAAATATAAAGGAACAAACATATAATTATGTGTTGAACTGTTCTTGTTTCCCAAACAAGTGTAAGTGCTGGTGCTATAGTCATGAATTAGAGAAGAACACGTGTTAAATCTAACTTGTTACAATAAAAACAACATGTAAACCATGCTGCAGTAACATCCAGTGGAAATCATACCACTGGTTCAATGTTAGTACAACAGAATACAGTGAATCAGGAAGAGCTAAGATGATGATGCTGGACATAATCTGATGTGTAACTGAGATGAGAAGTTTTGCAGTCTCAGCAAACTTTACTAATCACAGTCTTAGGGTAGTACTGTACTGTATGTAGCCTGACAAGTGAGACCAGGGGCAAAAAAACCCAATAACCTTTCCATCCTTGACAAACCATATAGTGTAGCTGTGTGTGCATGGCAGCGCATACACTGTACTATATTGTATAATGCGGAAATTACAGCCTGCTCCTTTGTAGTCATAAAGTCAGCCACATTCACGTGTTGGATTGACAGTAAAGCAACAGCTTTGAATAAATTAAATAATAAATTTATATATAATACATTTTTATCACATTCCACACAGATACAGAGTAGAGAAAGTTTTGAAGCAGTATTAAAAACAACAGCAAAATTGCAAGTATTTTTTTTGCTTAGCTCCTGAGTTGCTATGAGTACAATGTGTGCACTGCTTTCTAGATATATGTATTTGTGTGCAGCTCAAGTATAAAAGCCATAGTGCCACACTGAAACAACTGTCAGAATCAATCAGTGTTATGGAAAATAGGTGTAATTACGCTTTAGGTAGAAAATTGCTTTTAGGTTATGTTGTCAAAGCCACAGTGTCAGTCTTCATTTGTGAGTTGTTACACATGAGTGGTTCGCAGGAATTTCCCCAAAAGCATGTTTATACAAATTACAACCATGCCTGGCTAACTATGATTAGAACATTAACTCTCGGTTGATACTGAGATAAATCTGACAAATTCAAAAGCAGAGAGATGCCCAATAGTAAGATTAAAAGAAGAACTTACCGAGCTCTCAGTGCAGCCAAAGTGGATTTGTCAATCCTGGAGAGGAATGAGAGAGAGAGACATAGACACACACATAGAGAGAGAGAGACAGGAATATTATCGATCACGTCTCTGATATAAATTGCCCAAAAGCAGCAATTAAATTCTTTGCTGTAGTGCTCTTATTTTACAGTGATAAGGACTTCAACACCAGAAGTCATCCCAATCACCAAAGGTGGTGAGGAGTGCACTTAATGACCTCATCTCTGCATGGTACAATGGGTCCCTTGGGTGCAGTGGCATTTCCAGAAATTGTCATTAAATGTGAGATTGCCACTCTTGTTATAGTTGTGGTCACCTTAATATGAAACAGGTAATTAAATGTATATCCTTGAATATACACTAATAAAAGTAGCTATATGTTATACTGCAGTAGTCACTGCATTAACCACATACTTTAATTCCAGAGGTAACTCTCAACAGATTTACGCATAAAACGTTTAAAAAACTAAATTTCTATTATTTCGTTCTTGGTGCTTTCTTCACCAAGCTAACTGGGGCATAAAGGTCAAACATAAATGCAAACACTTCCATAAAGGATGTTCAGTTCATAGGTGCAGCCTCAGTGACTTGATTTAACAAGGTTACATCTTTAGAAGGTGCTCAGACCAGTTATGAGAGGTCTCTGTGTTTATAAGGGTTTTAGTCATCGTTCATTACTTACTGTTCATACTGAAAACATGGAAAATCACAACATGTACTTGCTGTTTACTGCTAAAAATAGTGGAAGAACTGTGATGCATGTGAAGCTTGTGTTTGTGGAAAACTGCACATACAAGTATGTTAAAGGTTTCTACCTCATTTGCAACTGTGTATGTGTACGCAAGTGTGTGTGTGTGTGTGTGGGTGTGTGTGAGTTCAGCGGCTGTTTTAGAGCATTCTCACATGCCTCTCTAAAGAAGACATTAATTCTTTAATCCCATTAATTTGTAAACTGAACCATACAGAACAACGCCTTATCTATTTCATGCAAATACACTCTGTCATAACAGACACACACATATATGAACACAGTGTACAAACACTGTTTTTAGTGCACCATGTTTTAAATATAATTTGAATTTTTTCCAGGATTTTTTGAGTGATATCAACAACAGTCCATCATTACAGCAGTGTCAAGAGAGGAAAACAATGCCAACCCATGAGAAGAGAGTTCCTTTAAAGTTACAGATCAGTTTCCAAGTCAGATATTCAAATGTCAGTATAATGGGTCAAGTTTGCATAATGTATTTTTGATATGTTTCGGAAAAACAAGCAAACACTATGGCTCCCATGTGGGTTCTTCCTGCTTTGCAGTGTACAGTGACATGTTATTGCCTCAGTGGTATCTGATGGCGCACAATGACAAATGTTACATTCTACCGTAATGGAGCTGTAGTTTGTGCTGTCACAGGTTTTTATTTCTGAGCAGTTGTGAAGATATTCCACCCACCTTATGCCTGAATCATCAAATGGCTCATACTATAGTGTATCATATTACTTCACCCTCACATCAGAGATGAAAGGACTTGACTCTGTGTATTTTGCATCTTAAGGGAAAAATCGTGTCTCCTGTTGGTCAAGTCTCAGCATAAACCTTTAACAGTACATATACTTTCACTTCAGATGTACTGCAGCATTTTTCTCAACAAAAGCACACCCAGGTCTATATTTTATTGTACATTCATGCATGCATCTGTGACCAGGTATCAGCTTGTTATCATTCAGGCATCACAAAGAGATTGGATAGGCTGATAATTAAAAGATTCAGAGGGAAAATTATACAATTTCGTATTTAAGAGAAGAGACATTGTTCCTTCATATTGTGTCTGCTTTTCTGGTCTTTCTAATCTTAGCAGCATGTAAAATGTAAATGTTTAAAGCCTATAGTCGAGCCCTGCATTAATTTTCTTTCAAATCTGAATATGTTTGCCGGCAAAGCAAGAAATCATGTTTAAGAATTCTTTTCATCTCATATTTACCCTTCATTTAAAGAAGTAAAACTTCTGCCAGTTAGATAATTCCCTGTGTTTCATGTGCAGCTTCCCTTGTTTCAGGAGTTTAAGACATTCCTAAAATAGGTATTGGTTTTGGACACACTCTTAGTGCGTTGTCACACCATTTCTCTCAAGAGGAGGATTCTACAATATAAAATAAACAAAACGACTTCTTAGAGATAGTGGAATCATTCAAACATGTTGCTGAGCTGTTAAAGGGATGTTTCACCAATACATCCACAAGAGGGAAAGATACTGTGTCCTGACATTTAGACCCTATGGGTTGAGTAATGTGAGTAAAGCTTCAAAAAGCCTTGATCCTACATTTGCTATAATGCAACTATCATAATTATTTTTTTTATATTAGAAATCTCTTCCAAAACAACAGAACACATTATGCAACTGTTTTTAGTACTGACTTACTGTAACTGGTAAAAACACTGTAGTACACAATAGTAACTATAATTAACTGCATGACATGAAAAGTGCTGCTCCTCATCTCTGTCAGTCTCAGGTCATTTGAACCTGTTTGGTGGGACACGGTGCCTCAGCCCAGCTGGGAAGGTCAAGTGCTGTGAAGCAGTGCTTCAGTGTCAGAATAACAGAGGAGCCAGCACAAAAACACTTCATCTGAGTGTGTCTATGCAATCAGCACTAAATGGGTTCCCTGGCAGCTTCTTCAATGCTGCATCACTGGAAATCTTCTCGGCCAACAGAGCAGGAAAACATAACTGCTAATAGCTGTGTCCACAAGAACAGCAGAAACAACAGACAACAGGCAGACAAAAAGCAGCCTGTTGATTGTAATCATTCCGTGTATGGTGACAGCCCAGAGTGAAACTGCACATTCACACACACTCAGACACACACACAGACACACACACAGCTGAGAAACAGAGGACAGAGTGTTAGAGGTGTGACATATAGGAGCAGTATGGCCCTCCACCCATCCTTCCTTTTTATGAAAACATTTCACATTTCTGCAACTCGCACACCCATGACACCAGCAAACACACATTTCAGCAGCACAACGTGCATTATTCAAACTCACAAATTATAATGTGCACAATCACAGGATGTGCATACATATTGCCAACTGTCACTCGCACACACACAAAAAATGCAACATACCATCCAAATCCACCAAATGACAGGCTTCTCCTCCTCAGCATTTTGTCAAACTGAACTTCTCAGCAGTCTCTCTTGCTCTGACGCTGTCTCCTCTGGGAAATGTATGCTCTGTTGTCAGTCTCTGTCTTTCTCTTCACTATGCACTGTTGTGCTTTTCTGTCTCTTCCTGACCCAAGCTCTCCACCTCCCTCTCACTCTCTGGCAGGTCTTGTCTCTATTTGCCGTCTCGTTGACTTTGCCACTTGACCAGTCAAGTACTTTCCTGAAACACTGCTTGCTCTTTGGCTTTCACAGCCTGTTAAGCACACTCAATCTGACACACTGACACATGTAGGTACGCTAAAGTATACACATGTCTGGAGGGAGGAGGAACACGGTGGGGAGGGACCACAATCCACCATCTGACACAATGTGTTTGGTTTCCACAAACTCATTTGTACTTTTGAATTATATTTATAACCAAAACAAGCTGCAACATGGTGGTCTGACCACATGTTCACTTCCTGTGCTAGATGTTCTCTAGTGAGTCTCACCCTCATAACATGTAATAATAGAGTATTATACACCATAATAATATTAATAATACATCAACAGTTACAACAAACCCACTGGACATAACAGAGTTGACATGACAATGCCAAATGGTTCAAATCTGTTTTTTCACTTTGCTGTGGATTGTGTAACTTGAGAGTAAAGTTTTGAGTCATGAGAAGTCTGAATGGAAAATCTACCAGATACTCAACAGCAGTGTGAATCTAGATTAATTTGTACACCAGAAAACTGTGTTATACTATTTAAAAAAGGAAAAGCTGAGCAGCCATGAAGTCAAACTGCAGTATAAACATAGAAACCTCTAATGCTGATGCATGATAGCTCAGTGGGTAGAGCAGTTGTCTTCCAACTCACGGGTGAGCGGTTCGATTCTCAGTCCCTACATGTCTCGGTGTCCTTGGACAAGACACCGAAACCCTGAAGTAGTGCTGACACAGGTCTAGCAGCTGTCCAAACAACAATTTCCCCAAGGGGATCAATAAAGTGTCCATTATTATTATTAACGTTCACACAGCTAATGTACAGAAATAACTCAAAAGGTTTTTAAAAAAAAGAAGCTTTTTTTAAAAAAAATCCCATGAGATACTTTATGCTTCAATGCTTCAAAATATCTGATAGTTTCACAGCCTATTTTAATTTGAGCTCACTTTCATTAATATATTATAGAGGAAATGAAGTTGTTGAGGACAAAACTTTCGCACCAATAGTTCCTGTACTGAGCCCTCACTCCCCTGCTACTGCCCTGTGCAAACCCTCCACTCAACACTCATCAAGTACAGTCTAAACAAAGCACTAAACAATGCAGCTTCAATAAATCCCCAGAGACACAGAGAGCAATCATTAGTCCATTATGAAAATTAGCTTTTGCTTACTCTGGAAAAAATAGCACTATTGCACATTGCTGATGTAATAAATACTGCAGGCATTAGTTCTCCCCATGTGTCTGGTGATTTAATGTATTTAATGATGCACATTGTTAGTTGAAACTAAACATTCACATCCCCTGGAAAACATTATCACACTATCACAGCTGAAATTTAAATAAGACATACATTTCTTCTTTCTGGCTGAAGTAAATAACACAGACTGAGACAAGAACAAACTTACCCTGCAGGACCTGGGTTAGTTGAAAATGTCAGTGGTGCAAATTAGCCAGATTAGCTAACAGTGACAAGCAGTGAACCTGGTATTTAAGAGAGCTTGGGGCAGTTGTCCTCTTTTCATGGTTAGTAATCCAATCTTGAATCTAATACAACACTGTCAGAAAGCGTAGCTTCAAAGATCACTAAAGAGAGCTCACCGAAGCACTGAGTGTCTCTCCGACAAGGCCTTTGTATTAGATTGTGTTTCTGTAATGTGTTTTTTAAAACCTGTGCAAACTGTAGTTCAAAAGCAAACAAATATACCACACAATAAACACTAAAAATACAACAATGTCTTGAGATTATCAGTTTAATTCTGATGTTAAATCTGAACTCTCACATCAGTTATTTTATAAATTTTTCTTAATTTGATTCTGCATCCAAAAAACCAAACATTTCTGAAACCAGTTGGTACTTGACATAACGTGTTCTGATTGTCGCTGATGAGAAGATGAGTGATGTGCTCTTCAGTCCTTGTTTCTGTCAAGATCAGGATCACAAAAAAAACTATAAAAAGCTCCAGTGGAATATTGTGATGTGTTCCAGTGTACAGACACATACTAGAATAGAATAGAATAGAATAGAATAGAATATCGACATTCAAAAAGCCTGATGTGTCTGGCAGTGACAGTTACAGGTCAATTCCAAATGAAAAATTTAAGTCAGAAATAAAGTGAAAATGAAAAAATGAAGTAAAAATGAAAAAAAAAAGAAGAAGCAGGTTTCAGAAATTGGAAGACCTCTAACACTTGGTGCCTCTCATAATTTAAGGCCCAGTTTTTGGCTGTTCTTAGTCATTTCTCAGTTAGATTTTCTTTATCCTGTTCAGTAGACAAGAATCAACATAAGTTAATGTGATCAATTTAGTTTGTTTAGCTTAGTTTATTGTTGCTTTTAGGAGAACAATGCCTCCAGCTTAGCAGTTAAGGGAAAGTTAAAAGAAACTTAAGCTGGTCCAAATAGTCTTTTATTGTGTTTCCACAAATAGATTAAACATTTCACAAATCTGAAACTGAAATAGACTATAAACTCCCCCAATTAATCTAGTCCAGATCTGACAAAGCAAAGTATGGGCTTGTGGTTCTTCATCTAGATCTGACCCCCTTAAATCCCCCAAGTCTGGGAAACAATAATCATGATCTTTTTTCTGCACAAATGACACACCTGCACACTGCATACATGTATATCTCAGATAAACTTAATATAGCATCATGTTGCTATAGAGACAAAGTAACTGTGTACTGCACGTGCATAGAAAGCAATTCTTGATGCTGCTATTTAGTAAAAATACTGCAGAAAATTTGGTTTTCGGTCAACTTTTTCGAGCACCATGATTTGAGAAAGGGTCATGTTATTGTCCTCTTGTCTTCTCACTCTTTCAAGTGCAGCACATCTCAACTTGTCTAAAATGTGAAACTTGCATTCACACTATCATCAATGTTTTCTGTTGCCATAAAAATGTTTGTAAGTGATTTGGGAGACATCAACCCACAAAAAAAGCTGATATAGTGCCAGCTGGATTTTAACTATTCTACCTCCTGTTTATGTCTAACTACATATTTGGCACTTGTCTCATTCTTATTTAGACCAGGGTACAATTTGTTTAATGAGCCACATATGTGTTTTTTTTTTCAAACACGTCTTTAAATCAGTTTCAGATGTCAGAACTGTGTGTCAGCCCACGTAAATACCTCACGTGCTCCTTACTCCTCTCAGTGTTTGCACTTAGATGTTTGCGTGTGTGTGTGAGTGGTGGGAGAAGCAGGTGAGAAAGACAGACAGAGAGAAAAAGATTGTTCCAAAACAAAAATAAACTGTGACTAAACATAACATCACAAAGGCAGATTGGCTTGACATTTGTTTTTACAGTCTATCAAATACTGCAACATGTGAGTGATGCTAATATCAAACATGTTAAATTTCATACGAGTAGAGTCAGTCGCAGGGTTCACACTATATCACACAAATGTGTTATTATATTCACTCCCTGTAAGATTTTCTATAATATTATTCCTTTGAGGCTAATTTGATGAATGTAGAGCAAATGACCATACTGATTTTTGCCCTTTGACAAATGAGTTCTTAAACTACAGTCTGTCAAATATCTACATGGACACATTTCTGTATATGTTACTGTGTAAATGTCATTTTAAATGGTTTTAAGCACAAATTATCATGGTTTCTGAATTTCCTATTTCCAGACCTTGACATACATAATAATATTTTGCAGAAATGGTTTAGGGCGAATGAAATGACCTTTTAAAGATTAATCTGCTGGAAAAAGAAGATGAATGAGAAGATGAATGAATATCGATGCAATGTTTGTGAAATTAATGCACTGTTGTCTCACTTAGATGATATATTTATATTCCTTAGAACATTTTTAAACTTCATTAACGCATTTTCTTTTATGTCTCATTTTTTCTCTCTCCCATCAGTCTGCTTTTGTTTATTTTGTTTCTGTCCCTCATCTCATTTTCAATAAATTTCTCCCAGTGAGACGCATTGAGCAATGTGATGTTTCCATCTTTATTACTTTTGTTCCTTCCCCACCACCTGTCCCCACCATGTAATAAGGTATTTAGTCATTAGATGGATTCCAAGGGGGTGATATATGCCCAGACGGACATAAGGGACATTTCTCGTTTGCTTCATCTATCTATTGCTGCCTCTTTCCACCCCTCCCTCCTGTGTCTCTAATAGGTTACTCAGTCATATGAGGTTTTCCAGAGGCTTGTTGATTTAGAGACAGAGCTGATGCTCTGCTTTAATGGCTCATGTCTCAACCACAACCATCACCATGCATTATAACACACACACTGATACTCACATACATGGGGAGGCATCAAACTTGCTGAATAGCAGCTGGACAGTTTTTCCAAATGCATCTTGGCATTTCTTATAACATGTGCACAGTACCTGGACACAAAGTGGTACGACACAGCTGTCTGCTGGAGATCCACACATAATTATGGTAATTATTTGAGCTCAACACTTCTGACTTTAAAGTCAAGCTCTGAATTTGGAGGATGTCTGAATAAAGCACACACACATAAACACAAGATCATTAAGCTCATTATCTCATTAACTTTATTTAATGTCAGTTACATCTTCTCATCCAATGAGACAAGCTAAGTAACAGATGACAACACACGTCATCTATCATTGTATATATATATATATATATGACGCACAAGCACAGAGTCACTATTGATGTGAATTGTATAAGAAACACATGATTTCCTCATTTATTACTGAAATTCATGTTTTCACAATTCAAATATTTTGGGTGCAACAAGGAACATATAAATCTGATTCTGTGTTTACTGTAACAACACCTCATTTTATATCACAAAAGTGGAGTGTTGGATCTTCAATCTATCACTTTTTCTGTTTTTCCTATTTTTATTTGCCCTCTTTCCCTCATAATTCTTCTCTCTGTTGGTGGATTTTTGTAAAACTGACAGCAAGCCCACCCATTACCAACTCTTCCAGATCACACACAGACAGACAGCCACGGATAGATACATACAGTCTTATGCACACACACACACACACACACACACACACACACACACAGCCTCCAATGTGCCTTCAGATCTGCTCCCCCCTGTTGTTCACTTTTTCACATGACATTGATCAGAGAAAAAAATCCACTTTATCCACATACCTCCCCATAAGTACAGCTCTGGCGGGCCATAAAGAGCAACATACTCAAGATCCGACAAACACAATATAAGAAAACCCACAGGACCAAATGCAAATGCTCAGCCCACACAAAAACAATTTAACAAGGTATACACTGGGAACACGGCAATTTCCTCGCCCCATTTCATTTTCCACCTAATGGGAACAAACAAAGACAAACACAAGCTGCGGAAGTTTCAAATAAATCCCATCTGCAACTGGTGACTCATGTGTCACTGTATCAAAATTTGCATTGGTCTCATTACAAAATTAGATGTGGGAGTAAGAGGCAGATTAATGAAGGAGGAGATTTAGTTCAGAATCAATTAGGACAAATTTAAAAAGACTGCACAGGTGAGGCGCAATGAGCAACAAAGGTTTAGAGCGGTATTTGTGATGATCTACAAGAGGGGATGAAGTGCGATTAGAAATGTGACCTGAAAGACAGGAGGAGCATGTGGCAGAGGAAGGCGGTGGAGGTACAGGAGGAAAAGGAGGAGGGAGGGAAGATGGGATGTGAGAATTGTTGACAGATGACAGATGAGGGTGGATTAATGAAAGATGGTTTATAATGAGAAGTTAATGGAGCAAAGGAAAGATACGAGGAAAAGAGTGATGACAGAAATTAAGAGGGTGAGCGTCATCCTCTTTGAGTGGTGTTTGACTTTTATCAGCTCTCAAGTGGACCCATTGAAGTCATAACAGGGACTAAAGAGACTAGAGAACATGGCACAATGACACAAATCCCTGAGAGTAAAATGAACTGAGGACAACTGAGGTAAAGATAAATGCAATAATAATTAACATTAGTGAAGTTCAGCTTTCTGCTGACTTTGCAGAAGAGTTGACACATATACCAACATAAGAATGAATGAACAGTTTATGCAAGTGCATATCTGTGTGCATGCTTGTACACATTTCAGTAAGGAAGTCAAATACTGAATTCACTCCACCTGAGAGGTACAGATTAGCTGCCATCTATTTTGGGCCAGCATTGGAATGAGCAGCAGATAGTACATAGAGCTGCCAACAGGAGCGTCCATCCACCTGACACAGCAGAACTGAAATCTGTCAAGCCTCTTAGTCTGGGATTGCTGTGTCAGTTTTTTTCTTTCTTTTTTTGGTTCATGTGGACATAATTTGGAAGCTTCAAGCCTAAATAAATACTACAAAGTTAGCAATCATTGACATTTCATACCTGAAGGGTTCCAGCATGGATCCATGGGAAGATCAGGTGATCATGACATGATTAAAATTGTATATTATACTGTGTTTCCACTTTATGGATTATCTGAGGCAGCAGTGCTAACCACCACCATGCCAACCCCAAAATACATATATGTAATCTAAAATTATCTGTGGCCACTATGATCACACCAGACCAAATAGGGCTGCAATGGACTGAACATAATCTAACATATGAGTCTGTGAAGAGAAGAAAAGATCTCAAACCTCATAAGTTTGCAGTGTTGAATTTATGAAAAAACATTAAGAAATGCTGCTGTTATCCGCCCACTCGCACATGTAGAAATCTAACTTCATGCCCCCATACACAATTGCCCTGCAATGTCAGCACACATGCATGAACACAGCATACTGTCATGTACCATCAGAGAACATAGCACCATAACCAGGCATTGCAGCACTGCTGCAGCACACTACACAAGAGAGAATTTGTATAACACCAGTTTTCCACAGGTTCTCTCTCAGATCACACATACACACACGTACACAACTTCAAGCTTGAGAAAAAAACAGAGAGGAATAGGAAAAAGATTTCCTCTTCACTATAGTGTGTGTGTGTATGCAGATCACAAGAGTCGTACCGAACCTGCAACTCATACGGGGTACTACTCCAGCTGGAGAGTTCTCACACAAATCAGCACATGCACACACACACATACTCATGCTCTTCTCATCAGTCATTTAGCTTCTAGTATGCTGTTCTGAGCAGACAACAACAGTAGGAATATCTCTGGTGCGTTTCTTCTTCAGAAGAAAACAAGCATGAAAGCCTTACCTTGGCTCCCCTGCAGATCCTTTATACGCTGGGGTGAACATCTCGCATTCAGTGGAGGGTGCAGCATTAGCAGTAGACCAGCTGCCGTAGCAGGAGAGGTTGAGTGAATGTGTGAGAGAGAGAAGGGAGAGAGTGAGAGGGTATGGGGGGAGGGAGTGCATATGGGGAAGGAAGCAGTGACAAAGCTCAGGGTAGGGCAGAATTATGAGAGACAGCGAGTTAGAATAAGAGATGGTGTTACCATGGAGAGGGCTACGCCTGAATTCTTTTAGAGCCTTTTAAGAAAGAGAATAAAAGGGAAATTCATGCTTAAAAAGAGAAAAGGGCAGAAAATGTTTTGGCAAAACAAAAAAGACAGACTAAACGATCAAAAGAGGTGGTCAGTAGAAAAGGGAATTAATAAGGGAGTGAAGGGGGGGAAGGCAGATAAAAGTTAGAAGACCATGACCCAGGGAAACACACCTCACAACTCATCATTATGGTGACAGCAGGAGCACAGCGGCCTTGACATAGGTCAGATACTCTAGCAGTCAAACGTTTGGGCACACCCTCTCCTTCAGTGTATTTTTTTGTACATTGTACATTAATACTGAAGACATCCAAATTATGAAAGAATATGTGTGGAATTATGTAATAAACAAAAAAGTGTTAAACAGCAGAGGATGTTTCATATTTTAATATTGTTCAAAGCAGCTACATTTAGCTTTGGCACACTCATGGCATTCTCTCATAAGATTCATAGGGTAGTCACCTGGAGTGGTTTCCATTTCATAGACTGCATTTTAACAGTTAATTCGTGACATTTTTTGACTTCTTAATGTGTTTTAGACCATTAGTTGTACATACAGCATTAATGTACAATTGTAAAGATAATATAAATAAAGAAAAAAGGAGAGGGAGGGAGGAGGAGATGGTGTGTCCGGACATTTGACTGGCAGTGTACATGGTCCAACTTAATTTTCCAGCAAAAACATACAAAATATAATTTTGACTTGACATGAGACAAATCTGCCCAAACAAAATAGAGAGCAGTAACAGAAGCAGTGATTTTATCATGATTGTGTTCAAACACTGTCTGGTTGAATGATATGGAATATTTAATTTGTATATCAAGCTGATACACCAAGATGTCACTGCGTTAGAGTGATTCTAGCAAAAAAAAAGGAAATTTGGATGTAGATTTAAAATTATGGCGTTCTTAACCTCTAAAGTCGCTTATACTTGACTGTTCGCTTGCCTTAACTGTCTAATTAGCTGTTTCTCAGTGATTGTAATGGTACATTCGAAGGAAACTAGATACAAACTCTCTATTGAAACTGACTGAATTGCGTGTATTAGTGTTGATTCTATCAAGGCAGCTATTGTGGCTTAGCAGACATTTTTGTGTCAACAAGTAGGAGAGATGTCATATTGTGACAATTCCTGCCCCAGTCCTATTAATTGAGCCCATTCTGCTCTTCTGTCTGTCAGTCATCCAGGGACCTTCCCCACCCACTCACACACATTTTTCCAGTTTCCCTATTATCCCGTCAGCATTTAAACCTGCCAGATGGCTTCATGTCCCTCATACTTTAATGCTAATGTGAACCTCATTTTTGCCAGTTTGCCTGTTACTTGTTCAGTTGTTGTTGTGAATCAGTTCCTGTCACCCGTATGATTTGGTCATCAGTATTTGAAGTAAAATCACTTGCGTGCACCTGCCTGCTTCATTTCTGCATTTTGGTCCTCCATCCTCTGTACATTAACTGTGACACAGATGTTCTTGATATCTATGACTAGCAATTACAGCAGACTGACAGAAATGTTGTTTTTGTCCTAGAAGATCCAGAAAACTGTTTTGTTGGTTGGTATTTGGCCCTGTTTTGCAATGTCTGTAAATTCCACTAAATTATTTCTATGAAATCTCAGCTCTGGACACCCACATATGTTGTTACTGTGTTGAATTTATATGGCAGTGTGTCTGTTGGAGTGAACAAAACCCCACTCTCACCACACAGGAGACTGCTAAAAGGGTTTCCAGTAAAGGTCACTGATACTGGTATTTGGCACGCATTTAAACTTAAAGAGAAATAGGCACTGACAGACACACGTACACCTACAATGAGGAATGATCACCATTGGATCATAGGGGTCAGTTATTCAATAAAGTAGATCCGCCATTGAAGTACAAAGGCTATTCAGAGCATACACACACACACACACACACACACACACACACACACACACACACAGCATGTGATTTGTGATTGATGTGCAGCTCAGAGGCCAGTGTTCTACTGATGGTCTGAATAGAAAAAAGGAAACTCAGCCTCTCTAAACTATTTCTTATTGATCTGGTTTCCTGCCTGTGGCTCTAATAACACGCATCAGTCCTACAGAGAGAGAAACAGAGGGAGGGAAGGAAAGACAGCAGGTTTAATTAAGTCTTTCCCCTCTAATGGATAGACCAAAGCAGACGCAACTGAGCCCACAGGTGCACGCTCATGCAAAGCCGCTGTCTCTGTGTCTTGACCCCTGCCACACGCACACACAGATAAACACACCCACAGAGCAGTGCCTTTCTTTCACTTGTTGTTTGTTTTGAGGATGTGTCTTCTTTTCCTCTAATCTCCAGGCAGTTTAGTGCTCGGGGATCCTTTGTCAGTTCTAATTGGTCCTGCTGGTTGTGGTTGCCTTGGTAACCAGTTTAGAAAGTGTTGGCTGGAGGTCTGCCAAAGGTTTGGATACGATTGTCTGTAATACATGTAATGTGATGCAGCTTTGATGATTTGAACACAAAATAAACTTTTTTGAATATGCAGTGAAGAATCTGAATTTGAAGCAACATCTAGATAACCCATTACTTGTACAGTTAAAAATAAGATTTATATTATTTAAGCTGGAGGAGCCTGGGCTGGTGTTGGTTGGTGACAGCTGTTGCATACTGTCATAGTAACAAATCCCCCACTAAATCTGTCTCTTTGAGCTTCAGTAACAAGCAATATGTCTTAGCTTTGTCAGGGTGTCAGCTGATGGCACATGCCTTATGTTGGCAAGCCAGAGCTTATGGCTCCTCTTATATCTGTAGGAATTCAGTTCAACCCTTGCTGTAAATAAACCTCCCCTGGAGGGTTTTCAGTTGAGCACATGCTCCCATTTATTTTGTAACACAAATGTACCAGAGTGTAAACTTTAAATTTTGATTATCATCATGCTGATGACAAAGGTACTGTATGTTGACTTTATAGTTGCCAATAAAATGAAAGCTAATCCATACAGACACACAAAAAAATAATGACTTTTCGGCTTATTGCTTCTTACAAAACTATTTAGTAACTATTTAGTTTTCTATTCAGGCTGTTCTAGTCTAACAACTCCGTCCATTGCTTATTTCTTCCTTATATTACTTCTTTCTAATCTACAGTGCCTGAGGTGAGTGGACTGTGTTAACATGATCTTGCAGAAATCTAATAGTGTACTAAAGTTGAAGAACTTCAATTTGGAAAATAATTAAAATCAATAAGACAGAGGCTTCTCACTTATTCCTTGCACAAATCAAGCTCCAAAGGCACAGGATACTACATTTTTATAATGCATCTAGAACCTTTTGTTTGTCCCACAGTGCTATCATTTTTGGTTATTTCCTCAAACTTGACAAAAGTGCTTTTGTATGCTGAGGAGCACACTTCACAGACATGACATACAGTACTTAAAATCATATCACTACTGTATACACTGCCACAAATATCAATGTAAAAAAAAGAAGATTCATCTATAAACTAAACATGCTAATCATTTTAATCTGCCAGCTAAAATAAGAAACATGGTGAATTTGGTGAAGCCCAGTTATAGCTATCCCAGAAATGCGCATCCTTTTTAGTTCATACTTTTTTGCAGATTCTTGGTACAAAGTTAGCTTCAGTTGTGTCTGCACTAGTTGCTGCATTAGACTCAGTGTGTTTTGACCTTGTGTTGGCGAGAACAGACTTCAGCAGAATGGGCACTGACTTGTCCAAGCTGCACAGGCTGTTATATCAGAGACACTATACTGCCTGCTCCCCCAACGACAGGCACTAAAATAAACAACACAGATTATCATATATTATATAAAGGCAATATTCCATCATCAAGACAGATCATACTGTATTTAGACAAGACTTACATTTGTTTTGCATGTACAAAAATTCCTTGATGTTCTTTTACCTGGAGTTAATAGCATGTAGTTAGTCTTTGAGAGCTGCCATGACTCAACTCACTGGCCGCTTCTGTAATTTTATCATTGTATGTGTGTCTTTATTATACATTCATCCAATAAAATTATACAGTTTTGTACACATGTTACAGTTAGTGGTGGTGTTGTAATGGACATTATATTTTAGGGTGTTTCAATTATTTAATTCCCTTGTGTGTGTAAATGAAAAGAACAAACCCCTCTCTATTCTATGTTTTCTAATACATGGCCTCCTTTAATTAGGTCTATGACTTGACTGATGAATATATAGGTAGATTTTTAAAGTATATATCCAGATTTTATAGCAGTGCTATTGTTTTTTCTATCAGTTCATACACTGTATTAATATACTTACTTCAAGTTATCTTACACAGACAAAATAGTGTGAATCATGTATCACAAAGACACTAAATGTCAGATTTGGTCTGTGAATAAACACTTACAGAGGGTGAGAGGTTTGATTTAATGTCTCAGTGTACTTTGAATTTTGATGAGTCCTTTGATGAGTCAAGGTCAGTCATTTTCTGACTATTTTGTTTCATCTAATATATGCCTGGTCCACAGTCACGTAGAGAGCAGGAACATGTCAGCAGCACAAAATGAAGGTCTACTGTATAAAAAGGGCATATTAATGTTAAACATCATGGAGTCACTAAACAGCCTGAGAACAAACAGCTATTTATGCCAAACAAATGCAAAGAGAGGTAGCACAGAAATAAAGCTTGTGTTAGTAGGAAGATGATGAGCTTCTGATTATAAGAGACCAGAGCTCTAAATATTTTATTTTTATTCAAACCATTCTGATATTCAAATTAAGTACAGAGCAAAAGTAGTAGTATTACTTATCTTAAACTGTCCACTGAGTTGTTTCTAAACTATACAGCATATTTGTGGTAAATAATAGACCATGCTTAAACAGATAAACTACAACAGTACATTTAAAATACAGTATACTGTAATCATTAAATTCCACAATCAGATGTGCAACCTTATCTAAGCTCTTTTGAGGACACATTTAAGTCAAATAATAATACATCTGGTTTCTTCTGCTGCACGGCACACAGCATTGTCCACCACAAAAAATGGGTAAACCTATCTTAATTGTCTGTAATTGTCTTGACTTTTTAGGTCAAACAACTTTAAGATCAATAATTTTTTTTGCTATTATGGCACTAAATATTGTGTACATGTATTAAAGTGCTGTATATTAGGCTAACATATATTTTTCCACAAAATTAAACACATTTCAAAAATAAATATTAACATTGCCACAAATACAGTTGCTGCATGTTGCAGCCTAACACTGAATTTCCAGCTTCCACACATGGTGCTGAAAAAAAAGAAAGTCATCACCAGAGGATAAATACTGTTTGACATAAGGTAGCTGTCCATTTTAACAGCACATGCTGTTAATTATAGATTCATAGCCAGAAGCTCCCACTATTCCTTAACATCTGTCCTAAAACCACGAAGGCAGATCAGAGCCAGAATGGTGGCCCACACTTCCTGGTTGACCTAATTCACAAAACAAACAAACAAACAAACGAAAACACACCAAAAGAGACATAGCTCAACGGAAAATGCCACTAGATGGTTTTGAAAGATCTGCATAAAAGGCTAAATATTTTCAGTGCATTTGAAAGCCAAATGAGCAAAACAGAGCAGATGGATATAACACCCACACTATCACTATATTCTTCTCTCCTAATATTAACACTATCTTAGCTTCAGATTTTAGTTGTTCTTCAAACACCATATCAAAACATTAGAATAATTACGCATATATACAGATTTGCTTTGGTAACATGTTGAATGATTTTATTTAGTTTCATATATTAGGTTATTTCTCCTGTTTCAGTAAGAAAATAGTAACCACAAAATGCAGGTTTTGTTTTTTCTAACTTTTTACTGGTCTTTCCCAGTGCAGCTAGACCTGGATCAATACGCCAGCTCCCAGAAGCCTTCTGGATGCTTTCTGTAGCAAAAAATGTTCTGTGGGGAAAACTAAAATAAAAAAGTATATACCAAACAAAGTATATAATGTTATATAATGTTGGGAATAACATAGTAATGGAGTTTTATAGTCTGTTACTTCATTAAGGTTAGTAATATTAAATCCACTTTATAATGTAACTTGTTATATCCAGAAACAATATTGTGATTTCTACATTTTGGTAACAAACTGTAATTAAAGCTACAATAACACACACACACGTCCCACTATAATTGTGATGACACTAATTGACACAATGCATTTTCTAGCCCTTTACCCTTACAGTAACCATCACAACTAATAGGGGTGGGTGGATCGATCCAGATATCGATAGTATTGATGCCAACATTGGTATTGATATTGGATCGATACTAGCATGATGGGATTGATACTTTACTTTAGTGCGACCGTTCCATCAGAAAGCAGACTTGCCTGTGCACCACTCCTCTCACATCTACAGGCACACACACATCTACAGCTCCACCTCAACGCTCTTCAGAGGAACTGACCAGAAAATAATAATGTAAACGTCACAATTCACAAATGATTACTTCAGGTTGCTGTCTTTACCATCATCTACGAAGCAGTATTCAGATTAGAAAAACTCCTTTGCTGCCTCCCAGTGGCCTAAACATATGGAGCGTGGAGAGCGCTGTAATACAATAAATATAACAAGCATTAAATAAATATTTAAATGTGCCATTAAATTATTAAATACTGAAATTAATTCACATATAATTTATTAAATATAAAATTTATTAAATATATAAGTAACCAAGTATATTCATTTCATTTAAAAAAAAGCATTTATAATTATTTCACTATTTAATTAATTATTTCAGTATCTATTTAATCATTTCATGGTCTGTGTTGCTGCACATCATGAATTAATTTTATCTGTCAACTTTGCCCATCAAAGTCAGTGGGCGGGTCTAACACTGTTTTTTAGTCAAACGATTGGTCTGGTCTGAGGGATTTTTTCCAAACATTGTGGTTCTCCTTATGGAGGATCTGAATGAGTTGCTAACAGGTTGGTGAGAGACTTTCTAAACTTGATATTAAATCGGGAGTTGCTGACATAGAATATGTGACAAGTGAAACAGAGGAATTTGTTGAATTTCTTGAAGTTATCAGCCTTGTGGTCTGCCAAACAGCAGAAAATGTGTGTGTAGCTTCTTTGATTAACTTGGCTTTGTGCTAAAATGAAATGGATATATTTTGTTACTTATATATTTAATAAATTATGTGTGCAACACAGACCATGAAATAATTAAATAAATAGTGAAATAATTATATATGCTTTTTTTAAATGAAATGAATATATTTGGTTACTTATATATTTAATACATTTTATATTTCATAAATTATGTGTGAATTCATTTCAGTATTTAATAATTTAATGGCACATTTAAATATTTATTTAATGCTTGTCATATTTATTGTATTGTGGCACTCTCCACACTCCATATAACATGCAGTACGTATTAAATGAAAAATATTGTTAAAAAAGAGAAAAAAAAAATTTCATTAAATGCTAAATACTCCTCATTCTTTCTGGGGTGTCAACAGACCACAGCAGCTCATTTCTGTACCTTGATGAACAAAATTAAATAAGAAAAATCCACCTTGGATTTTTTTTTGTTTTTTAAATTATGATCTCTCTCTAAAAATCAAATCATTCATCACATTATGAAGACCTTTCAAAAAAAGAATCGTATATACACCTTCAACAACTAATAAAAGCAGTAAATAACTGTAGCAAATTTATACTGGGGTGTACAAAAAGTTATGGAACACACGGTTTTATGTAAAGTGAAACTAGGTTTAGATCTTCTTTCCACTCCAATAACTATTACTGATGTTACGTTCACAAACAACATGGTTCGTTTGAACGGCTCCTTCATAGGAACATAGAGATCCAAGTCTTAGTTAGGAGCCATTCATTTTAAAGCTGTGTCCTTATTTCACTCTCTCCCTCTCCAAATTCACTCGTCTCCTCTTTACTAGAACCGTGACAACTGACCAGTTACGAAAGGATGAAGTTACCCATTATTATTTGTCCATTGCTGTCAGTGAACGCACCATTGATCCCTCCTCTCTGGGTCAACAGGAGAACAGTGGGGAGCGACGTTAGTGAGAACAGAAATAAATCTGAAATAAAATGTTGTTTTGTGATTGTTTCACAGCGGTTGTGTTCTAAAAGTCAAATAAACATGACTACACCTCTGCACAACCCCAAGGGAAGGATTTACTTTGAATGCAAAATGAAGGCTTCATCCTCCTGTCTGCTCTACACAAGTGTGGTGTGCAGGTGTCTGAAACTGGATGTTGGGTGCAATGTTTATAATGCACTGACAGATCACAGGAAATATGAGTAAATGGTAAACGCAGTCCACACATTCAAGAAGTTATTATTTTAATGTGATATTTAAGTTTTAATGAGATATACCTATAAATTCTGCTTTAGCTTATTGTCAGTTGTTTTTGTGGTCTTACGATGTTAATCTGCAGCCAAAAGAAGAGGACTCATCTTCATTCTCTGTCGTCTAAGTGCGTCTGAAATACACGGAAGTTGTTCTGCCAACCTTTGAAGACTTTTTGAACGGTGATCTATTTAACGACAAGCATAGCAAACTGACTTTGGCTATAAAGGCTCATTCTGCACTGGTCTATTAAAAAATATTTTTGCTGTGTATTTGCTCCTGAAAACAATAAATTAAAATATGAAAAAAGCTCTCCAGCCTCATGAGGAAGTAGTGGTCTCTCTTAATGGTTTTGTACGGAAATAAAAAATGCTGGTCTGTTCTTTGTATGTATGCATGAAAGATATTTCAGGTCCAGAGATTCTAGTTTATTTTTTGAGTTAAACAGTTTCTAATACAAAGCAACATTAAAGCAGCAATTTAGACGTTAATTCATGGCAACTTTACTTTTTTCTTGTTAGGTCAAAATGTTTTGCTAATTATAGCTTCTTCAGTCTCAGGAAAGTTGGTTTTCTAATACCAATTTATCCTCTAGGGTGGTTTTACTTCTGACCTGACTTGAATACGTTCATTAGGTGGACAACAAAACCTTAACATACTGTAAATCTTTCTGATGGCCAAGTTGGATGACACGTCCAGCCAAAATATTGAACACCAAAACACAAGAGAAGCAATATAGTGTACACAGTCTAGACCACTTTACATATCCACCAGGGATGCCACACCTAACAACCATTTTTGGTGGTAGGAAGGGTTGTAGAAGTTGTAACCAATAAATCCTATTGATACTAATCTACTCACACCCTTTCAGTTGTCCACATAGTAAAAAGCCTATTTCAGTCACTGAAAAGTGAAACCACCCTGAAGGATAAATCTGAGCTTTCCAACCAACTTTTCTCAGAATGAAAGAGCTAAACATTTCGACCTAACAACAAAGAAGTGAACCGACATTAAAGCAGCAAAATAGAATAATATTTTATCTTGTTGCAGGAATAGTCTTAGAACAATGAACCACAGTGCATATATATGATATTAAGGCACATACTATCACAGAGATACTGTAGATAAGGCAAACAGTAACATGCAATTTAAAGGTTGTAGGATGGAGTGAATCTGCAAACTTTACAGTCCCAATGAATCTTCCTGTACGTTGCAGCCCAACAGTGCATTTCCAGCTTCCAAACATTCTGTCACACATAGTGCTGGAAAAGAAAAAAACAAATTCATAAAGCAGCTGATTTCAACCAGCACGAAATAGATAAACACTTATTATTAGTGTTACCATTCTGAGCATGAAGCCATGACACAGCCTTCATAGACAGCAGCTCCCACTCTTCCTTAGCATCAGTCTTAAAGCCATGAAGCCAGATCAGAGCCAGAATGGTGGCCCACACTTCCCGGTTTACCTAATATACCAAATCAAAGTGAAACAGGCAGAACCAGAGAAAAACTACAGTGAACCAAAAAGATGGAGGTATCTCAATGGAAAATGCTGCACAATGGTTCTTAACAGTTTTACTTTTCCAAAAACATGAGAACATTAGGAACTCAAATATGATGCCCAAATACTTCCACATGAACTTCTGACTAATATGGCAAATGCATTTCGATGGTTAGTGTATAATATCCAAGAGCTCAGGTGGAGCTTCACTATCACCCGGGTCCCTGATTTTCAAATTTTTTCTTTCCTTGCAGTGATGTATGTTTAATTATTTCCATTATTTTAATGCAAACCACACTATGGAAACTGTGTACAAAGTGTTTAAGGTAAAATGATTACATGGCATTTCTATAATAATTTATGTTGTTTTTCTCACAGTGATGATATTTAATATTATGTTTGAATTGGGTGGTGTTCATCATATCGCTTATATATCAATATACATCCTACAAGTATGTTATACTGCCACTGTGAATGTATGTTTATGTAATGACTCACCAATGCAGGCTTTGGCTTTTCCACCTCCTCACTGGTCTTTCCCAGTGCAGCAGCCAGAGCTGCATCTAGCAGCCAGCAGCCAGATGCCTTCTGTAGAGAGACCAACTGCAGCAAAGAGTCTCTGGTAGGCTGCACAGGCAAGCAGGTTTCTGAGCAGAAAACAAAAGAAAGTGCAGAGATGAAATAATCACTGTACATCATTTGCACATACATATGAGCAATGAGCAGGATTCTAAGGAGAAAGATGAAAAAGCCTTTGTGAACTGTTACACTGCTAATCGAAGCATTAACTATGAATAATATGTGCCCTGTAAAAAATAAAGAGTGGCATCTATGTGCATCAGAGTCAGTTTTACTGATCAAAAGATAATTCAATGGGTAATGTAATATGTTCTGTCTGTACACGGCTAGCCATTTGTCAGGTGATGAGTAATACAACTGTTGGTAGGCACAGTGGATGTTTAGCATTATAAAGTTATTGCAGAGGGAGCATTACCAACAAATACCATACCAGTTTGCTTTGGAGAGGGCAGGTAATCAGCACTATAAGTCTGCAGAGACGTCTCACGTGGTTTCCAGAATGCACCAAACTTCTTCTTAATATTAGAGAAGATTCTTGTGCTCCAAGAAAACTCAGGTTCACTTTGATAAACTGTTGAGAGAGCAGAGTAAACTTGTCACAGAACTTCTTTGTCAACCAACAACTACTATAAAAATACACACAAGAGGCACATTTAGTATTTTTAAAATATCTCTTCACAATGACCATCCCAGTTGTAGTTTGGAGCGTGTTCCTGTTTGATAGAGATATTTGTAAAATGATTACTCTATGTAACAGTCTTAAAAGGACACATTTTATGAATATGTCATTTTGTTATGTTATTGTTATATTTTGGTTATATTTATATTGTAAATTTATGATTGATTGGGTTAATGCAGCCACTGAAACTGATGTAAATACAGTTACCTGTACCTGTCTGTGTGGAGTTTCCATGTTCTTCCCCCTGCCTGCGTGAATTTCCTCACAGTAGCTACACCGAAGCCCAAAGACATGCTGTTAGGTTAACTAGTGGTTCTAAATTGCTCACAGGTGTCAATGTGAGTGTGAATAGTTGTATGTCTCTATATGTCAGCCCTGTGATAGACCAGTGATCTGTCCAAGGTGCCCTAATAACAGTTGGGATTGGCTCCAGCACCATCCCTAAAGTTATTACAATTCTTCCTTCTCATTTTCTGTACAAAAAAATGGGAAATATTATGATAGGATTACTATAGAATGACTATATCTACACACCTTACATGGAGAAGATTAATAACAAACATTAATAACAAAGATTGGTAATCCACCCAATCTTTGCCACTATGTTTATGTTATTATAATGACCACTTTTAATTGCTACTTACGATGATAACTGCTTTCCTGAACTATATTATGGTCGGCATCAAGCAGCTTTAAAAGATGTATGTCTTAAGAAAAAGAGAAAGAACATTACACAGCAACAACAAAACCAATGAATTTGTAGTACAAGAAAATGATTAAGTATAAACCACATGTATGTCACAAAACTGTCAGCACCATGACATGCTACTTCAAAATCTTCATAATTTGTATTACATTAAGAGAAAAAGACAAAGAACATTACACAAAGGCAGCAATGCCAATACCATGGATTTTAAAGTAAAATAAATTCAAATTTTACACCAGGTGTATGTTATTTTGAGGCCAAGGTTATTTTTATTGTCTCCCTTTGGAGATGGATTATGTGAAATTGCTGCACCACCAAGCCATCCCTTCCAAAAATGCATTAAAAACCAACTAAATTAGTTTAAAATTACAAAAAACATATGTAAAGACAATGGCCTAAATTAGTCAAAACCATTTACACACACAATATTTACAACAATTGTGCTTACACAAGGGAGCCCTATATCTCCTTCCAGAGTTCATCACCAGTTACTAAAAGTGTGTATTGGATAATATAATATATAACTTTCCCCGCTGTCTTAACTGCTGTCTGACTCTGTTACTATAAAAAAATAATAATAATAATCCTGTAGACACCAAAAACAAAAGTCACAGAACGAGATTGAGTGGCTGGTGGATTTTAGCACAGACATTTGTAACACAAGTGTGTTACCTAAGATTTCCATACACCTAGATATGTACACAATTGACAATTGACTTGTTATGTATTTAATTAAAAAGACTGGCACCACTTAATCAGAAAAGATTCACCCTCATCTGAATTAAAATGTTAAATAAAATATGTGAATGAATATTGTTAAACGCAGAACTAAAATCAATACAAAGCTATCTAGCATAGGCAACAGAACTTTCCAAGTGCTTCAAAACCAGATGCAATATACAGTGCATTAAGAAAGTATTCAGATCTTCACTCTTTCAATTTTGTCATGTTGCAGCCTGATACTACAATTGTTCAAATTCTTTTTTTTTTCATTAATCCACACTCAGTAGATAGATAGATAGATAGATAGATAGATAGATAGATAGATAGATAGATAGATAGATAGATAGATAGATAGATAGATACAGGACCTTCGCAACAACACGTCAAATTTAGCTCAGGTGTCTCCCATTTCTCTTGATAGTTACTCAGATGTTTCTATACCTTGACTGGAGTCTGTGTGAACCTGTGCTAAATTAAAATGGGAGGTACCACACCTAAATTTCAAATGTTGTTGCTAGGGGCAGGGCTGGCCAAACCTCCATGGGGCCCTAAGCAAAATTAGATTTTTGGGGCCCTCTATTACTGTTGATAATACTGATTAATAATGATTCACACACCTAATATAAACTTATTTAATTTTCTAATATGTCGTTACGAATACACTTAAACACTCAAACTAGATGTGAGACATTTTTGTTGTTGTTAGATTGTAATCCACATGATAAAGGTCATGAAAGCAGACAACAGGTTTGCAAGAGACATGGAGCTAAGGTACAATTTGTCATTTACATCCTGACTAGCTCCACCTCTGGCAGCTCAAATAAAGCCAAAAAACACAGGCAAACTTCCTCTTCAAGACCCAGAACAACATCTGAACGTCAGGCTTTTATACACTCTACATCTTGAAATTGATTCACAAATATTATTAGGCTACTGTTTTCTACTACTGCTAGTGAAACTAAGCTAATGTCAAAACCACAGGATGGTCAGAAAGTAATGATAAATAACACTTTGTAACTAACCTCCATGTCTCCAGTCATTACATGTTGCCTATGTGACATTCAATAATTTGTTTATGATGGATCTTCATCTCATACTGTATAAAGTACAGTGTCATCTTAACTAATTCATATTTATTTAATATTTGTGAATACAGAGTGAGCCAACAGATTTCATGGATGTCTGTGCATAAGACTATTTCGGACATTGTCACTGCGTAAAAACAACGCGAAAGCCTGAGAGATCTAAGGGAGTGAAGTGTGCGCATCTGCACAGAGCTGTCTGCTTTCTGCGCGTCAGTGAGCACCGAACTTCAGTCAGTTTAGCGACCTTATTATCGACCTGCGTTTTGGGATTGTGTGCTCACGTTTGTCTGAATTAAGCGTCCCCGACATGACTGGACATGGTTCTGATTTATGACAGACAGTCAGATTTCAGCTACAACATCATGTGAATGAAAACAATGTATAGTTAGTTTAGGCTAAAACTTGCAATTCAGGATGCGGTGTGAAATATTGTGAATTTAATGCTCTCAATAAATAATAAATACAAATAAAAGTGTATAAAACCCTGATGTTCAGAAGTTGTCCGATGCGCAGAAGATAGTTCACCTATATACTATAGTGGTTTTGTGGCTTTATTTGAGCTGCCAGAGAGGAACAGACTGAGCTTGAAAGGTGAATCGCCAAAACCAAACGCAAAAAATGGAGAGCATGAATTAAGTAGACTATGTGCTCATTTCAGTAATTCAAGCACAGGGTTTAGTTTTTTTTACCCCATGGCACCTCCCGGGCTCTGTAGAATCATCGCTCACACTTGCAAAAAATTAATAATAACAATAGAAAATTGAAACGTTAATAATTGCTCTTGGGGGACCCCAGTAGTGACAGGGGCCCTAATAGGCACTTAGTTCACTTGTGCCTTGGGCCGGCTCTGGCTAGGAGTCTGAGTACTTATGCCAGTGTGATATTTTGGGTTTTTTCCTTTTATATACATTTGCAAACATTTCTAAAATTGTGTTTTCACTTTGCCATTTTAGGGTACTGAGTGTAGATTAATAAGAAAAAAAAATTAACGATTGTAGTATCAAGCAGCAACACAACAAAACTGAAAAAAGTGAAGGGGGCCTGAATATTTTGTGAATGCACTGTAGTTGAAATTGTATGATTTATGCTGCAGTTTCCTAAGGAAATTGGTACAGATCAAGGGGTGGTTCCACTTCCCTAGGCAATTTGTTTGTCATGATATTTGTTTACACTGTAAGTTATACACATTAGTCAATTATTATTTAGCTTGTTTTTTTTCTGAAGCTTTGGCGGTTTCAAAAGAAAGCGGAGAAAGTCATTGCCCATCTATAATAACTTCTTTAACTTGTTACTTACCACTCAACGGTTCATCAGTCACTGGAAAAAAAAAATTTGTATTAGTTGTTGACTAGTAAGAATTCCATTTCATATATCTGAAATGGCATCAGTGACATCAGTCATGTTATTTTGTATATCCAAAATTACAGCACTGTCGTTTTAGCATCTATTAGATTTAGATTTATTAGATTAATTACATTAGTTCACAATTCACATTGTTACATTTTGACCAGTCAAAATTCCAGTTAAAGATATATGCAATTGGAAAGCACTGGTAGCCTAGAGCTGGGGAACCTTTGTTGCATGTCTCCCCCTCTCTTCACCCCATGTTTCCTGTCTGCATCTCTCACTGTGGAGGCCTCAATTAAAGGCTAAAATGCCAAAATAAAATCTGTAATTACCTTTTGACTAGTCACAATGGTTTATTGACTTTAATAGGAAAAAAAATTTAAGATAACTACAGTTCAGATAGATACAAAGATAGATATGTTTAATGGAATTTGCACAAATCATAGTCCCTATTTTTTTTTTTTTATGACATCAGTCACGTCATTTTGTATATTCAAAACAATCTCATTGCACAGCTATAACATTTATTAGACAGACAGAATTCACATTACAGATATCTGCAATGAATTTCTGACTAGTCAAAACTCAAATTTAAGATATCTACAATTATATTTTGGCTAGTAATATCTTAGTTTGAGACATCCAAAAAGATATCTTTTAAATGTGTCCAATTATAGATATATTTAATAGGAATTGTGACCAGTCAAAATTCCATTATAGATATAAGTATACCTGGAAGTATACAAATGTGTGTTCAGAGTTTTATTTACGTGCTCTTAGCCCAAGACTGAGATTGTCAGACCTACCTTGGAGACCAATTAAACGTCGACAGGCTGGCATCATAATTGTAAGACAAAAAGAAAATGAGGTAAATGATAAATAGATTATATGTTATTGTATGTTATGGTTTAAAACAAAGTCAGCTTGGGACAGAGAGGCTTGTGATCAGGGACACACACAAACACACTGTTTGCACATAATAAATACTGGGGCTTATGTACAAATTAATTTTAAAAATAATTGTGATTTTTACAATGATGAAGCAGGACACCATGGTATTTATGTAACTTTAGCATTATCATTGTGATACAATCATCTGTAGTCAGTAACTACAGTACCTTTGAAGCAGCGGGTAAAACAGAATTAATTTTTTCATTAGCTTTTGGAAAAACACTCACTGGGTACTGGAACATTTCTGCGCCGCAGAGGTCCTTGAATTGCGTTACCATTAGTTTTGTTGATGGCGATGAAGGCAGTGAAGGAACTGCTCACTCCTGATTGGACACTGAGCTCCACCACCTTCTCCTTC
>JAUMHL010000005.1:11373616-11385586 GCA_032362345.1 Sandelia bainsii
AGCTGCATCTAGCAGCCAGCAGCCAGACGCCTTCTGGAGGGAGACCAACTGCAGCAAAGAGTCTCTGGGAGGCTGCTCAGGCAAGCAGGTTTCTGAAAAGAAAATGAAAGAAAGTGCAGAGATAAAATAATCCCTGTACATGATTCTACTGTTATGGGTTTTTTCTCCTTTAATCTTTTGTACCTACACAAAAGATGTAGGTACATCAGTGTACCTACAGTGTAATTTTCATGTGCCTATAGCAGCTGAGATTTGAGAAAGCAACACCATTTTGGTTGTTGTTGTTTTTTTTGCCACAGTTGTCCATGGTCACATACAAATAAAAATATCTAAAGAATTATGTTATAACAAAAATTTCCTGAAAATAAATGCATTATTCATTATTATTATTGTTATTATTATTATTATAGTTAAAATAACTATCATTATATGTGCCCTGTAAATAATAGTGTGACATTATGTGCATCAGAATTGGTTTTATTGGTCAAAAGATAATTAAAGAGGTAATAAGTAGAAGTACAGTCTGCAGCCTTCTTGCATTTGTATCTATCAGGTGACAGATACATATTATTACATGATACATTTTAAAACCTATTTAATAATTGTAGGCACAATGGATGTTTAGCATCATTGGACTACTGCACAAGGACTTTGATATTACATGTCTACAACCTGCATTAAAAACAAATACTGTACCGTTTAGCTGTGGTGAGTGCTGGTAATCAGCACCATCAGTCTGGAGAGACGTCTCACGCGGTTTCCAGATGGCATCAAGCTTCTTCTTAATATGAGAGAAAAAACTTGGGCTCCCGGAAGACTTAACTTTTCTTTGAGAAACTGCTGAGAGAGCAGAATAAACACAGCTCGACATGTTGTAGCTTAAACCTCTGTGTCACAGAACTTTTTTGTGAACAAAAAACTACTATAAAAATACACGCAAGAGCAACATTAGGTATTTTAAAATATTTCTTCACAATAAACATCTCAGGAGTAGTTTATTACTGTCAGCAGTATAAACAGAAAACCACATCACTGAGCATGAGCAGTGATGTCTGTCCAACACAAAGATATAACAACCTTTGAGGGCTGCCACACTGATTATACTGTTTTGCATTTGGAGCATGACTTTTCCCACTTTTTCCTGTTTGATAGTGATGTGTTGTTTAACTTCACTGTATACTGCTAATAAAATTATTAGCATTATTGGTTAAAAAAAATGTATTTCAGTTTGCGTGATTTTGAATACTGTGGAGATATTATAGCTGGTGACATACACTGATTTATACAGAACCAGGGACAAAACAAGATTAATAGTCCACAGCCACACTGGCAGCTCTGAGGCTGTATTATAGACATACTGGTGCATTGAGCCAAATGCTAAAATCAGTTTATCAGCATGCTCACAATGACAAGGCTAACATGTTGATATTTAGCATATTTAATGCCGCTAATACTGTACTGTATAAAGTTGACTTTATTTTTGTCGTGTCTCCTCCCTGGAGATGCATTAATGGAAATTGCTGCACGACCATCAAACCATTACTTCCATCACATAAAAAATACACTGAAAACAAAAAATCTATGTAAAGACAATGGCTTAAATTAGTCAAAACCATTTACACTAATGTTGTTAACAATTGTGTTAACAATTGTGCTTACATAAGAGAACCCTATATCTCCTTCCAGAGTTCATCATCAGTGGATTTTAGCACAGACATTTGCAACATGAGTATGCCACCTAAGATATCCATACACCTAGATATTTATATAAGGTGACCTGTCTGATGTTAACATGTACAGTAAGAGATCTATTGTCTGGCTGACCTGGGATCTAATGCCACCTGTTCAGTTCTACACCATGTACACTGTAAAACAACACACAAAGCTGTACACTGTACAATGTATAGCTGCATATGTTGGAGTCCCCTGTGAGTAAACCATAACAGTATCATCTGAAAATTTCACAACTAATTATTTTGACTGGGAACTGATTGAATTATTTGTCTACAAAATGGACAAAAGGGTGAACTAACAAATCCTTAGGGAGCCCCACTACCACTTGATGCCAGAGAACACTAAATACATTTTGACTTGTTACCTATTTAATTAAAACGACTGGCACCACTTAATCAGAAAAGATTCACCCTCAGCTGAATTAAATTTTAAACAAAACACATGAATGAATATTATTAAACGCAAAACTAAAATCAATAAAAAGCAATCCAGCATAGGCAACAGAACCTTTCAAGGGCTTAAAAACCAGATGCAATATAGTTTAAACTGCAGAATTTATGTTGCAGGTTCTTAAGGAAACTGGTACAGATTGAGGGATGGTTCCACCTGCCTACAATTATTTGTTTACATTGAAAGTTAGAGCCACCAGTCAAAATTAATTCTTCACTTTGGGACAATACTTTTTAGGAACGGAAATTATTAATTTTTTTTCCAAAGCTTTGGCGATGTGCGTGTTTCTATAAAGAGCTGAGAAAATCAATGCTCATGGATAAAAACTTCTTTATATTGTTACTTACAACTCAAGCTGCATTTAAGCAGACTGTCAGCATAACATGCTGCTTTTAAAGTCTCCAGGTCATCATAGGTCACTGGAAAGAAAGACTATGAGGTCAAAATATCACATCAGAATTCCTAAACAATGTTTATAATTTGTTAAAAGACTTACCTAAGATGATAAACTTATTGAAAAGGATATTTAAAATGTAAAAAATGTCATTTTTTTGACGTAGAAACATGCAGTGGTTCTGGACTACAGAAAATAATATGTTTTTGTAGCTGCCAGACATAGATTTGCTCTTGCAAACTGCAGCTTGTGCCACTCTGCCACAACACACCATGACAGCATCTGGTGATTTCAAAAGCTATTAGAGCTTGCATTGTACCTTTAGCATTTTTAGAGGCCACTGCATAAAAGTATAAAAATGTGTGTTCAAATCACAATCAGCTTTTTATTTAATTGTTCTCAGCCCAAGACAGGAATTGTAATACTTACATTGATAACCATCTGAAAGACTACAGCCTCTGAGCATCACTTTAAGATAGAAGATAAAAACAAATGAGGTAAAGAGTAAATACATTATGTCAATTAATAAACAAAAGATAAATAAAGTTTCTGATGTCATTAGTAGTTCAAAAAAGTACATAAAATATTTGTTCCAATATTCATAATTGGATTTCTGTAACATTAGCATTATCACTGTGATACAATCATCTGTACTCAGCTACAGTACCTCTGAAGCATTGAGTGATACATGATAAATCTTACATTAGCATCTGGAAAAACACTCACTGGGCGTTGGAACATTTCTGCGCAGCAGAGGTCCTTTAATCATGTTACCATCACTTTTGTTGATGGCGATGAAGGCAGTGAAGGAACTGCTCACTCCTGATTGGACACTGAGCTCCACCACCTTCTCCTTCATTCCTCCATCTTGTTGTCCTCTGCACTCGTTCTGCTCCATCTCCAGAGAGCGAATCAGGGTCCAAGCACCCAACCTGTGGACTGTTAATCTGCAGGCAGGAGTAAACAGAGGTGGAGCTTCATGTGTATGTCTAAAATATAGTTATATTTATGACATACTGTATATATAATTATGACTACTTATACTCAAAAATTAAAATAAAATTCTTTGATTTTGTGTGTCACTGGGTTTTTGGGACTGTAGTGTTGTAATTAGTCATCAAAGTATTAGGAGCATTGTTCATGTGGGATATGGTATACAACGGGAAATCAAGAAAATCTTAAATAATAAAAAGAGAATATACAGAGCTAACCAAAACCTGTCTTACCCAGTGTCCTCTTCAGGTTTCAGACTAAAGTGGAGGACGTTCTGAGAGGGATGACCTGCCAGGCTGTATTTCACCTTCAAACAGCCCTCTGCTGTTTCTGAACTCTGCATTGCAGTGTTAAAAAAAACATAAATTACTGTAATCACATTCATCTGATGAACATATAGTATACAGTACATATAAAGATGGTTTTCCTCCTACCTGTCCAGTGACCTGGGCATAAACCAATGACCTTTGACCCTGAAAAAGTGTTGTGATTGGTGGAGAGAGAACAGTGACAGACACTCCTTTTGGTAAATCCCATGTGACTGAGATATCTTCCACAACTGGCTGCAGAGCAAATCTCAGTGACTGCATCACCTGGTGTAAAAAAAAAAAATCACTTTACAAAAACATGAGAGATTCACTGGGTTTTTATTCTTTTGAAGCATGGTCACTCTCAAAATACAAGTTTGTTGTTGCTTTGTTTAACATCACAACTTCTTTTGCTGACTGTCTTTCTTACTTTGGTTTGCATCCTGTCAGTCCCAGTGATGAACTGAGCGTGACCGCCTCCTTCCTTGGCCAACCCATTGATAAGAGCAGAGCTGGCCCCTTCCCCAATCCCAAAGGAGAAACACCTACAATACAGTTGGTTTGTTTTTTAACAAACATACAACATGAGACATATTGTGGGAAAAGTAAGGTTATTTGTTTTGTGTTTTCACCTGTGGGAACCTGAATTCTTCACCAGATTTATAACTTCTTTGGTGTTTCCCACCTCTCCGTCAGTAAAGACAAATAGCTAGGGAGGAAGGTTTACACATACTGCAAGTTACATAATGTTACAAAATGAAATGTGCAGCAGGTGTTGACAGTCATCCACCAAAGTTTGTGCGTGCTGTGTTAGATAGTTGTTTCAGCAGCACAGGTGGTTTTAACAGGAAAGTAGAACATCAACAATAATTTCACTTATTTAAGTAAAAATACTTTCTGATTTCACAAATCATTTGCTGTATTTCGTTTACAGCTTTATTTTTTGTGTGCATAATAATGAATAGTGTTTTACTTACTAACTTGCTGGCACATCATGTTAGTCCTGCACTCATGTGGCCTAAAATCCATGCCAACACTCAACACTAGAAAACTGAAAATCTTTAAAACACTGCATAAATTTAGGTCCAGACTCCATACTGTACTTAGTGAGGGGTAAAAAACACACACTAAACTATGAGGCACTGATTCCGGTGCCTCCTGACTGCCTCCCTATGGAGGTGTTGTGGGGATGTCCAGCTGGAAGGGGACACACTGGAGGGACTGCATTAATGGATAAGGCTGGCAATTTTCTATATTTTTGTTATTATATATTATATATTATTATATCTAGACACTAAAGTCAACAATGAATTGCATCTAATCATCCAGTCATGAATCCACAACCTGAATTATGCTTATTCATCTGTGCCTTACGATCCAGAGACCAGGCACCTGAACAGTTGACTCTTTCTCACAGAAATCACTTTCAGAGACTGAAAGTGACAGACATTCTCAGTCATATATAAACATAAAGATAAATAAAATCATCTGCTCTATCATTTCAAATCAAGAAAACAACAAACTTTTGGAGCAATATAGTGTAGGTTCTTCAAATAGAAGAACCCTATTTTGTGTGTGTTTGCATGTGAGGCAATGTCTCTGCATGTGTGATTGTATTACTTGTCTTGGTTGATTACGAATGCAGGGCTGGCTGTAAATGCATTTGAGGGGCTCAAGGATCTCAGTTCCTCCTAGATTAGCTGTCATCTCTGCAACTTTCTTCAGAGCCTCCTCCATTGTCTTCTCACTGTACTCCACACTCTTACTGCCATCAGAAACACACATTTGAAGGACAACTGGCATATTACACAGTGCTACCAACTACTATTTTGCAGTTTGGTACATTTACTCTGAGACCTTTTTAAAAGACTTTTTAAAAGTGTAACATCAGTCTTTCCCTAAATGTATGTATGCTTCTTAACTAAAAATGTTCTTCTACACAGAACTGAGATTCAGCAAATGTGGCTATTTTAAAATCTGTGTCTGCAGTCCACATTTATATTTCCAATGGCCAAAAACTAATTTTAAAATGGCACCTCTTGGCCACTGTACTCACCGGAAGATGTGTTCATATTTGGATCCAAAACTGTAGATGTTGAAATAGCAGCCTATTGGTAAACTCTTCAACAGGAGCAGTAAAGTGTCCTTGGAGACAGAGATAAAAGACAGTGAAGGAAACTATGCAACAGGGACTGAAATTATTTTATAGTAGAGTTAACAACTGTTCATACTCTGGCACTACTAATGCGAGTTTCTCCCTGCTGGCTGCCACTGGTAGGACAACCCATACTCGCAGATCGATCAAGTAAAAATACAAATTCTCCACATGAGGCGACTGTAGACATCACAGCCTGAGGGAACTCAGGATACAGACTCAGCATCACCATTGGATCACCCATCAGTGTGCCTGAAACGCAGAGGAAAAAAAATCAGAAACTTGCTTTTTATTGCAAAACATGCATTTGATGCATTTGAAATCAAGTGCATTGTCTTAAATTTAATTAATTAATATTAAAGTAATGAATATCTTTTAAGCAAAGTAATCACTTTACTAATTTGCACTCACCAGGTTTGGCAGAGGCCTGTCCTGCCTCTACCACAGCAGTGGGCTGGTGAGCATCTTTGTAATAAATCAGTAGTTCAACATCTCTGTCAAACTTATGTCCTGCAGCCAACTTCACCTAAAGTACACAAAAAACACACATGAACATAAATTAAGTTCGAAATTTTGTTTTCAGTATTGAAGAAAAAACACCCAGAGCAGACACATTATCAGTGGACCTACTGTGGCCTGGGTTTTCTCTGTGTTGAGGTACTGGAGAGGATCCAGGGAACAGCTGGACTCTACTTTAGAGATTGGACGAGGAGATGACACTCGAGCAGAGAAAGACAGACTGTAGGGAACCAGAGAGGCTGGAACAGACGTCACCTGGACACTAGCACCTTCACTTCCTGTAAACAAGATCAGACAGGTTAGAAATAATAGAATCAAAAAGATATTGAACACCGAAAACTATTGATGTAGTTCTGGATGACCAGAGAGCTAAAGGGCAGAGTTATAAAGCAAAGCATGACTTCTGCCAGGTTAACATCTTCAGCTCCTCTTATTCTCTATGGATTCTTTTTATTTGATCATTATTTAATCAGGTAATCTTAGTGAGATTTAGATCTCTTTTTCTGGAGGGAATGCTTTCTTAATGCACTGTATGTTGGCCTGTTTTCTTACCCTGAGGTTGGTAACGAGGGTTGAGAACAGCAGGCAGACAAAACCTCAGTCCGTCATCAGCCTGTACAGCCAGCTCAGTGACATACTCCAGCCTGATGGAGGCGCTCTCTCCTGGAGGAAGACTCCCCACACTCAGAGAAAATACATCTGGACTCTCCTCACTCTCCTCCAATAAGAAGGCCTGCTGACCGGAGCTCAGTGCATCATCATACTCCTCACGAGCCTGGAGCACAGGTGACACATCTTCAATGAGTAACATTCACTATGTTTATTGTTTTTTCCTTTATAGTGAGTCAATCTTTACTGTCCAGCTCACCTGCTGCTTCTCCTTCACCTCAGCTACAATCTGTGTCTGTCCAACTAAAGCACTGAAATGACAAACAGCAGCATCTCCAGGTAGAGGAAAGACAAAAACGGCCTCTATTGCTTTGTCCTCCTTGTTCTCGTAGTTCAGAGTGGAGACCACTGTAGCCACATGGTCCCTCACCCCCAGCTCCACCTCAATGCTCTTCAGAGGAACTGACCAAGAAACAGAAGAAAGTAGATAAATATCTTCTGTGTATTCAGCAGGTAAAACGTTAAATCTCTATCTGTTGTCAAAGCTATAAACATGTCTATATCTAATAGGTCAAATAAGCAGTAATACAACATATCAGTGACTTCTGTCTGTTTTCTAACAACTCTGTACCTGGTTCCTTCTCAGGTGTTAGGAGACCACAGCAGTTCATCATCATACCTGTGCAAAAAAATCAACAAGGCCAATTCAGAACTTCCTGCTGTAATGATGAATGGAAATGATAGTAACTGTATATTATGTATTTTGTTTATCAGTTACTAAAAAGGAAATATAGTGTTATTCATAGTGAAGTAGTCAAAGTGTAATCACACATGGAGGTCTTTAACATTGGAGACTTACAGTAAGTTTGAATGCCACACCCAGCATATGTTTAGGTTTAGACCAGAGAACCTTTAGTCAAAGTCAAGACTCTTAGCTTTGATTTATGGGGTTTGACAAACATTTAGCATTAACCATTTAAGAATTACAGCCATTTTCATATACACACATTTTGGGGGGCTTATAAATAATTGAAAAAATGGCGGACGAGAGATTGTCGTGGCCTGTTCCCTTGTTACTAATCAAGCAGATAAAAGGCCCGTAGGTGGTTTTGAGTTTTATGTTTGCATTTAGTAGCTGTTCACTGGTCAAATTACTCACCTGATCTCAGCCCAGTAGAGCATGCTTTTCACTTACTGAAGGCAGAAACATGGAGCAGCTGAAGACAGCCGCAGTAAAGGCCTGACAAAGCATCTCAAGAAACAAATCTCAGCATTTAGTTCTGACCATGGGTTCCAGACTTTAGGCAGTCATTGACTGCAAAAGATTTTTCACATTCTCAGATTCAGGCTCCTGTTCTTCTTATTACTCTTACACTTTCAGTACATGGAATGACAACACATTCTTTTTCTGCTGTGTCTCTACTCCGCCTCCCTTCTTTTTTACTCTCCAGCTTTCATGACTGTTTGTTATTATAAATACACCTAGACCAAGGGTGTAAAACTCAATTTCATCCCGGCCCACGGCATTACGGTTGTTCTCAAAGGGCCGCTTATAACTAGACTATGCAGTGGTCAACGCGCCCATAGGCCGAGTAGGCAATTGCCTAGAGTGCCACTTTGGCAGGGGCAGCACAATGTGAGCCAAAAAATTCAGAGATCTTTTAAAAAGGATGAACCACTAAGTATTTCTTTGCAAATCTCCATGTCGATCACTGATGAGGGGGATGAGGTGAGCTGCGTTTTTTTTAAACGAGGGAGCGTTGCCCTGTATCCCGCTCTAGTTTCGCCCCATAACATTATAACACTATAACATATCATAATGTGATTTCAAAAGACTTTCACCTGTGGAGAAGACGCGTGAGCGACGCATGGTGGATAAAGTCAAAAACTAGCGAGTCAGCTTGCGAGGTGCACGCACGGCTGTCGTGTTCGCTGCTGGTTGAAATTACCGTGATGAAGCAAGAGTTCAGTGAACAAACAGTACGTTTTTAGGTCCGGTTTAACACAGACAGGAGAACATTTGTATTTCTTTTCTTTTAGCGTTTGAAGGCAAACAATTACAAATCATGAACAGGTATGGATGTGACAAATTTCCAGTGTTTGTATTGTTGCTCTCATCAATCATGACTGACGATAGAGAAATAACGGTACTGTGGTGTTTTTAAAGTATATAAAGAGGTGATTATTGATGGAGTAAGCAGCCAAAAACACAGGGATTCAGTGTTAAAATACAACAATATAGTCGGTTTTTGTGTTAGTATGGTACATTGGAAACAGGGGCGGCAAATAGTTTTTGGGTTTTTTGTTTTACAAGCCCGCATCTGTCCACTGGTGTCGATGCGTCAACTCTGCCGCCATGTTGGATCGGGGAATCCGTACTATTTAATGCGTGTCTGTGTATGGAGGCAGTGATTTATCCACAATTAAAATCTTCATAACTCGCTGAGTTTAAAGTTAACTTTTCAACAGTAAGATATTCTAAGATAACGTTTCTAATATTACCCGTTGCTGGGCTTTGTCATTTATTTTATTAGAGAATCCAAAACTAGCACAAAACTCTGTCTTTTTCTATTACTTAAACTGGTCTGTACAGGACAGCGTCCTGAGAACATTACGGCGTCGCGACAGACGCATTTCAGAAGCTCCAATGCGGCATCATATGCGTCTAGACAGCTGTCTGCTTCAGGGATGTTGCGAAAATTACAAAAGCTGTATTTTTCACTCATACAGGAATTTGCACATGACAACAAAAACTACTGTGGGAGGCAACGTGACCTTATTTGCCTCAGTTTTTATGCTATAATTAATATTCTTTAAAATAAACACAGTGAAGGAAAGCTTACCGCTGATGACAAATGTTTAGTGCCCCGGACAGGTTTAATTCAGTCCGCTCCTGCAAATATGTGGAGGTAACTGTAGGTTGATGCAGCAGGTTGACTTTATCCAGATGTAGGATGATGGGCAGGGAAGGACCCGCCCTATGGGGTACGCTCGATTTTCTTACAACAGACAACCGAGTGGGTGGAGCTTGAATTAGCAACTTACTGTTTCTCAGTTTATACACAGTATTTATATCTTCTTGGTTTTTTTTTTACGTGTGCTGCTGCTATAATACACTGACGTTTGTTCTACAACGCATTTTTCAAAGCAAGTTTTTTTTTCTCTCATTTCGTTTCAGTTGTTTTTAGCATCAGTTCAATTAAACAGTCTCTAAAACTGAGGTAAAAGCCACAGTCCTACCACAGACGCAGAGAAGCAGTCTTTCAGGGATGGCGCCATCTGGTGTCTGGCATGCGCGCTTCGGCCTCCAATGAGTCCAATTTCTAATGTTAATGGGGAAGAAACTGACTAAACCAGTAAGTCAAAGAATTGTGTCTGTGTGACTGAATATGTGTGTATATGTATACAGTATTTTAATACTGCAAGTGTTTATGGAATTTGCAGCTGCTTGGTGCTTGACCTGACATGATCATGATAATCCAGTGACCTGACGTCTGAGGATCACTAGTTATTACATTTTTTTCTTGAAGGAAATATGATTGAGTACCAACTCTTATGGCAATCCACCCAATCCACCACTTCAAATTACTACTTACCATGAAAACTACATTCCACAATGTGGTCAGTACCTTAACACAACTCTTCCATCATTCCACAATTCCTGTTACATTAGGAGAAAAAGAACATTATACAGCAACATAAAAAGTAAGGAATTTGTAGTACAAGAAAATGATTAAGTATAAACCAATGAATATATTACCATATCCGATATTAGGCCACCACTTGGTTGAAATACACAATTTATTTTATTTGAAAATAATTAAAAAGGTAATAATTATACATACCCATATGACAAATATATGCAAACACACAGAATAAATAGTGGGACTACAAATTAACTACAAAAATAACAGTGATTTTTTTCACTTGTGAATGATTCAGCATTTTTGTAATGTTGATGCAGTACAGCACTGTGCTATCATTTGTGGTCAGCTACAAGAACTTTAAAGCTACAGTAACTCTGGAAAAACACTCACTGGATATTAGTCCTTGAATCGCCTTTCAATCACTTTTGCCGACAGCAATAAAGACAGTGAATGAAAAGCCCACTCCTGAATGTACACTGAGCTCCACCACCTTCTCCTTCACTCCTCCAGCTTGTGGCCTGTTAATGTGTAGACATGAGAGAAACAAAGGAGGCGGAGCTTCATGTATATGACTAAAATATACAGTAGTTACTATACTTAGTGACAAAGTTAAACCAAACAAAACATATAAATAACAACTACTTACACATACACCACATACAAATAAATGTATAATGATTACATAGGTAGATTAATATACATAACCTAACCTAAATGTTAGTGGAAGAAAGATAGAGCACCCAGAGGAAACCCATACAGGGAAAAGGACACATTAACCTTTATCACAAGATATTCCTGTTGAAAAGAGGTAAAAACTGTAAATGAAAGAAATATTCTTTATTACATAGAAACAGCTTGATGCCTTTTAATGTAATTCTTCTAAATACCCAGTGCATATTTGATTGCCTGGTGTCCGCTTCAGGTTTCAGACTGAAGTTGACTTGGTTCTGAGAGGGATGACCTGCCAGGCTGTACTTCACCTTCACACAGCCCTCTGCTGCTTCTGCACTCTGACAGAGCATTAAAATGTTAATCAATAATTAAAAGTCGTCACATTTTTTAAAGCTGACAAATCTAATAGCTCCGGTGCACTGGACAGAGCAATACAGTGTTGTTATAATACTTGATTTATAGCGGTAAGAGGAAAGGAGGGGGGCTCGC
>JAUMHL010000005.1:11392488-11406072 GCA_032362345.1 Sandelia bainsii
CACAAATAGGCCCATTTTGAAAAATGATTCCTCTCGATAATTTGTTGGGTTGAAGGGCCCAGTTCTGGGCCCCCCCCCTCTACCGTGGTCCCGGGACAAGTGACCCGTTTGTCCCCCCCTGTTGGCGGGCGTGGCTGGAAGGGTTGTAAAGTCACAGAATAAATGAATATAGAAAAACCCTGCAGGAAAACCTGATGCAGTCTGCAAAGGACTGCAACTTGGGTCTTTTTGCTGGAAACTTTGTTTCCAAAACTACACACAAATGGTTTTGTAACTTCCTGGAGTTACTGTAACAGCTCATCTAACTGTTTTCTGCAGCTGTAGGACCAGTTTACGAGACTGATGACCCAAACCAGTTTATGGAGTACATGGAGAACCTGATGGCACTAGGAGGAGGAGATGAACCGGAGATGTGCCTCTCTGCCATTCAGGTACATATAGATACTATTTCTTTTGATAAAGTGACCAGGTCTGTGCATCAGAATGTGAACACATGCACTTTGAGAATTGCATGTGACAGCTAATTTCCCACCTTGTTTTGTGCTTTCAGCTGGCTCTCACTCACAGTCCACCGCTGTCAGAGGTCTTTGTTTTCACTGATGCTTCCCCTAAAGACGCTAATTTATTTGACGCAGTGAAGGCACTAGCACTTGAGAAACAGAGCAAGGTAAAATTTCAAGGCTATTCCACTAGAATAAAGGGTACATTGTCTTGAATATTGTGTGCACAAAGACTAATGTTGTCCTCTATGTAACAACTATCTCCTGAAGACAATGAGCCATGATGTCAGACATTTTCTGATCAGCTGGAAGCACTACATCTAAAGAGAATGGCATTTGTAACATTTCATCCAAAAAACAAGTTTCATTTGACTATTCAGACAACTCATCGCTGTGCAACTGATTTACAACATTACAAGGATAGGAATAAGATGTTGTTGGGTTTTTTACTGCAATGACCTTCTTCGTGTTTTATCTTCCATATGTAGTTTGAACAGAAACTATGACAGTGTAGCTGGCCATGAAATGTCCTTCCCAGCTACTGTAGGGTTAGACACTGTCTAACTAGTTGCTTATTTGTTTAGTGGCACTTTAATAGTGTCTTTTATTTCTAAATTGTCTGACTTCTACTATGCTGAGTGGTGTATGTTCAGTTTGTCACATGGTGTGAAATCCTGATTTCAAACGTCCGCAGGCAATAAATTGTAATCTTGGGGGAATCAATTTCTCTCTGTACTTCTTTTACTTCCTTGTATATCTTTTTAAGAGTCTGTGGGAGTTTAGCTGCCGTTAATTGTGAAGCTTTAACTAGTTGAATCTAACTTAAAGCTAAGTTCTGGGCCATTGCCACAGCCCGGCCACAACAGCAACAGGACTGCAATCAAACAATTTAAGAATTATGATTATGATTTTTCCGCAGGTGACATTTCTCCTTACTGAAGACCCCATCTACTCAGCAGAGAGCAGAGGGAGGAGAAGGAGGAGGAGAAAGAGAAGTAGGGAACCTTTGTCCCCTGATCGTTTCTCTCTCTACTCTTCCCTGTCCTCCCTGTCAGGGGGACTGACAATTTTTACCACCAACTCTGACATCCACAAGGTCTCTACTATAGTGGAGGACAACACAGCTGCTGACAAGGTACAATTTTTTGACGGGGATCAACATTTTACACAATCTAGTGAACTTAATCAAACAAGTATTCTAGGTACCAAAATCAGTTACGTCAGTGGTTTATGTTGTTAGCTTGTGACCACTTCCTCATGACATCTCCTCCTCACTGTTTGTAAGTCTACTGATTATGACCAATTTAACCCAAGAGAAATTCTTAGAGGAAATTGGGAAAAACAAACACATTATGTAGCAAAAATATACATTTTTAATTATCCCACCTCCCTTTATATTTGTCGTGTAACCCAGAGTGGAGGTTTCAATATGTGAGCTACTGTACATTATTACTTATAAAGAGTGCCCCTGTCAAATTGCTATTAACAACTTACTGTTTTGGCCACTTGAAGGCAGCAAAGACACACTGTCAGTTGATCACAAAGTCTGCAAACAGAAGTCTATTTATACATCAAGCAATATTGTCACTAATTTTGAATGTAAGTCTTTTATTCATGATCTTAGAGATCTGTTTTGGACTCCACCAACCTGTTTTTTTTTTTTTTTTTGCTCATTTGTATGAAAACAGTTTCCTGGTAGAGTTGCACATGAAGGTGATGAGAGTGGTAATCTGAAAAACACTGACATGCTCTGTGAAGGTGTGGAGAACTAGGGACTGGTAATAATTATCTGTGTTTCTCACTGCTAATGACCTCTTTCATTTAAAAATTGTGATATTTTCTCATTATAGAAATATTGACTATAGATGTACATTTAAGAAATTAAGTGGAAGCATGCATTTATTTTTCAGATATGCTGATACTTTTTCTCCCCAGGTGACCCTCCTTCATGTTAAGAGTGCCCAAGAGTTAACGTCTTCCCATTCCTTCAGAGTTGACAGTTCAGTAGAAAACATTACTCTACATGTCACAGGCATCCTGATAGAGAGTGTCCTTACCAGTCCTTCAGGTAACTGTACAGCAAAGTTATATGCCATACGTCAACATGAGATTTTTTTATATTCTGTGAACAACTTCTTATGAGCTTTACTTTGTTCTTGTCTGTCATTACCACTTTTCTTCTCTGCATTTGATAATAAAATAAGCCCAATTGTTAATCTTCCTCTTGTTGTTAGAGCAAAGCCAGTGTCTGCTGAGTGAGCAAGGTCCCCTAGCACAGTTGGAGCACTTCGTGGGTCTGTACCGTATTAGCCTGCTTCCTCCTGTACAGCAAGGCCAGTGGAAACTCCAAGCCAAGAGCAATGGACACTTAACATTCCAAGTAATAGGTAAGATAAAACACATTTGACACCGAGACACTAACACAAATATACTGGTGTATTATGCAACTTCACTGACATTGAGTAATGAAATCTGCAACCTCCAGGTGACAGCAGTGTAGATTTCCTGTATTATTTTGCCACTGTAAACAATGAGACACACCCAGGCCTGGCCAGAGTTGAAGGTAATCCAGTAGCAGGTGAGGAATTAAGATTGTTTTCCTAATACAATTGACAGTGTAAGTCTCACTCTCAGGAATGTGTCTCACATTTGTCAAAATTACTTTGTTCCTTATTTAATTCTCCAGGTGTCTCTGCTTTTCTGGTGCTGGCTGTCACAGGCCTGGCCCCAGATGAGGAGGCATCTTTCAGTCATGTGACACTTCTGGGAGCTGAGGGGGAGAACCTCAAACAGGTGTGGCTGAATTCCTCCACCTCTTCTCCATCACCCTACTCTGTGGAGGAACTGGTGGGCTGGGTGGACTCTGTTCCCCGAGTTCCTTTCTGCGTTCGCCTTACAGGCAGAGACAGCAGAGGAAACACGCTGGAGAGGGTTTCCACGGAGATGGTGCAGCCAACACATGTTCAGATACAGGTAGTGATGCCAAACAAGACATGGACTACTTCCTACTGTAATGCTGGACAGAATTTATCTGCTATTACTGGAAAAACTAGTTCAGTTGTCATACTAATTGGTTACATATGCACATTTCTGTGTTCTGTAAAATAAAAAATCAATTTTCTTCAGTGAACAAATTTAAAGGTACACCATTTAATATTTTATGTTTTAATCAGAGACAAAGATCACATCTAATGTGAAAAGTCCTCCTTGTAGTGAGAAACCCACAGTGATTTATCTGCTGAGTCTGCAGTTCACCTTAGCTCTTAGGATTATTTTAATGTCTTTTAGCAAACAAACAACTCTGCTCTTTAGATTCAGTCATTTCCTGACACAGTAGGTTGCTGTTTTAAGCTAAAACACTCTGTATGCTTCCTGCCAGCAGTAAACAGCAAACAGAAAAGACATTGACCAGCTGTTGAATATAGTGAGGTATTTAGCAATGTAACACTCAGGTATTTGTTTTTTAAATTTATTTTATTTGTATACAAAACATGTTGCCATTATACGTATTGTTCCAGAGTTAGCTTGGAGCTCATATTCATTTGCACTTTCCTGGCAGATCACAGTAAAACACAGTATAACAAAAAAGGGATGTAGTGGAGACTAAAACAGAGCCAAAAAGAGACTGTATGTTAACACTAGATTTTCAAATTCATACTATTTTATATTAACATACCTGAAATCCACTGGGCTTGTGACAAACATACTTTGTCTTTTTCTCTCCAGGTGTTGTCTGCTCCCCGATTGGTACCTGGTCACAGCACAATGGTGGACTTTGACATCCTGAACCACGGCCCAGCTCGGCCTTTCAGTTTGACTGCTGATGATGACTGTGGCTATCTACAGACAAGAGGTCCTCAAAGGTAAAGCACAAATAAATTAATTAATAGTAATCAACTGAAATAAAATATAATTTCTTGCCCTTGTGTTTTTAAAATTTGAGCTTTTGTCTTTCAGATTCCATGTTGAGGAACAAAGGTCTTTCCATGGCCAGGTGAACCTCCTCACCCCTTCCACAGCTCAGGCAGGAGCGACTGTCACTCTTACACTCACTGTGCGTGCTTATGACTCTCCAGACTCAAATTACGCAGTGACCTACCTGACTGTGGTTCCACCGGTAAGAGCCCTCTTTGACCTCTAACAGAAAACTAATGAGATGTGTCCATTTTAATGTTTTATATCAATCCCACACTACAATCAAAGATTATTTTTTGTGTATAGCACTGATATCACTACCTTTTTTTCTTGTAGGATCCTGACACGTCCCCACCATCCTGCTCTGTTGCAGGAGGGCCGTCTATGTGTCCTTCCGCCTGCAATGAGTCTACTTGGACTGCATCTCTAGTTGTGTCAGATAGCGGGCACTCTGGCCTTGCTGCTCTCCAGCTACAGAAGGGTGAAGGCATTCTGACTTTACTCCACAGCCCCCCACCAAGAGAGGACACTATGGGAGAGGCCCAGCCCGGCCCTGACCAGCAAGAGGCATACAGGGATAAGATAACCAATACTGGACACTACCACCATCACCATCACCACCACAATGCCAGATTACAGAAAGGAGACTCCCCCTTGAATGTCTCTCAATGGGTACTGGACTCATCCCAGCCACTGTGGGTGAGGTACACTTCCAGCTGCTGCTCTGCTCAGGCAGAGCTCCTGGTGTGGGATGCAGCTGGAAACTTGAAGCGCTGCCACCTTATGTCCAGTCAGCAAAGGCAACAGAGAAACAGGAACACAGATACCAGTGGAGCTGGACAAATTAGAATCACTGGCATATTTTTCTTGTTGTCAGGCCTGCTGTGGTCTCCTCTGCTTTAAGTAAATGTGATTACAAATGTTTTGCTCGTCAGACTAATCTATGTGTTGAACACTGGATCCTAGCATTTCAGATAAAGAGTTAATCTATGATGATTTATAGCTTGTCCTTTTTTGGAGGATAAGATTTAATTGCACTTAATGCAAAGAAATGTGTTTTTCTTGTTTGCTAATGTTGCTTAAGTGTTTGTTACTGTCATTCTTGCAGAAGGTGCACTGAATGAAGAAATTGGTTATTCTAATACCAGTGTTCACAATTAGATTTTTGTCAAGCTCTGTATTCCCTCATCCTTATCATGTGACATCATGCAAAATATATTTCTGCCACCATCTGACTGATGCAATGTCCCAAGATTATTTCTGGCCTAACAAAGGTGCTTGAATGTCTAATGGTAGCTGTTTGTGATAAAGAACTTGTAAGAATGGGTACACAGACTTCACGGGGCTAAACATTATATGAAGGAATGGTACAGCTTGTTTAAATCATCACATATTCCTCAACAGCGCTGAGAACGTAACCAAATGTGACTTAACAATGACAATTTGTAACAGTTGCTTGACGGTTTATTCATCTACCCATTTGTTTTTTTTCATTCACACCATGCAAAGATTTCCCAATTGTTCAGATGCATATGGAGTAAATCATGAGGAACACTGTGCTGAACCTCACTAGTTATAAAAATGTATTTGATTCCTAGTTAAAAAGGGGATGTTAAGGTATTAACTTTGGCTTTTCTCTGTATAATTAATGAATATAAGTTGTGGGAACAGGCTGTGTACTTGGACTTCCCTTGTCTGTTTAAAGTTTGAAATTTATGTTCCAGCTGGAGTTAATCTTTATTTCCACTGAAAACGTATTAACTGTTTTGGCAGTTGCTCATTCTATGACACAGAAGTGGCAGCAAATATAAAGGCAGATGAAACCTGGACAGTTTAAGACTTTAACATTAGGATCAGACTGAGCTTTTGGGTATGTTGAATAAAATATGTGCATCACAAAACAAGCAAGTGGAGGTGGAGGAGAGAGGACACTGGGGCAGCAAAGTGGAGTTTCTCCTGGCTGTAGCAGGAAATGTAGTTGGTCTGGGCAATGTGTGGAGGTTCCCTTACCTCTGCTACAAGAATGGAGGAGGTAAGTAAATATGATGCTCTCTACATGTTACTCAACAAAATCTGAACATGTGTGCAGTGTTTTGTATTTTGTAAACTTAGGTGCATTCCTGGTGCCATATCTGGTATTTGTGTTGACCTGTGGCGTACCCCTCTTCCTGCTGGAGGTTGCCATAGGCCAGTACACGCAGGAGGGTGGTGTCACCTGCTGGAGGAAACTATGCCCCATAGCAGAAGGTATACTGCTTAGAACATTTTTGTATTGTAGCAGAGCAAAACAAAAAGTTAAAGTAATCTGATGCACCAACCACAAAGTGGGAAAAACAGGATTCCCTGGAAATTATTTCAAAATGATGTAAATAAATGTAATAAATTTTCATGGCTATTCAAGACAATTTATTTAGTTAAAACAGGTCAGTGCTCACACTGATGTGCGTGTGTAATTCAGTAATATATTACCACCTCTAAAGGTTTGGAGCCAACAATAACTAAAACAGACATGAGCAACACAGTTTTCTCCAACACTGACAAAATAACAACTAAATAGCTTCTGTGACCTTTAGTAAAAAAAGAAAGAACTTTAGTTAAAAAAAAAATATTTAAACGAGAAACTGGAACATTTTTTTTTTTAAGTTAATGGGTGGGAAAAAAAAAAAAGTTAGACTTTTTTTGTTCCCCACCCATTAAATTTTTTTTCTCCCATGTCCCAAATAGTTATTTTAAAGTTAAACTTTTGATCAATTTTCACATCAAGGTTTGTTTCCAGGTACTATTGTTGTATAAAGCCTGTGGTGGGTCCAGAGGGAGCAGTTTGAAGTCTAATAAATTTTCTCAAGTAGGCCTAATTTCACTTGTGTTTGTTATATCTGAGGACTACAAATTTGAAAATGAAATAAACTTGAAACCGCTTACACATCTGTGAAGATTCTCAGTCACCCAGGTGAAGCTATCTGGAAGTTGAGTCTTCGAAGTCATGAGTCGGTCTGAAGAAGCTACTTGGATGAGAAGTGAAACATTTCAACCTAACAAGAAAGTCCAGCTGCCGTGACTCAACTTCTAGAAAACCACCTGTACATGTGAAGTCACAAAGAAATACACCCGAATCCTTAACTGCCAATGGTCAATTAAAGTGTTGGCAGTGAAGTTACAAGTGTGGAGTAAAATATCTAGTTTTTCTGCATTGAAAAACAAAAAGAACTATGAGTCTGAAAGTGTTATACATTGTCTTTCAAATTTGCTTGATTTTTATATGTAGTTATCTTTAGAGGTACCTCAGGATGAGTAATATGAAGTGGTTTGGGTAATGGGTAATGGATAAATGGATGTAGTCATGTTTCCGTCTGTAGCAGAAATGACCAAATCTGGTCCTGCAGGTATCGGCTATGGTGGGCAGGTGATCCTCCTCTACAGCTGTATGACCTACATCATTATTCTGTCCTGGGCTTTTCTCTACCTGGTCTTTTCCTTCAGCTCTCAGCTCCCATGGGCCAACTGCAACAACTACTGGAACACAGGTAAAACAAATACTGTCACATGCATTAAGTCTGACTAGGGTCACACAGGACATTGCTGATGTACTAATGTTATGAAATCATAGCACTTCAGTCATTTAAAAAAAGTGAGTTTTATGTTTGTACTTTGGTGGCATATTAAAATGTCTCCTCAAGGCCTAAACCACACATACCAATACATTTTAGAGAAGAGGATATGTCTGTGTGTTTTTGAATCTGAGAGAGGTTTTGATATTTCCCCTGCATCAAACAATACAGCATGCAAACTTCTGAATTAATATTTTTCTCACTATACTTTCAGATGACTGTGTAGACTTTTCAACAAGAAATAAAACCTTTCACTGGCGCAATCAAACTAACTCAACATCTGCTGCGACAGAATTCTGGGAGTATGTCTAGGATTAACATGCTAATCCTCTGTTGTACTCATTGGAGTCCAAATGATAAGATAAAACATTTCTTCATAAAACATGTATCTGTTTGTCTTTTTCTTTCTAGACGACGAGTCCTCGCTATTTCAGGGTGCATTGAGGAGGTAGGCAGCATAAGGTGGGAGGTGCTGCTGTGTCTAATTGTCATGTGGGTCATCTGCTATTTTTGCATCTGGAAAGGGGTCAAATCTACCGGAAAGGTATTTACAGTATATACAACTGAACTGTGGTACATTGCATTATATTTATAAATGTCATATTTATCTTTTTTTTCCCAGGTTGTGTACTTCACTGCTACCTTCCCTTATGTGATGTTGATCATTCTTTTGATCCGTGGACTTTCTCTTCCTGGTGCCCTACAAGGTGTGGTGTACTATCTTCAGCCCGAACCCTCACGACTCACAGACCCTCAGGTAGGAGCTTGATGATATATTGTGAGTAAATAGACAAATTTACTCATGGCTGCTTTATTGAAACAGGTTTGGATGGAGGCAGGGGCTCAAATCTTCTTCTCATACAGTGTGGGTGTGGGCTCCTTAACTGTTCTAGGCAGCTACAACAACTATAATAACAATTGCTATAAGTAAGTATTTGTCAATGGGCGACTGGGCGTAATGTTTAATTTGTTGGTTAACCAGTACCAGACGACATTTTTAATAAACAATAGCATTTAAAAAATGGTAAGTTATGTGCTATAACTTCATAGAATGTGAAATGTGTTATTTATATTCTGCAGAGATAGTCTGTGGCTGTGTTTGCTGAACAGTTGTACCAGTGTGGTGGCTGGATTTGCAGTCTTCTCTGTGCTGGGATTCATGGCTCATGAGCAGGGTGTTCCTATTGCAGAAGTGGCTGAATCAGGTAAAGCAAGGCTTTTTTTTCCTGGACCCACTGTTACAGAGCATCACAAAATTAACATGCACTGTAACTAACAGTAACTTAACTTACTTTATTCTTCAACTTCATCTGCAATGGAGCAATTGCAATTGTATTTTACATACGAAACAAAAAAGCTTACAAAATACCTTATTAAGCAAGATTAAACCAGTAGTGTCCTACCCATTAGCTTGTGAATAAATGGAAGTGCAGTTCCACCAAGAGATATTAAGGGATATTCCCCCTATAAACTTCTCATTTTGTTTTATTTGACGAAAAATAGCCAAATACTCTCTAATATTCACAAAAAATAAAGTTTAGAGGAAAATAAAGAAATGAATTATAGAAAGCAAGCTTTGTTTTGTTTTTTGTTCTTTTCTGCACTATGAATCATCTCATTATTCCTTAGATTTATCTTTTGATGCTTCGGAAGCAACAGAACCTGCCATTTACGTAGTTCAGACTAGCTCCACCTAAAGTACAAATAGCTTTAAATACTGCTTATGCTGATGTATTAAAATACTTAGTGCTTTTACTTAAATATAACTTTGAATGCAGGAATTTCACTTGTATTTCAATATAGTAATTTTACACAGTTTTATTAATACTTTTGTTTACTGTAAGGAAATGATCTGAGTACGTCTTCCATTACTTTCCATGGTTTGTAAACGTTTGCTGCCATCTTGAGGACAATCATCAACATGACAAGTGAAGTAGAATTTACTCAGTCATAAACTAAGCAGGCACACCTGACTGTTAAACCTATTGTGTTACATGCATTCCTGTGTTGTTATTTAGTACAACACCTGCTCTCAGCAGTTTTACCCTGTACACCCAGACATAGCTATTAGATCTAGCAGGCAGGTTTGCAGTGTGATTTGGGGCTACGCTGGGTGTAATGGGTCTGCTGGTGGTGTTCTGGTTGATGTCAAGGGTTACTGTATGTTTTCTGCAAGGGCAACAGTAGGTGCTATCACCTGATGTGGTGCTGTGCCATAGAGACGGAGCTCTGTGTAGTTTAATGTGCATTGTCTCACACAGTATGCCTATGTTCTAAATAGTGTTTGGTTATGTTCCTGCAATTTTGTGAAGTAAGTTAATGGCACTCCGTCAGTTTATCAGACATTTTTCTAATTTCACTTATTTAATTTTTCGCAGCTTACTTGATTATCGTCCTCTCTCCATGAATAAAATCTGTAAATTATCATGAAAATAAAGTTGTGCTTATAGGCTGTTGTTTTCTGTCATAGGTAAAAACATGTTTTGCCTTTACAGTTTGCACTAATCTTTCTACAAAATGAAACTTTTTTGATCAGATAAGGAGATATACTTGTGAACAGATCTTTGTGCTGTGCTGCAACTTCACTGCTTTAACATTTGGTCCCCTACAGTGGATGGATGCAGTTACCTCTACTCCACTTTATTGTTCCTAAACTGGCTAAACAGCAAAGGCAGTTAGTAGAAGGAGATCAGTCTAGGTCATTCTGATACTGTTTTCTAGGTCCAGGCCTGGTATTCATTGCATATCCTCAGGCTGTAGCTATGATGCCTCTGCCTCAACTGTGGTCCATCTGTTTCTTTAGCATGCTCATCCTCTTGGGTCTGGACACACAAGTAAGATGCAAATTGACAATTTTAAATGAACACATTAACATTTGAGAATGTACTTATTCTGTCTATTTTCTGGACAGTTTGTTATCATGGAGGTGGTGATGACGTCCATCATAGATATGTTTCCCACACTAATGCACAGAGCAGGCCGACGGGAACGATTCCTCCTCATCTTCTGCCTCATATGCTTCTTCTCTCAGCTTGTCATGGTTACTGAGGTCAGTGTCTAGTCTTATATTTACATTTATTATGTATTAATCCAATATGTCACTGTATTACTGCCAAAATATAATAATTTTGTCTCTTGGTTTGTTTTTTTATTATGTTTTATCAACCAGATGTTTTCAGTTTATAAGGACATCTTTCTTAAAACAACACACAATTTGCTATATTGTAAAAATGTCAAACAATAACAAAAAAGATGACTCCAACAGATGTCTATACATCTGATGTTGACATCTACACAAAAATAAAATAAACACATCAATGTCTCTGTTGTCGTCTTTAGGGAGGGATGTATGTGTTTCAGATCTTTGACTACTATGCTTGTAGCGGAGCCTGCATCCTCTTTCTCTGTGTGTTTGAAACACTGGCTTTGGGATGGATATTTGGTATGTATCCTGTTTTATTAAACAGTTCATAGTGCAAAAAGGTGTGTGAGAATCCTTTCTACACAAAATCCTTCTTTCCTTTTTCTTCCATTGAGTTTGCCTGTTTTACTTCTACTCAGAGTCGGGAATACAAAACACATCCATATTTTTGAGGAATTCTATTGGCCCGACACCACATTTACCAGATTTAGGACTTAAATTGTGATTGAGCAAATTTACACTCTACATTACAACTCAGACAGCTTCCTTTGTGTCATATTGTTATAAACACACAATGAAATAGGAATGCCAACAATATTGTGAAAAGTTAACATGACTTGGGTAAATCACAAGATGACTGATCCCAGTGCTGTGTGACCAGTAATTGATCTAATTAGCACTGCTGTGGATGTTTGTTATTCTCTTATAGCTGTGGCAGTGCTTAATGCTGCATGTTATATTATATAACTGGTTGAAACTTTGCTAAAATATAGCCATAAAGTGATCAAAAAACAGCACGTGAGAATTTACACATTTACATACACATACAGTGTTACAGGGTTAAAAGACAGTACAACACAGTAAGAGCACTTCCTCGTTGCTGAAATGAATAATGTTAATACTGTTTATCCAATTTCATCTTCTGTCAAGGGGCAGACAGGTTGAACGGCATCATAAAAGACATGACAGGTGTGAAAGCCAACCCATTCTTCAAAATCTGCTGGCTCTACCTTACACCACTGGTCTCACTGGTGAGATAGGCTGTCAGTGTTGCATCATAAATATCCAAACAACCCCGAGCCTTCCTCATCTTCACTTGAATATGTTCTTGCACTTAACCTTTGTATTTGTATTATTTATGTTGAAATAATCTGACAATGTACAATGTGTGACTGTAACATCTACAAAACAAAGTAACTCTTTGTTTTTTTTGTTTTCTCAGGGCTCTTTTATATATTCTATGGTTAAATATCAGCCTCTGATGTTTAATCGCTGGTACGTGTACCCAGACTGGGCATACGGGTTGGGTTGGGTACTCACCTTGTCCTCTATCCTGCTTGTGCCAGGATGGGCGCTGTATAAGCTGGGAGCTGGAACTGGTACCCTGAGTCAGGTGGGTTAACTGATTATGACAGTTGATTCAAGAAATGGCATGAAGGACGTCTTATATATTGCAAAATAAAATATTTTCTAATTGTAATAAAATTTTTACACAACCCATAAGTAATGGACAAGTTTCACAACAATTGGATTATTTTACCATTAGAAAACATATGATGACTAAGTGACTGTGGAGATTTTTCATCACCTGTTATTTAAAACCTTGCAAAATGAAAATCAAAGTACAGTTCATTCTTCATGATTCATTTGCTCTTAAGATCCACATGCAAAACATTAACTAATACTTACAGGACCAACCATGATTCAATGTTGTAAAAAAAAGGTGAAAACTTTCAAGACGGGTGAATACTTGTTATAGTCACTGTAAAATGGTAATATGTGCCAATAAAAAGTAAAAGTACAATGAACACCGGTAGTCAAACAGGTGTGATCACCATACCCACTTACTTTTACATGTATTATAAAATGTAAAAAGCTCAGCACAATGACTCAAGCTCCATATAGTTCCAATTATATTTTTAGAATTATTATCGTTAGTTTAATACATGGGAGCACCTTTAAAAGTTTAAAATATCTAAATGTATTAACCTAAAACCTGTCCCAAAGTAAATGTTAAATAAATAATAAGTAAATTTCCAATGCAATAAACACATATTGTGCAATCACTCTACAATCTGACATGATCTCACACTGACCTGGAGCAAAACTGTGGAACAATTTGCTCCATAACTTCCTACCTGGTCAGTCGGAAATTCTAGTCTCTGTTGTTGAAAATTAATAGTGCTTTTTTCTTTCAATTTCTTAGCGTTTCCATCATTTGTGCCAAGCTGATCCTGTCTGGTCACCAACTCGAAGTAGAGAGACTGAGCTGCTGCAAGCTAAACAGAAACAACAGCAACAATTACCAGTTGATAAGGAAGACTGATCCCGAACTCTTTGGCAACTCAATTCAATTCAATTCATCTTTATTTGTATAGCGCCAAATCATAACAAAGGTCATCTCAAGGCACTTTACATA
>JAUMHL010000005.1:11406172-11445612 GCA_032362345.1 Sandelia bainsii
GGTTGGGGTGAGTGGAAAGAGGAGAGAGAAAAGAACAGCAGGCAACAGAGATCACAACAACAACAAGGAGCAGCAGATGAAGCACAGGGCAGGTTGGTAGGACCAGCGGCTGCAAAGTGAAATCACACAACTCCGAGGTTCACTGAACCACTGAATTCATATACAACAATTGATCTTACACTGAATGGGCGGGTTATTGAGAATGACAATATATTCTCTGCTTTTCTTTATGCAAGTCTAGAATTCAGAGACGAGTAAGACTTGAGATCATGGATACAACTAGAAGTATTGTTTTACGAGTTGCAATAGTTATGATACAGAACCAACTGCATGTGTATATTGCAAATGGATATTTTGACATATAATTGAAGAACATGTAATATTAAAAATAATTGTTAAGAAAATGTACTTATCTGTGCAGGAAGACTTTACTTATTAAAAGTCCTATACTTTTAAAATACCAAAAATATATTCACAAATATGCACTAAGTGCAAGGACTTTTCTCTGTCACTATGGAGCCCCATACATTGACTGAGAACAAAAGTATTTTCATGGCTTTCAGGGGCTATAAGGCATATAAAGTTGCTTCTAAAAGTTTTCAAAGCCCATTGTCATTTTGCACATGAATCTACAATTACCCATAATGACAAAGTAACAATAAGGTAAATATTTTTTAGAAATATTTGAAAAATCTACAATTGAAATCGTAAATTTAAAAATCTTTGTTGTCACGCCTCAAAAAGTAGTTAGGTGCATCCTACGCTTGTGGCTTCAGTGGCCGGTGAAATTTAAATCTGATCTTTTGAGAGACCTGAAGACAGGTGTTCACAGACACTTCCCATACAATCTGATGAAGCCCGACAGACTCTGCACTGAAAATGGGACAAACTGACCACAAGAAATGAAGATGTCTTCTTTCTGAAACCACTGTTATATGTACTTCTCACATGTACATAAAATCTTTGTAACTGGTTGCAGTTTCCAGGGCAGCAGCTGGATCAAGTCAAGGTAATGCAAACTCATTGTAGAAAAATACAACCATAATAATATGACACACTGAAAATATCTATTATTCATATCACTTTATTTAAATATCTTAAAATTATGAAAAATACCTTTCCATTTTAGAAATGTGTACAAGGCTGGCAGTGCTGGCTCTCATATAAGCAAGTACAAAGAAATGGATGAAAAATCACACAAATACTTCACATCTGCATAATTTATGTTTGTAGGTATTTCTTTAGCGAAAAGTGAATATTGAAGAATTTGTGATTTCTTTCAAACTATGTTTATTGTCATGATTGCGAAATTGCAAATTCCTGGAGGAACTGACTTTGATACTCTGTCACAGTCAGTGAAAACAGAAAACAGAGCTGCTGCCTGAGAGATTATGGTGAATGGTGAACTGAAGACCTTGAAAATGCTGTGTTAAATTCATACATGCTGTGGGTGATCAAAGATATGTGCTGTATTTTTACACTGAATAAAGAGTATGATAATCTGATGTTATAATGATGATATGCACTTGTGATGCAAAAAACTATGAAATGAGAAACAGTTTTAAGGATTTGTTGACAAGCACTGGGATACAAGTCCAGTGTAGTGTAGACTGATGTTACAGGGAGACCTGCTCTTCAGCATTAAACTGGTTTCAGCATTAAACTGATTTCCTGCTACCGTTTTTCTTAGTCCTTATATTAACAAATTGCACAGTGCATCAGTTAGCCACCAGCTCCGAGAGGTGAAACACGTTCTGATAACTACATTTGGTAAACCTCAAGCCATCATTTGATTTACACACTTCAGCAAAGATATATTGCATGACCCCTATAAAACTAGGTTTAAATAACCAGGAATAAACTATTAAAGTCCAACATAATGTTCAGCCCCACAAATCACAGGCTTCTGGTTCATCTCTGGCTGTCCCTAAGTATTTGTTCTCCCTGTGAAGGCACTACAGACTGTTCTAATCAGTAGAACTGTCAGGAGGCATAAAGGTGACTTTCTCTGAGAATTTATCACTGGCCTCAAAGTCCCTGCCTTGTTTTGAGTGAAACTGCTGTGGTACAGTACAGTTTTGGTTTGGATCTGGTATGCTGGTGAAAAGGTGAGATATACTCTCTGGTTGAGCAGCAGAGTCAGGCTGAGTCAGGACTTGTAAATTGGCTAGATTGGGGTAGCTACCGGACTTGGCCATGGCTTGGTAAAGATGTTCCCACACCGTGATACCATTCAGGTTTTGGCTGCCAGCAGCCTGCCACAGTAGCTCTGTGTGCTGACGCAGTTGGGAAATGTCTCGCTCTGTGGAGTTGCTCTGGCGCAGTAGTTCCTTTGTGCGCAGCGTAATGTCCAACAGACCTGACTGTCTAAGGACTTCTACCGTGTTGAGGAAACGCCGGTGCCGAGTACTAGAGGTGCCATTTCTGTGAAGTCGTCTGGTTGTGAGGGACGACGAGTTACTGTGCGGGCTGGATACAGATTGAGACACCTGGCTTGAGGGAGAAGTGGTGGAACTGGAGGAGGACTGACTGCCTCTGGTTGAAGAGGAACACAGTTGCACAGAGGCTGAGATCGCAAATTTGGGTTGCTTAAAGAGGTGCTGATCAGGTAAACTCCTTGTCACAGGTGTGTCGATCTTGTGTTCTGTGCACACCCTCTTACTCAGATTCTGGGACTCTTCGGTCAGTAAAGATTTATCAGGTGGCTTCTTGTTGGTGTGTGGAGCTATGCGGGGGTAGGAGTTCAGAATGGGTAGATAAGTGTCATTTATTTTCTTCTCTGTGACAGAATTCCGGGACAAGGGCTTGCGGAGTTGCACAGGAGCCGCCAACAAGCTAGGCTGCTGCACAAGTATCATGTGGGGAGCACCGGAACCGCTGGTCTCCCCGCTTCCATTTCTCCAGAGCAACTGACCTCTTTTCTGGATCAGGTCCTCCTGGTGGGGCAAGGAAGAATAAGAGAGCAACTACAAGACATGGAGAAAACAAGTAACCCAGAAGGCAAAATTGAAAAAAAAAAAAAAATAATAAAATAAATTTACCCTTTCTCTGGTAGAAATGTGTAGTAGTTTTCTTTTTTAGTATCGAAATACTAAAAAGCTTTGGATTTAACTAGGAAATTTATAAAACCAGAACAAATCACTCTGTCACATATGAATGCAAAGAATCCAAACAAACTAACTGAGACGGTTAAAAAAAGCAAAAGGTCAAATTATTCAAATGCATGCCATTCTTACTGCAACAGTCATGGTAGCTGACATTGTGTGTCTTGTAGGTTTTACTTAACAATTCTGGCTTAAGTGTCTCTTCTGTACTCTTTCACCCCTATATTCTTCAGCTCTCTGCATGTCTCTGTTTCTTATCCCTTGTGTTGTGCAGCTCTGGTTTACACTGCCTTATCTCCAGAGGAATATAGCGTATTCCTAACCACACTGCCCCTACATCTGTCTTACCTTTTTCAGCACCATGTTCTTAATAATATAGATGGGTGAGAGCTCATGGCCTGCTGACTTGTAAGTAGGATTCCCAGAATTCCCTTTCCCAAGTTTTGGGTTTTGGCTCAGCTGTGAAGGTTCAGCACGTTCACCGCCTCTGGACTGGCTCCTGTTCATCCGCTGATCCTCTATGTCTGTTTGGTGCCAGTCCGAGCCATCTGTGGAGAAGACAGAACAGAAAACTGAGAGATGCTGACAGATACAAGGTAAAGCCATGGTCAGAAAGACTAGTTGAGCTTTTGGGACATACGTTTTCACACCTTCTTGACACATATTTCTACTTTGTCAAAATACGCAAACATTTACTTATTTCCACGAGAGGCAGAGAAGAGGGGCATTCATATTTCTACTCCTTTCATTTTGATCTGTAAAAAAAAAAATCTTCTGCAAAGATACACTTATAGCATATAGGTTTGCCAAATATTAAGGCTTAGATTACATCCTTATTACTTATTAGAGTCTAGATATACAACACATGTAGTTCAGTTTAGAGTATTAGGACAGTAACACATTTATCATGTTTAGGCTCTGTGGATTTGAAATGAAATGTGGCTTAGAAAGCCTTGTACTGATATAAGGGAGTGTGAAGAATAAAACCTGGCAAACTGACATTCTCTTGGTTATACTCTTACCACATTTACTCACCAGAGTAGCCAGAGTCCTTTTCTGAGCTGCACTGAGAGCCCCTCCCACTGGAGTCATCTGCCTCTTTACTATCACGTATTGCCAGCAGAGTCCTACTGTTGCTCTTATCTTTGGCATTCTTGCTGGATGTGGCACCAGGACTCTGCTCATGCAAGCAAGACTGTTCCTTTGGCATACTGGACCCTAACAGGGAAAGAAGATGATATTTAGACTATCTCTGAATGCCAGAAAAGACTGACATTAACTCAGTAATTTCGGAACTGTAACAGACTCCGGTCCCAATCTTCTTGTACCCAATCTATCTCCTTCAGTATTTTGGGATACCTAAAAAAATAAAAAAAAATCTCTAAAGAAAGAATATCCCTGGACAGGTCGCCAGTCTTATCACAGGGCTGACATACAGAGACGATTCACACTCACCTGTGGGCAATTTAGAGTCACTAGTCAACCTAAATGATTGTCTTTGGGCCATCGGAGGAAGCCTGAGTACGAGAAGAATTCTATTCTATTACTGCATAATTTTAGCGTACTAATTAATAAATATTTAATAATTAAAACAGATGTTAAAAAGACCAATGTCTGAACAGAAATTTAAGAATGTATATATTCAGAATTTCAATGTATTTACATCCCTATAAAGAAGTAATACAAAATAATATAGAGCAGCAACTACAAAATCAACAAAAGAAAAGTCACTATATCAAATGAATAATATCTCCCCGGAAATGAAAGTAAAATCTTAACAAAATAAATAATCCTCTTACTGCTTGTGAAATCAGAGGGAGTAGATGCTGATTTCTGGTCTCAACCAGAAAATATGTAAGAACTTGCTCAGTTTTGAGATATGTGGCAACTTAGGCAACATACACACAAGTTTTAATTTGTTCATAAAGCAATTAAATTGTTATTAGCCCAACAATACATCACCTTACTGCAGGTTAATGCTTGTTTAATAGGTGCGTCCACAAATGACTAACTGGCTTTTTACTCACAAATGTTTTATTGCATTACAGTAACAAGCAAAGCTGTTGCCAACTCCAAAGGGAATGGTATCGTATGTAGTGACCACAGACAAATGCTCTCTCCTTATCCTTCCTTACCGATTCTTCTCAAGTTTTGTGTTTTGCTTGTGTCTTTGTCACTACTGGTAGCATGATGCAGTACCCGCAGCTCAATCAGGTTGCACAGATAGTCCAGTTACTCCGAGACGGCACATCCATATCTGCAGTCGCAAGAAGGTTTGCTGTGTCTCCCAGCACAGTCTCAACAGCATGGAAGAGATACATGGGGATGGCTGTTACTCCAGGAGAGCTGGACAGGGCTGCAGAAGGGCAACAACCAGCAACAACCCAGCAGCAGGACCGGTAACTGCTCCTTTGTGCAGAAAGGAACAAAAGGAGCACTGTGACAGCCCTGCAAAACGACCTCCAGCGAGCTACTGATGCATGTTTCTCAGCAAAATGTCAGAAACAGACTCCACAAGTGCATGTGGGCCAGACGTCCCCTAGTATGACCTGTGCTCACAGCCCAGCACAGCTTTATTGGCAATTGCCAGAGCACCAGAATTGGCAGGTCAACCACTGTAGTCCTATTCTCCTCACAGGTGAGAGCAGGTTCACACTGAGCACAAATGACAGACAATAAAGAGTCCAGAAACAATGCGGCAAACATTATTCTGCCTGTGACACAACTGAGCATGACCGGTCGGTGGTGACCACAGTAAATGGTGCCCTGACTGCTGTGAGGTACCAGGATGAAACCCTCAGATCGATTGTCAGATCTTACACTGGTGCAGTGGACCCTGGGTTCCTCCTGGTGCAGGATAATGCCTTTTGTAAAGATTTTCAACTTAAATAATTAATTAATCAAAATGTGTGATTTAATTGTTTCCTTAATTATTTTGAGCAGTGTATGCAGAGTAGCTCATTACAACCCACAGCTAAATATAATTCTTAGGCGATGTCCAGTGGCCATAGTAATGATGACATCAGCAAAGTTAGCTGGCAGAAGCACATTTAAGGGCCTGTAGATAAGCTACCAGCACTCCTACGAGAGGCCCTCTTAAGTGTCTGTTGTGGAGTGTCAGTGTGTAGCTGCAGCTTTTAACCTCAATCCTTAATTCATGCACAATAGTCTGTTTTTTTGTGAAGAGGAGAAATATGTTTCTATAATAAAAAATATCCATCCATATAATCTGTTGATTATGGTTAATGCTATTGTTCAATATGGTTTTACGCTCTGAATACAGCACAGTTATCAGTGGGTCTGTATGTTGTATTTATTGCCACTGCAGAGGAATAAATCTCATATTCAATACCAGTCAGCTTTTCTCAAGTTTGCTGATGCTACTGTCACCAACAGCTACAGGTGGGAGACACAAGCTGAAGCTATGGTTAACCTAAACCTAACCAGACTATACCCTTTACATAATTTTTAGTATGCATTTATTATTGTGACCATGATGATTAAGGTCCAGTATCCCGCTGCTGGTATGAGCCACCTGTTTATTATAGCAACGATGAAGGTTCAAGTACACCTATCTCCTCACATGTCGCCATTTCAGGATACGCTCCTACAGGCCATTTCAGAGCAAAGGGACAAAAAACATATACATTTGCTTTAGGTTGAGGACTTGCTCACACGCACCTGCTAAAGGCTTGTGAGAAATGCTTAAGCTGAAGTAAGTGCCTGAGGAGGGGACTAAAACCTAAAAACTAAAACTGAAATGTATCAACATTAGTATAAGGATATATTTAGCCTTAAATACTACACGATTTATTTAATAAGACTCTATTAATCAAGAGCAAGGAGTGGATGGAAATAATAAAATGGCACATCATTACAGGGTGATGCACATACAGCACTCCTCTACGTAATCATCCAATTACAGAAACTGTAGATACAACTTGTCAAATAATCTGTGAATGTTGGTGTTTTTAGTAATTGCAAATGGCAGTAAATGGCTTTTGGTTTGCCTATTAACCAGAACACCTACAGCAAGACATGGGTGGCTGAATCAGTTATGAAAGTAATCAGCTAGACCAAATCTTAAAGGTCTACACAGATACTCCTGTGTACTGTCTCTTATAAGTATGTTGTCTCAAGAACAAGAACACAAGTAACAACAATGGAGCTTTGTGTTTGATAAGTAGGCCTGCTACAAAATATAATCCGGAGTAACATGTAAAACTCTGTAATGAAGGAAATATTTATTATAATTGCATTTTATAGTGGCTTTTATGATTAACTGTACTGTGCACGGCTTCCTTTGATAAACACGTCTCTCTATTTTCATAGAACATTGAGCTATCCTACCGATTTAAAACGCAGTGGTTCCGTGAAGGCAGCACACCCCGCTCTCATCTGAAACAACGCGCACACACAGACACACACACATAAACACACTCCTCGTCCTCCCTTCGTTATGTAACTCTCAACTTTGAGTCCGGCCCTTTTACATACACTTCCTCTCACACTGGTCGTAAACACGTATATAAAAACACATGAATCACAGTGGCTTACACTTAAACAACACAGCGTGTTATTTACAGCCCCGCAGACATGTGAAAGATGAAAAAGTTAAAAATGAAAAAAGTGATCACTGGAATTGAAGATACAGAAATTTGGCATCTGTTCAACACCAACAGATTTATTGTCTGTCTATCTTTAGTGGAAAACTTACCTCCAAATGTGAAACAATTAATTCCAATTAACAGTTTTCCCGTTTGTGATTCATTTTAGGGCGCAGAACAAAGCTCACGCAAACCAGCCGTATCGTGCTGCAATTGTTCTCTGACGGAATTACATTCATTCTCCTTTCTACGAACCTTTCTCAAATTGTCGTGCAACAAGAACACGGCGTTGCCGAGTTGATATTTTGCAATGTCTGTCAAGTTATACAAAATAGCAAAAGTATATCCTGTTTGCTTAAAAAATAAAACGCACTGCTAAAGTAAAAAGAATAAATATATGGTGTTTCAATGGCACCAACTAATCTATTAATATTAAACGCTATCATTATATCAGTTATCATCTCTATCTTGTACTCCTATGCCAGGACTTACCTAAACATGATCCAGAGGTAGCTTTCACACTTTTATTTTGAAAAACCAACAGCAACAAAAACCAACGTCGCTGATTAACGTGACGACGAATTGTTAAACAGCGAAAAAACATTATATCGGCATGTTATGTCATCCAGTACAAAGATGTCCACTGGTAACAATTAAACACTGGGTCTGCGTAAATGAGCTCAAACCGCCTGTTGGACCACATCCAGGCATGGTCGCTGTCCGCGAACTGAACGCCCATTGGTCCGCGAAAACACTACGACAGCCAATCAGGAAGTAGCGCACGTGCAGCTGTGAGACAGCAGCAGCAGCAGCAGAAGAAAAGCTCACATTTAGGGTTATAGTCTTATTTAAGCGCGGAAATGATGGTTTCAAGTGGCTCAGACCGTGTTCTACTGTCTTCCACTCAGCAGCCGATCAGTGAAGACAGATTCGCATGAATGTTGCAGGGGCAGATCTAGGGATTTTCTAAATCTTAGGCCAAAATTTAGGCTACAAGTTTTAAATATATTAAGTGACACACATATTTATTTTTATATTTCCATAATTGCATTTTATACTTAAAATACATAATACACATTTTTATTATATTTAATACACAAACATGATACGATACAATACACTGAGATTTATCTTGCATCTTAAGGATGCTTTGCTTATGACATATATACACAGAACAAATATAGTCTAACAAACGTAACCATTCTCACTTAATCAAACTTAATCACAATATACTTGCCAATGCTGTAAGTATTCTTTCAGTACCATAATGTGAACATGTGAAGTCAACCAGTGTGATAGTCCGACATGTTTAGCGATACAGAGGCGAGACTTATCTCAGCTAGTATGCCTGCCCAAAATTACAAGTAATCTTTTTATGATGTATTTAAAATTATGAAGAAAATCTGCTGATAAATGAGAGGCTGCTGAACTGAACATATGAGGTGTGGTTTCAGGGCTACAAACGGTTTCCTAAAAGAGGCACAGAACAAAACGAAACCAGCTCATGATCAAGACAAAATAGCCTGCATATGTGTTATAGACATTACTGGCAGCAGATAAAGTCTGGCGCCCTGACCAGGAAGCTGTGCACATATTTAAAATGATCCAGTATTCTCTGGATTTAGATCTCACTTAGCATCCTACTGATTTTTGCCAGTATAGTCATCAAACTGATGTATGAAATAATCCTTTAGCTCGTTTTGTTTGTATTGTTGCCTTGGTATTTTCCACTTAGGACATGAGGAATAAAGAAGAGATGCTGTTAACAAGTCTGAGCATGCTTTTGTTGTGAGCTTGAAAAGAGGTTTTTAAAGGTCAGCCAACAATTCTCGAACAGACGGAAAGTTGATTATAGTTTAAAGTTTGGCAGACTAGACCTAAACAAAACCAGGTTGTACAGCATAACAATAATCCAGCACAAACAGTGTTATGAATAACTGACTGAAAAAAAAGAGAAAAACAATCTTGCTGCTGTCTCCAAAACATCAAAGCTTGCATATAAAAGAGATGCACTGCTGTATCTTCTTCCACAATACAGGATCTGCCTTAACATCCAGGTATTTGTACAAAGAGACTTAAAATTTCTACAGGAATACTCAAGAAGTGCTACGAAGCAACTGAGGACTTATGACGGAAAAGGGCACTTCAGGGGCCAATCATACTTTAGCCACATTCCTGGATCTCTGCCTGGCACATAGTCTGTGACAAGAAACCTACTGTGCAATCAAACTGTTGCTAAGGTGAAATCCTGCTTAAACATAACATTACTGCACATAGTTGATAGTTCCTTATGGAGCAGGTGTAGGACAACAGTGATTTCCTACAGAAAATATTTTAAAGTATAAAGGTTGTGAAGCGTTTCTGGTTCTTTATATTTGTTGAAAATATTGCAAATATTCTTGATATGAAGTTACTAGTTTTACAGTTTTAGATTTTTCACACTAAAACCAAAGCAGTTTAACAAAACACTCTTTATGAGGGTTAAAATGTTTTGTGTTTCTTGAAACTGTATTCAACATTTTGAAAATTATGGTTTATAGCACTGTTGAATTGTATTGCATCACACAACAGGTGTTTCTATTATTTTGTCCAACCCATTTATATCAGAGCTAGGCTCAAAACACAAACACCGCTCTGTATAATGCAGTACAGCACAAACAAACTACAGCAAACAATGATCACAGCTGAACACAAACTACACTAATCTTCATGAATGGAGGATCCATTGCACAACCGTTTTATTCGTTGGCAGCCTCTTGGACTCTTGGAAATTCCAGACATATGTGCTAAATAGAAAGGTCAAGTTAGAATACTTTGCAGCAGACACTTTATTTTTACATTAAAACTTCTCAAATAACGTGACAGACAGACCACATCCTCTCCACAAATGACAAGACAAGGACACATCAGTACAATTCAAATATTTTCTAAATGTGCTGCAAGATTAGACTATAAAACAGGTGTGCCACTTTTATACAGCACCCTCAACCATTCCTTCAAAGTTTTTCAGGATCCAGCAAAGAATACCAATACCTAGTCAGAGGCGTGAACCACAAAGTAGTCAAGTCCTCATGTTACACTGGTCTAGTATCTCTACTGGCATATAATGAGGTTCCTGAGAGTCAGATATGTCATACGCCCAGCAGAGCAGAGGCGTTCTTTAGACCTGGGTGTCTGCTCACATGCATGGTCTCTGAGGAGGAGAATTTAATAAAAGTAGCACAGGTTTCTCTGCCGTGAGCCTTGGCTGCTGCACTAGCCAAAATCTGCATGATCCTCAGCAGGGCAGCCTCGCTGAAAAACACAATGCATACAGAAGTTAAACCGACGGGATAGATGCTGACCATTAAAAACCTGGAAAGTAAAGTTGCAGATGTGCTAAAGGTGCACACCTGCCAACATGGATGCTGGAGGCCAGACACCAGGCAGCCTCCCCCTCTGTTGTTGGGGGCTCCTGCAGGACTCGGCGGGACAAGTAGAGAGCTGCTCCTGCCAGCTGCACAGGCTGAAACACCACACACTGGCCTTCCAGGAGAGACAGCTCGAGCAGGTAACGAGCCATCCATATCACCTAATGGCAAAGTGGACAGGGCGGGACCACACTTCAGACTTCAGTTACAAACAGTGCTTCTATTAAAGTATTGAAAATGGCATGGATAAGAAATTAGACAAGGAAAACAGCCAACAAGGTAGCACTACCTTAGCACTGCAGCGAGCAACTGCAGCAAGGAGGAGAAGGAAATGCAGAGGGGGGGTGTAGGATAAATCAAATTTTAGCCCACAGAGGACTTTGCGCTCCATTCGTAGCAGCTGATGCCTAGTGTATGTATGGTCCATCAAGTAGCAGAGTCCAGACACCTGAGAGTAGCATAAATAAGAAACTATTTGTCTTTGGCAAATTTATTACACTCATTCAAGTAAAAAAAGAAAAAAAAGAAAAAAGATTTAAGTCCTCTTTAACACTTAACTTTTTATATTCCAACCACCAACTTTTCAATTAAGTTTTATTGCTTTCAGTCAATTTAGGAGATTACACATAACAAAGTTTAAATACTATACTTTTATAACTGGGGAGAGATAATTCAGCATACCTCAGGGAGGAGGCACTCTTCTTTCTTTGCAGCAAGGAAGAGGCAAACCATGCCGAGGAGCTGCAGGTTGGCAGTGGTCACCTTGATTTGATGCAGGGAGCGGTTGAGGAGGTGTATAGCCAGATATAGGGTCTCATCCTGGAAATGCATGATCTCCTGATAGCACAGATTCAAACGTTACATATGATACCACTTACAGATACCAATTTATTTTCTGATTGACTTCGTTGACTCTGGCCAAGAAGAGTATTCTCCATAAAACTGTAACATCACACAATTTGTATAGATTAAACAAATGAGATGTCACATGTCCATTAGTGAGGTTTAGATGTTTTGTTTTTTTGCCATTGATCAAGCTAGGCTAGCCATTTCCTGTGTTTGTTAAGCTGATCTAAGTTGCTGCTAACTTTAGTTTTACATTTTCTGTGTAGACATGACTGGCATAAGAGGCACATTTCCTAAATTAAATCTTCCTTTAAATGTAGTCTAATTTTAAAGTTGGGCTTAAATTAACTGGATATTTAGACAAGCTTTGTTTTGAGGATGAAGAAATCTATTTACTCACATGAACTTGAATGAGCCAGTCCACCAGGACAGCTCGAGTGGCATCTGTGAAATGCCGGGGCAGGTCAGCATTGGGAAAAGAGTGCCGTGTTTGAGTTCTCTGCAGGGTGGAAAAAAAAGAGGGGGCACAAAATAAATGATTAAATAATTACACTGTGATAATACATGTTGGTGCCAATCTTCTAGTTCTTCCCTCTCGTAATATTTCTTTGATACAGTGAAAAAGAGAAATCTGGTCCGATAAAAGCATAAAGCCTTGTAGTGAACGGCGTTCGCAATGTCTCACCATCATGTCCAAGAACATGTCCCAGGCGTATGTCTGGTCCAATATCAGGTTAAGTTTCTCAAGTGCAATCTCTACTTCACGCCGCAGCAAATTTGGCACCAACGCCTGAAGGCTGTGAAGACCCTGCAGCCCATGAGGGTAAAGAAGCACAGGATCCTCCACACACCCATCTGCTACACAAGATTGAATGGAGATTATTATAACACTACATTGATGCAGATTTGTTTTAGAACAGTTTTTAAAGATCTTACATTTTTATTATCTGAGCACCGAAAACTTGCTTTGTCATAAAATGTCTACTTACCTTAAGTTATTAAAAAAAGCATCCAAATTGTAAAGTGCATGTATATAAGTGTATGTATCTGTGAAAGATATTTTGAAAAGCTGCGATAGTAAATACACTACCAGCAGAGCACGTCCGACTGTCTTCATGAAACCCCATGATGATGCCTTCACTTGTTTGCATCGATAACCTCCTTTCCTGCAAACAGACAACACCTCACATGAGGGAAACTTGCATTTAAACGTGACAGTAAATTACTAAATAGTCTCTGTTGATGCTCTGATCACAAGATCACTGAAGTGAAGACGGCATGTTAGCAAGAATACAAATAGCTGGTAGTACAGAGAAGATCCTTCACATCCAGTACCATCACATCCATACCTTTAACCACTTAGGCAACACGTAAGACAGGGGTGGCCAACCCTGGTCCTGGAGAGTCACTGCCCTGCTTTTTTCTGATGGTCTCTGCACTTACAGCTTTTGATAATCAGCTAATCAGCAGTGGGTAGGACAGGGATAGTTGGAAAACAAGCAGGACAGTGGTCCTTGAGGACCAGCATTGGCCAGATGTAAGACTAATATTTTGGGAAAGGAAGTTTCCCCAAAAGCTAAGATGAGAGAGAAAGTGTAGTATGTGAAGCTGACAACCAGGACTGGAGACATACCCATCTGTGCTCTGGCTCTACTTTAACATGGGCCATCCTGGACTCATCTACTTCTACAGGTTGCCAGCGATCTATAGGCCCACAGCCATTAGCCCACGTTCTTAAGGGGGCTCGCCTCTCATCCACCTGTATGGACAACAGACAGTCTTTAAACAGATACAGCACACTTGGAAGAGCCTGTGGAGCCATTTTATTACTACTAAAGACTCAAATGTGTAATTTATCGTCAATGTATAATGTAGTTAGACACGTGTATATGTGGCTTCAGTTCATGCACTGAATGACAGATTTGAGTGGACAGTAATGCCAGGAAATGTGGTTCACTTCTGGTCATCAAGATTCAAGGTTCTACTCCAGCCATCTAATCAGGGCCCTGTCTACACCTGAGATCAGGGCAAGGGAGTGAAATTACTTACCTGCCTAAACAACAATGGAGCTGACAAAGCAAAGGCACTCAGAGATGTATTAATTCTAACTTAATTTGAACGCAGAAATTATTTGCAGAGTAGTGTCACTGGTGTGGTCAAGTTTTGAATGGTGTGTTGAACTGTCTGTTAATTTCTCCATCAGAGGCCTCAATACACAAAAACGACATCAAGGGTAAAGGTAAAAAAACAAAAAGGGTAACTTGTGGTTGCACATCTTATTCTCCTTATCTTCACATAACTTCATATGAACTTTTTCCTTTATCCAGTAAGACTGGTCTACTGAACACACTGAGCAAATCCTCACCTTCTTGTGTAAGTCCAGCAGAGGCTTGGAGTCGCAGAAACCAGTCCTGGCCATGGTTACAGCCGGACACAGAGTTCCCGTGCTGGGCCTTTGCAGCTACTTATTCACGGGTGTCGGGGAAAGCCTGGAGCAGAGCGAGCGGCCATGCTGCCTGAACGGCCGCTAATAAAGACAGGTGGGCCGCAGTGATTGGGGTGGGGACACAGGTGTCAAGCGAGACAGGTGAGAACGAGGACTTCCGCTCGGTGATTGGAAAATAAAATTAAGAAATTCTTTGCGTATAAGTGACCAAAACTTTAATTTTCATGTTTAATATCATGGGTCAGTTTGACATAGCGTGATCTGCCACGAGTAATAATTTGTTTACTAGATAATTTAACAACTGGAGTTAATTTCTCAAACAAAAACTTCAATTCAGTGTTCAGGTCAAATCACCACAGAATCATCTCGAGGCACTTCACACAAAACATTATAGAGTTGTAAAAAGAGAAACCCAACAATCCCCCTTGAACAAGCACTGGGCGACAGTGAAGAGGAAAAACTCCCTTTAACGGAAGAAACCTCCAGCAGAACCAGGCTCAGGTCCTGATTCCCACACTATGCTGCAAATAACTAACTCTCAGAAGTTCATACACTGTTTCTGTCTGTACATTGTCTCTGCAGTCAAACCTAAACATTCAGTTTTTGGTGTGTTGGATTGTCTTGTCCATCGTTTTTAGACTTGCATGACATTTTCTTATTGGATGTAGTTTTTGTTGTTGTTTTTAATTATGTTTTAGACTTTCTTTGATTATATACTCTTTAAACTGTTAAACACTTTAATTTTGTTTTGAAATAATATTGCAGTTATTTTTATTATTTACATAATCGAGAGAGAGAGACAGACACTGAATCCTCAAAACACTACTCCACAGTTAAAGATGAAATATATAACTTTGGGAATAAGGCAAGACATACATGACACTCAAAATCAGTCCAGTCCTCATAGAGCCCTCCATGACTGCTCTGATACACTAAGCCCAGCCCCTCACTGTCAGTAGTAGTATGTAGGAATAGTAGTTATGAAATTACAACAAATAAAAAGCTATAAAGGTGACCTGTCAGGCAGAAATCATTGAATTTCTCTGACTGGTTAGAGGGGCGAGCCTCACACAGTAACATTGACAAGGGAAAATCTCTGCACTCTTGGCAGGTTGTTCATTAAGTCTGGGCCACAGAAGCCAAGATACATTTTGTAGAATGTTTCTATAAAAAATAATTCTAAAAAGTCACATACTGTAGCTTTAAATTGACACCTCTCTGAAAATGTGTCGTGATCATAGCCATGCCAAGGGGTTTTAGAAATACGTCCAAAGTCTCAAATGCAGCCCCACTGCCCTAACTACCAAAGATGATGCTCTAATTTTTTTTTTTTTTTTTTTTACATATAACTCCTAAAATATAATTTATACACAAAATACACAATTGCCTAAATACTATTTTGCATAATGCCTGTATATTATATTATTATTTAATTAGAGTGACATCTTGTTACTTTAACATGTTACTTGTGTTTCTGACCTAAAATTGTCAAATTTCAATCTTTTTGGCAAAGCTTAAAACATTAAAATCAACCCTGCCACCCAACAAAATAACTGAAACGAGATTAGAGACATGGCACATGTTGGCTACATCCACAGTGACAACACATCAAATGAAATAAGACTGAGCAGGTGAAGAATGTACACTGTGAAAATAAAAAAAGACACAGAGCTTTATTCAGTAAAAATGTTTACTGGCACATTATAGTTGCAAATGTTATAAGCTACCAGATTGTAGCAGGTATCAACCCGTTACATTGTAAAGTCTTGCAAAGGGGGTGCAGAGACTGTCCCCTTAAAGATTGCTTTTTTTTTCATTGCCATCTGATCTTCAACTAACAGCAACAAGCAAAAAAAAAAAAAAAAAAAAGTTGTTACACCAGCATCAGGTGAGACATTCGTGACTGTTGATCACATTCAAATATACAGAGAAGCAAGGTAACCATAGTAAAGCTGCAAATCAAATACTACAAAGCTGCAGGCCTCCCCTTCTACTAATGCTGCATTCACCATCAAGGTTTTTTTTTTTTTTTTGGTATTTACACAATAGTGAAGAGGCACTTGTTGTGCCTGTGTATGCCTACAGGAGAGGTCAGGGGTATTAACTTGCATGTTTAGCTGTGAAGCATTGCTTAAAGCGTGGCCAGCAGCGAGGTTCAGTGTATGGCTTCACAACCATTATTAAAAAAGTTCAGCAGCACCCCCTTATGGCCATGTTAGCAATGAAGGCAAATCCACAGTGGAGTCCATCAGTGCAGTGGTTTCTGATATCTGGTCCTGCTGTCTCCAAAGCAGGACACTAGGCTAGAGTATGATGGCTGTGCCTGAGCCAGTGAGAAGAGGTGCTGGAGTTGTGAACTGTAAATCAAAGCCATCTGATCGCACTGTCATCCGCAGGAAGGGGGGCTACCGTGCTGCTCAACGACGAGTCGAAACCTGCTGCTTTTCTGTGTCTCTCTCACCACGTTCACTCTCAGTCGCCCTCTGCCACTCACACAAACTTAAATAAAAACAAATTAATAGGTGATATGAGGGGTATCCCAGAGAATGATTATTATGTACATATTGCTTTTGAGTAATAAGCCAAATGTTGTGCCTTAGCTACATTATTCTAGTCTTGTTTGGAAACTACAAAACCTTTTTAAAATATGTTTTGAACAATGTAGGTAAGGTTTTTATTAAACTGGTTAGGTTTAGGAACAATCTTCTTTGTACATATTTGCTTATTTATAAACAGTGAATTTAGTTACTTGCCTAAGTGAAGTGATGATACTAAAAGGAAATTAACTGCCCCATTTAAAATTAAATTACTGTTACCATCTTAGCTAAATATGCGCTACTCTAATGCAAATCACACAAAATGAAGAACTTAATCAAAAAAAGAAGTTTAAAAACTTTTAATATATATTTAATATATTGTATACTTAACCAAGACAATGCGTCTTCCAAAATTTGAGAAACAGATGGACAAAAAAAGAAAAAAACAAACAAACAACAATGAAACAAAAGGATCTTGGTGAACCTCAAAGAGCTACTAACATCTCTTCCAGCAATACGGAATATTAACTGCTTGCATCCACATCAGCACATTTTAATATGGTGTGCAAAACATCTTTCAATCGTGTGCCGTCATGACTCAAAGTATGCAGGTTTGTACTTCAACTACACAATACATCGGCTGATATTTTGATTTGTTCCCCCATATCTGCAGGTTCAAGACCAGCTTATGCAGCCTTTAGTTAAACTGTTAACCTCCAGATATAAAACTACGTACATTTAAGTGCTTTGCCACAGCATTAAAGAAACACAAACCAAAGACTCTGAACAGCACATGTGGAATCATTTGAAGTGTTAAATGTCCACCAAGTCAGTCAGTTTTTGGCCTTATTATACAGACAGAACAATTGATTGATCTTTTTTTTGTTTAAATACAGGATCATTCAAATGCTTATTTAAAAAAATAGTTTAAACACTTACACTGATATTATAAAATAGACACTTCAGCTAGGGAGTGAGAATTACTGGACTGAGGACAGCAAATGGCTGTGTTGGTCTACATTGGTCTCTCTAGATGGGTTGGGGAAAAACTGTGGTCAAGAGTCTAGTCTCTGTTCTCTTTCTTTTTATTCTTACTGGTTGTAACACACAGCATGACTGGCCTTAATGAAAACTTAGTCTTACAACGCCAACAGTGTTGACACAGTGACACAGACTCTAAAGAGCTTGACTGCGGCATCACCAAGTTAAATTAATGCAACATTTAAAACATGCAAGAGATCCCAGTTTATAATCCTCACTGAGTCAATTTAGCACCAACTGGTCAAAGTAATCATAAATTACATGTTTGTTCCCTTTAAAAAGGCCTTTGAGTGTGCCATGTAGTGTCCGCTCTTGTTCCAGCAATAGTTCTTTAAAAAACATAGAAACAGAAAAAACATGCATGAAAACAGACACAAATGGATGGTTGAGACTCAAAAATGGTTGTTCTTACATTCTCCTGCACTCAATCTGCACACACTTACACATACAGTCACATATCCACTCACAGACACACACAAACACACACAGTGCAAACACAGAAATGGCAGCCCTCCTTGCCCTCCCCTTCTTCCCCCATTTCCCCCTACTGTAGGAACGGTCCCACACTTGATTTGTAACAGCAAGTTCCAGAAAGAGCACTTGTTAAAAAAAGAAAACAGAAAAAAAAAAATCACAAAAAATGCAGAAATATGGCTTTACATTTAAAACCGTAACAATTGGTGAAATTAAAATTTGTCTATTTCCCCAGATCTTTCCATTTTTCCTAATTTTGATTAGACTTCTTAAAGTTCTATGAAGTACTTTTATATGTATATATGCAGTCTGTGCATGTGTCGGTTGGTGTCTGTGTAGCATGGGTGCAGCTGGTAGAGAGGTGGTACTTGCTGGCATAACTTGGTTTTCAAAGTGTCAAGGCTTTGATATGGTGCCCAGTGTAGTGCAGCAGAGGTCCTGCAGGGAAGCCTAAAGCTGACCCTGGGAGGACACACAGAGACAAAGCTGCCAGTCTGTGCACACAAACCTGCTGAGGTCAGTCATTCATGGCCTGTGTGTTCATTTCATACTTTCTGATCTGTGTGATTTGCCAGAACGTGTGCACGTGTAAAAGACTGAATGAAATGTGTCTTGTGCCTGTTTTTGTCTGTGTCAAAATGTTCAAATTCCCCAGCAGTGCAAGTGTGTGTGTGTGTGAGATTGTGACCGTGTGTTAGCCAGCCTGCTTATTCAAGAGTCTGTGTGATCACTCGCGTATGCTGGCAGAGTACGAGAACTGGGGGAAATGCGTACGCTGATCAGAATCTTTTGCATCTATGCTGTCATCTGGAATAGACACAAAGGAAAAGAGGAAAGAACATTCAAAAGCTGAAAAGAGATGTAAAAGATCACAGATCCACAGAAACATGAATCACAGGTTTACTTACACTTGTCTGGAGGTGTTATTGTAATAGATTGTGCTGTGAACTCATCATCAAAGTAACGCGTGTCTGTCTCCGATGTTACCTGGGGCTTGAATGGTGGAACAAGCTGTGGAGAAGAAGGAAATCGAGTTGTTTTACACTTAGAACATCTTGTTTTAAACGTCCCATCACTTGTTATGTTTTTCCCAGTATCACCTTTTTTTCAATGACATCCTGCCAGTTGATGGAGGTGAAGAACTTGTGGGTCATCACTTCTTTGGCATCGTCTGGTCCACCTCCGAGCCTGTAAACAAAACAAAAACATTCTCATTATCACCCACTCACCAGCTACGTTTTCTTTGTACACAAAATTGTGCCAACACTGTCATTAGAAATATATAACACATACTTTTGTTCTCCTCTGAACTGTATCTAGCAATGTCGTGGCACATTTTATTCTTCATTTCCTTGCTACTTCCAGGAACATGTGGTAGTAAGCCTGCAGGCAGACCTCAATTTGCTAATATTAGAAGTTGTTACTAGAAACGCTGGGGCTTGACCACAACAACAATCAATTATGAGCTTGTTTATGGCTGCTACCATGTACCAAAACAAATCAAGAAAGAAGACAAGCTGAAATAATCTGGTTACTTATTTTATAGCTTAAAACGTGGTGCCCCCGAGCACAGTGTAAGATTTAGAAAACTAATCGACTGCGGCATTCACCTTACCAAGATAATGTTTCACAAGCTGTACTACTGCATCTTCAGAAGGCAATAAGCTGAAAGGCACAGTAAAACCGTACGTACCATTTACTTCATGTAAAATGAATAGGCTGTTGTTTGTCTTAATCCTCATTGACAGTATTTACTAATTAATTTTTGCTTGATTTTCATCAAATGCCCAACACTTACCTTTGTTTGGGATCTTTTTTGAGCAAGCCAGCCAGCAGGGCCTTCGCCTCAGGGGCCAGGTTCTTGGGGAAGCGGATCTCCTCCATTAAAATGAGCTCGAACAGACGCTCGTGGTCCTGGTTGTAGAAGGGCAACCGGCCACACATCATCTCATACATGACCACACCCAGTCCCCACCAGTCCACTGCTCGCCCGTAGTCATTGTCCTCCAGCACCTGATCGTATAAATGATAAGAGTTCAGATAGAAAGAAATTAGTGTAAGAATATCAATGATTTTTTTTTACATTTTAGCCAAGTTTTCCATTATCAACAAGGTGCGAAAACAAGGTGCAAAACATTTTGCAGCAGACATCAAAGCTTTTATCCTCGTGTTATCCCGAAATAATGCACACACTGGACAATTTATATTTCACATGACCATTCACAAGTTTCGATTCCTTTTATCATTACAAACTGATTATAATATGACTTCATCAGTATGTGCTATTATATGCAGTCCACAGTCATTGTGAAGTTACCTCTGGTGCCAGATATTCTGGTGTTCCACAGAAGGTTTTCATCGTGGCACCATCTGTGATCCCCTCTTTACACAGCCCAAAGTCTGTAATCTTTATGTGGCCGTCCTTGTCTAACATGAGGTTCTCCAGCTGTGCAGGAAAAGATTCAATTTAGAGTCAAATTAATTGACAGCTATCATGTTAAAGGGATTTTAAAATGTGATATAGTGGAAAATGTCCATGTGTTCAGTACATGATTGAAATTCAAAGTGTTAAACACTTCACCTACAAAGTCAGTGGAACCATTGTTGAGGTTTATTTATTTATATGAGTCTTTGAAATGCACTCATTTTTGATACTCTCAGAAGTGTCACTGCATTTAACTCATATCTGTGATTATAAGTCTCTCTATAAAACTGCAGCACTGATCAAATTCCTCAACAAAACAACCCTCCAGCCTTTTTACAATGAATAAATACTGTTCTATCAGAGCAAGTAGGCACCTTACCTTCAAGTCTCTATAGACAACATTGCGTGAGTGTAGGTACTCCAGTGCTGACACTATTTCAGCACCATAGAATCGTGCTCTGTCTTCTGTGAACACTCTGTCCCTTGATAAGTGAAAGAAGAGCTGCAAGAAAATAAAAAAGTAAGAATGAGGTGTCACAACAATTATTCCAGGTGCTTATTATTCTATTATATAACAATCTGTGATTTGATGTTTTCTTGAGTCTTATTCTCTTCCTAGTAATTTTGAATGAACACACAGCGCAGTACATGTGGTAACTAAAAAATTTCAACATTGTTTTGATTTCAGTTATTTCAGCGACAGTTGCACTTGCAAAACCTTGAATTGGTATGTATGGTATTGGTATGTAAAATTAGCCATCTACCAGATATAGTAACACTCACTTCTCCTCCATTTGCATACTCCATCACAAAGCATAGTCGGTCATGTGTTTGAAATGCATATTTTAGTGTCTGTAGAGGAGAAAAACAAAAATTAGTGACTGCATTACACTTTAATGGTCCTTTAATTTTGGGAAGAACAAACTAAAGTTACTGATAACTTGCCGTTAGAAAGGGATGTCGCGTATTTTGGAGAACTCTGCTTTCTGTAACTGTGTGCGCCACCTCATCCTAGAAGAAAACACATTCACATGTTTCTGATACATGCTAGAGCAAGACTATGTATTAATGGATTTCAGCACTTCTCCAACATAATTTAAAGTGAAGATTTTACTGTGCTGTGATTAGCACTAACTTTAGCAATTATGACTTCTTTGCGGAGGATTTTCATGGCATAGTACATCCCTGTGGCCTTCTCCTTCACCAGGATCACTTTACCAAATGTCCCTTTGCCCAGCAGCTTCAGGTAGTCAAAATCACTCATGGTCTGTAGAAACAATGGTCAAAGATTAGCTGACAAGCATTACAAAGATACACACATCTGCTACTGCTCTTACACCATAGTGAATATATACTTTTTAAGACAACATGAATGTTGCACCTGTGAGTTTTAAATGGACTTACAACATGTTCTTATGTAATATATAAATATCGTGTAACAGCCTGTCTGTGAAATGTACGGGAGAGGCATTTTGATGAGTTCCATTGCTGATGTTTGTGCACTACACTTGATGTATCGCAAACACACACATAATTTTAATCATGTATGAGCCACTTACAGAAATGTTCTCTAATTAGAACCTTCAAATAAGCTTTTGGCAAAACAGCAACAGGAATGAAAACTCTCCACACTGAAAAATATCACATATGGCTTTCGCAGGATTTTTCTACACACTGCTCACTATCTGAAATCTGTCACAAGCAGGAAATCAGTAAATTAAGAATAAGTCTAGAAGTACATTACACAAAATAAGGAATACAAAATGAGACTACTTTGTGAAACATTAAAGCTCTGTTGTTTAGTAAACAGCTACAAAACCAGAGCTTTTCAAAATTTGCAGTCAAAAGTTATGCACAAATATTTCTCCATTCATTTAAAGATTGTTTCACTAAAAAGCCTTGAGAAAGAGGCTTAAAGTTTGAACAACTTGCTCAATAAAGATGAGCTTAGCAGGACAAACACTGCAAACACTCAGCTGCCAGGCAATGCTTGTGCAAATACTGACCACTTTTGTGCGGGATTTGGACACAGCAATCTCCATCTCCTCTGCGCCGCTGCTGTCACTTGGAGAGCCAAATTTGATCTCCATGGGCTCCTCATCCTGCTGCTGGCTCTTCAGGCTATTTGCCACCGCCTGGATTGCTCGCATCCATTCCTCCCTGACCCAAAAGAAAACATACATTACCCTCATCCTAATCAAATCTGGTCAACTGTGAATTTATAGCCAAAAGATACAAAGTGTATTCAAATATTATTTAGGCAGACTATTTGTACCAGAAATTTGTCTAAATGGAAAAACATTGGTCTAGAAGGTAGAGGATAATCTGTATACTATTCAGCTGGGGGACGCTGAGATTTGGTACTTGGCAGAGACTAGGTAAACAACTCAGTGACGATTGCTTGGGTTAGGAGCGAATAATCGGGTCTAATCTGGCATTTAATTCTATTTGGAGTATGATGGTCTTTCCTACTCTCAAAAACTAAAAGGCTCTTTTAGGCTGTCTATGCTTGATTTTGTGAACACGCTGTTCCCGTTTCTGTCCTTAAGAAACATGTTGAAGACGTACCATTGTAACTAACAACAAGCTAAAAGCTTATTAAAATTTCCCCCAAGACGGCATTAAGATATTCGCTGCTTAAGAATGTATAAGCACTTGTGTTTTCATCAAGGCTACTTGTCTTTCACCTTTCCTCGTTGCTATCTACATGGAAAGTGCGCTCAATAACTGAGGTCCACTGCAGGCAACGAATGACAAATGTGTTGGGCCTGGGGCGCTCTGTCTTCATGATCTGGCATTCTACAAAGCAGAAATACAACAAACATAAAAAGATTTCTTTAATGTTCATATTGCACATATTGAAATCCACCAGACCGAAGGAAAAACCTACCTGCAACAGAGAAGTTGTTCAACGGTGGGAGGCTGTGGTCACTGGACACCTCAGGCTTCTCTTTGTAGCCGATGAAGGAGCCGTCACTCTTTAAGATGAAGTAACGAGGCCGCCACGTTTTAATGTATTCACCTAGAAAACAGATGTTAAGATTTTGAGCTGAGTTTTAATTTTTTGCTACTTTTTTTGTTTGTTTGTTTACACTCTTCATTTGGTCAGCCCTTTAATCAACCTTTTCAGCATCTGCACAGCACTTTGAATTGCATGAAATCTTAAATGTGCTATGTAAATAAACTTTGACTCACTGAGCGATTGATTTATATGGCTAAATACACCACTCTGTGTCACAATATTATTAGTGGGAATCCAGTGGGAATGACTGAATCAACAAGGATACTACAAACTTGCATGCTACCTGGGGAAGTACTTAAAATTTAGATTGTGACATGACTCTCAGGTTAATGTAGTTTCAGATGATGGATGATGAACTCAAATGACCCTCTTACCTCTCTTGTGGAGCCATCCCTCTCTCACAACACTGACTTCATTCATGCTGGGGCAGAAGACTGTCTGGGTTGGGAGGGGGATGCAGACAAGCTGGTGGAAATTGTGCAAACTGTTCCAGTTGGTCAAGTGCCCGACAGCGGCTCAGTTGAAAGAAAAAAACCCTATATAATACCCTAGAGGAAAGGAACCAAAAGAAACAGCTATTTAAATTTACAAAATTGTTCTCAGACTATCCATAAAAACAAAAACACAGTAGTAGAATGTAACCTTAACATGTAATTACATCTCAAAGACATAAACATTCATTCATACAATAAAAGGCTTTAAATCAACCATATCAGAAAACATCACAAAAATTACAGGATAAGTTAATACTTCATACATCTTAATGTAAATTAAAATGCTCTGGTAGCGTATACAGGTGCGAGCAAAACAGCTGAGCAACGTCTTGCTATTTACATGTATAATTCAATTCATGTTGAACGAAAACATATCCTTGGGTAATATTATTTTTATACTTACTTGTTTTTGGCTGTAGAGGAACACGGAGAAAGAAAAGTAAAAAATAGGGCCTAAAGGAAGTAAGAGTACAGCCAGGAAGGTGGAGGTGACGTAAAGTGAAACTGATTTCTCATAACAAAGGAAACTTTCTGTGTATTGCTCTTGATACCTATCGGAGAGCTGTCACCACAGCACCGCGCTTGAATAAATTCCTCATCTTCTGTAGCACTCTGTTGCCTTGAAACACAACACTGCATTAAAGAAAACTGCTGAAGTCTGCACATCTGTTCACCACCTCATATCTGACCATCTGATACTTATGACTGACATCCAAACTGGGATAAACATAATGGCTATCATGACAACAAGCTAGACATTAACACTTTTTGACAATCAACTGGTGTTTCACTGTTAAGTTATTTCTCACAATTGTGCAAGATCAAATAACTGTAGGGTCAATAGCACTAATCTAACTATTAGAAAAACGGCTGCAAGCTTCTGTAGTTACAAATGTAATAACCTCCCAGAGGTCTTGGTGAATGTTTGTAGAAAGGCCTTGTTGATCCAGGGTCAGCCTGAATCAACAGTTTGTTAGATAATAGGTTTAACAGAAATTCTCAGTATTTCAGTGAAAGTGATAGGGTTAAATAATATAGTGCATACAGTCACTGGAGCACAAAGACTGTTTAAACTACTTTGTTTACAGACATAAAAACAGATAAGGCTTCTCTCGACTTCAGACTTTATGGCCACAAAACCTACTTAATTATGCGTCCAGATTTCGGCGTAGCTGCTCTTTTAAATAATAAATAAGAAGCACGCTGTTGTTGCTGTACATTTCACACCGGTTTTTCGTTACAAACAAGACATCTGCAGTAATATCCAGTCAAGCGTTAATATCCACGACCTACATGTAGCACCACTTGAACTAACAAAGAAACAATTCATTTGAATATCTATTAATTATACGTGTCCATCTAGATAATTTTATTTAATTAATGTCTGACAAAATAGAAACAGTACCCAGCAGTACTACTGTCTCCCTAACGTAAACAACCGTAACCTTTGACACATCCTCATCCTTTGTAGTGGCTAGCTAACTGAAACAAAGTCAACAAACGTCACCGTCCACGTCCAAATCACGTCGTTAGCTTTTTTTTTTTTTGTCGTGGCTTAACAGTAAACGAGCTGCTACAACGCATGAACCGTAGCTGATGGGTAGTTTGGCAAAGTGGCGCGTCAGACAGCAGTGAGGACACTGACCATGACCGCATTACGACCAAACAAGGCAGCTAGCCAAAATAGCTTCCGAGCTAACGGCTAGTTAGCATTATGGCTAGCCACTTGCGCTGCTCGTTAGCCCGGCTTTTCTTACCTCGGGGGCAAAGATAGTCCCAGCTGTCGGTTCTTGAAGACACTCAGAGCTACACTGCGCCGACCTCTCAACAGTTATCACTTGCAGTCTGTGTTTATTGAACTCTGTCAATGATCATACAGCTTAGCGGACTGAAGGAGCTTGTTTCCTTCTCACAACAACAGCGGCGGCGGCGGCGTGATTCGTCTGTTGCTGCTGCAGTGGGTCACTGAAGCGTAGCCAGAGAATAAAGTCTACTCAGCTCCAACCCGCTGGATACTTGTATTCAATTCGATTAGAAATAAATTCCAAATTATGGACAGATAAAACTGCCTCTTTATGGCTTTAATGTGGTTAGTCGCTTGCTTAACGTGGAAACCCTCCGTCCCAGCCAGACAGTACAGCAACCCCGCAGACGCACGCAAACGGAAGTGACGTACAAGGCCAGAGCGGGTCCACTGCACCTGAACAGTCGATGTCAAAGTACATCCAGTACCACAAAAAAAACCTTAACCTCACCTCGACCGTACAGAGCTGCACTAAAGTGGCGTGAGAGACAGGCAGAGCAACAATCCAACTCTAAATGGTCCCACCTCCGCCATAAGCCACCAGCTATCTTTCAATCCATCCACTTTGTTAAAGTAAAGCTCAGATGTTCTGTAAACATGATGAACCTTCTCAAAGACCCACAAAACCTAAATACCGCTACAGCTCTGTGCTTAAAATGGAGGGGTTACAGAAGAGAGACGCAATGTCATAAATGTAATAAATGTTTATTGTTCCGGTGTCATTCGCAAAAAAATTATTTGTAATACAATCATGTCTTAAAAAAATAAAACCTTATGTCAAAGAGCTTTATTTTGTTGCCTTTGTTGTTTTCGCTGCAGGTAGCGAGCACGAGCATCGCTGACAGAGGTTTCATTGTTACGCTTCTCCAGCTTTTTCATGACATCCTCAGTAGAAACCCCTGAAAGAAAAATAAAAAGTAACCTATTAGCTTGTTATAAAGCATGGCATAACTAACAATGTATTTACTCAATAACAGTTACATCAAGTAACTTTAAAAAAAATATTTTCAATACAAATATGCTCAAAAATACATTTTTTTGATGCTGTCACAGTTTCCAGTGACCCAGAATCATATCTTAATTCTAAATTGTTCTGAAAACCTGGTTTTCTTTTGGCTGCTTCCCTCAGCTCCCATTTTATCATCTCCTCGTCAGTCACTTCTTCTCTTGCCACACTGCTCAATTCATAGACGTCCACCTCATGGAGTTTAGGTAGTAAGTCCTTCACCCACTCATATCGAATAGGACACACTGCTCTGATGTACATCCGGGAAGTCCCCAGCACATCATGGAAGATGACCCAGTTCAGCTCTGCCTCCTGGTCAAACAGCTTGTAACAACAGAATCACAATCAAAGGAGAAATCCAATAAGCAGCATGGGCGTTTTGGTTGTAGGATGGACAAATTCAAAAGTTATGTGTGTACGATACGGATATATTTTAAACAAATTTAAAAATATGCTTACAGATGATGAGGGATGAATGTGAACCATGGATCCATGGCCATCCATTGTACAAAACACTTTTCCAACAGATCTATGTTAGATATAAAAAATGAAATGGACTTAACAATTACTCTCAACCTACAAAAAGCTCACAATACCAAAGGATATTAAAGGATAGTTAAATATGAATATTTTAAAGTGAACCTTGGTGATACCTTCTGGCGACATTGGTGAAGTATCCTGTGCACAGGCATCGTCTGAAGAGCTCACCCTTGTTTCCATTGAATGTTTCTACAGGGAAATCTCTCTTCTGGGAAGCGAGAGGGTGCATGCACAGAGATTAATTTTGACAGTTAGCAAAGCAGTGTGTCGGCAAACAGAACAAAATGAATAAATAACATTAATAAATAACAGAGCTGCAGTTCTTACTACAGTAATGTGCAAATGTCAAACAATAACATTGACGTAGGTAGCAAGCATAATCTGACAGCTTATAATAAATAAGCAGAATTCTGTGTTAAAATGATGTTTACAATAATATGAATCATTTAAGAGAGCATGAATACACCACATTCTACACTGCTGTACCTGTTGGAGGCGGTGTAGGATCTCTTGCAGCTGAGTCTCTACACTGAAGGCCGACTTCAGCGCCCTCCAGTGGATCCAGTTCTCTTTACACCATTCTGAGGGTCTGTCGCTGCAGAAAACAAGAGTAATGCTCACACTTAAAGTAAGACAGTCATCATAAGACTGTCACATACGGTGCTGTGAAAAAGTGTTTGCCCCCTTTTTGATTTTTTGCATATTTCTCACACTTAAATAATTCAGATCAGAAAACAAATTTTAATATCACACAAAGATAATAATAATAATAATAATAATGAATACTTTACTGATCCCCTTGGGGAAATTGTTGTTTGGACAGCTGCTAGACCTGTGTCAGCGCTACTACAGGGTTTCGGTGTCTTGTCCAAGGACACCGAGACATGTAGCTTGCTGAGAATTGAACCGCTAACCCTTGGGTTGGGAAACGACTGCTCTACCCACTGAGCTATCATGCCGCCCCAGATAACCCAAGTAAATACAAAATCTTGTTCTTAAATTATTATTATTAATATTTTTTTGAAGTTGTCCAAACCTGCATGTTCCTATGTAAAAAAATAATTGCCCCCCCTTGCTAAATCATAAATGAACTGTAATTAACCACATTTTTTGGAAAGAGTTCAATTTCACTTCCACACTCAGGCCAGATCACTGCCAGACCTGCTGAATCAAGAAATCGCTTAAACAGAAGCTGTCTGACAAAGTGAAACACGCTAAAAGATCTCAAAAAGCAACACATCATGCTGCAATCTAAAGAAATTCAAGAACAGATGAGAAACAGCGTAATTGACATGTATTAATCTGGACAGGGTTGCATAGCCATTTCTAAGGCTTTGAGACTCATTATCTACAAATGAAGATAAAACTGGAACAGTGGTGAACCTTCAAAGCAGCCAGCCTACAAAAATCAAAAATTACTCCAAGTGGCTTAGTCAAAGTCTGAACTTAAATCCAATTGAGATGCTGTGACATGGCCTTAAACAGGCCAATGTGGGGACAGAGGAGTGGGTGAAAATTACTCCACAGCGATGTGAAAGACTCATTGCCAGTTATCACAAACGCTTGATTGCAGTTGTTCCCAACAAGGGTGGCACAACTAATCATTAGGTTTAGGGGGCAATTACTTTTTTACATGGGGCCAGGCAGGTTTGGACAGCTTTTTCCCCTTAACAAATGAGAACATCTTTTAAAAACGGAATTTTTTTGTATTTACTCGAGCTATCTTTGTGTAATAATTTGTTTGATGATCTGAATCATTTAAGTGTTACATATGTAAAAAAAGTTTAAAAAAATACTGTTTCACAGCACTGTAAGAGAAGCAAGTAGACTAACACTGACATTTATATGTACAAACAAGAAGAAATAATGCAGCAGAAATCAGTTAAGTACAGTACCTGGATTTACATAACTGAAACACAGTCAGAAGCGTGGCAAAGTCATTCATACCACCACATTTGGCAGCCAGCGCTCTGTGCTTCTTATCTGCCTCTTTCTGCTTCTCAGGGTGGCCTGTGGGGAGCATGAGATCAGTCAAAGCTGTACCGTACAATCTACTTACTTTTGTGGACATTTAATTTCCTAAGGCATGGACTAAATGTATCAATACACAGTAAGCAAACAACTGACCTGTCTATATTTCAGTGAGAAATGGAAAATTGCTGACCTGGCCTAATGAAAATGTTCTCCACAGACAACATGGCTGCTACAGGGAGCAGTGTGTCCTGGCAGCCGAGCGAAGCGGCTTTGAGCACGGCCCTGGTGAGGCCTGGGTGCAGGGGAAACTCCACCATCAGCTCCCCCAGCTGGGTCACTCTACCTCTCCTACAGCCCACACGCCAAACACATGGGTGCTCTGATTACACTTCTGAGAGAACTACTTAATACACTACTGCTGAGGTTAGAAAACCACAACCTGGTCCGCAGGTATTACTGTAAGCACTCACCTATCAATAGCGTCAAATTGAAAAAGCTGTTTTAGTGCTTCTAGAATAAATCTCTCCTCTGGAGAATCCAGATAAGGAAACCTTAAAAGAAATGAATTCATTACTAAAGAACATAAAGAAAATCATAAGAAAGCCAATAGACACACAGAAGGTAACAGTGTACCTAATGACATCATGAACACCCAGGCACTTGAGAGTGAGTACCACTGCTGTCAGACTTGTCCTCTGGATCTCAGGAACTGTATATTCAGGCATGCACTTCTCCCAGAATTCCTTGGTAAAAATTCGAAAGCATTTCCCAGCTGAGGTCCTTCCAGCTCGGCCTGCTCTCTGTTGAGCCTCGCTCCTAATCACAGAAAATCCCCCCCAAAAATCTAGTCAAATCTCTGTTGGCAAGTTTTCTTAAAGGCATTAGTTTTAGCACGAACATTACTTAAAGATATTTTCAGGTTTGAAATAACATGTACTGTTCACTCACTTTGAAATAGGCACAACTTCCAGGATATCCATTCCCACCCTTGAGTTGTGGTTGAGTTGCTTCACAAAGCCGCTGTCTATGATGTACCTAAAACAGAAATAAAACACACGGTGATGTGTTTTGCAGATGTCAGTCACACATGTCTAATAATTAGTATCTAGTAATTTAATAGTTACATACAGTTCTGTAAACCAGTGCCCACATGCCTCACTCACTTAATGCCATTGATGGTAAGAGATGTTGCTGCAATGTTGGTAGCCACTACACATTTTCTTATTCCTGGAGGTGGTGGCTGAAAGATCTGCCTCTGTTGATCTATGATGAAAGCAAACGAGGCGACAAGGTATCACAAACAGTGACAATGTACTTCACAATAAAGTATGGCAGCTGTTTTATGTGTTTACCCGTTGGCATGGATCCATAAAGAGGCAAAATGAGAAGACCCTCCACTGTTTGGTCCTGCACATCGTAGCGATAATCTATAGACTCTGCTTTTTCAAACAGCAAGTCGCAGGCACGCTCAATCTCCGACTGACCTGTCAAACATACAGGATTAATGTGGTGGACTTTGTTAGTGTTAATGTAAATTTTGACCTCAGCAATTGTTAACACTTGCCTGTTAAGAATACAAGAATGTCCCCAGCCATTTCACTTGTGTGGACATCAAGTGTCATTTTCACAACCTGTGGAGCAAAAAGATTTAATGAATACCAGATTCAGATTAATTATTCATTAAGTTATTATTACATTTCCTATGACAGAATTATCAATCAAGGAAAGAAAAAAAACTGGCTCCAAACTTAAATGCAGTACCTCTTTTACATAACCAGTGCTTTCTGTGTCTTTAGGTCCTACAGCTGAGCCAAACGTGCAGGTTACAGGAAAAGTCCTTCCAGGAATAGTAAATACAGGACAGCTGCCAAGAAAGGCTGAAAGTTTGTCACTTTCCAAGGTGGCAGACATCACCACGACCTTCAAAGGGAGAGAGCGACCCTTGGATGCTTTTGCAGGGCTTGAGAATATTTTCTTCAGTAATCCCAGGAGAATGTCCTGTGACAAATACAAACATGTACTGAATGTGTGTACTGGAGGATGAGGAGAAAGAATTCAATGAAGATGAGTTCATTCAGGAAAAATAACTTCATGCCACTCTGTTTATTTACATTTCTCTCTCTTTAGTTTTTCAGTTAAACTAAACCAATTTTGCATTGTCTTCTGCGAGCCAATCACCTCTTTACTATCAATTTTAAAATAGTTCCTTTTTCTGCTCAACTCTCACACACTTCCTTTACACATGCAATAGAATCCTACACTTCTCCAGACTTTGCCCGGGTGAGCTGCATGTGAGAATGTAAACGTCAGAGTCAGTTTGCTGAGAAGTTACCCGGACTTTACGCTGCAAGCTCTCTAGTCAGTGTAATGTCTGTGTGAGCCTAAGTGTTAATAAAGCAGTGAGCAATACAGTGTGAGATTGCTGTAACACATTCACCTCCAGATTTCCTTTCAATGACCTCATCAGAAGTTCCGCTGCACATCATATCAACACTGTCTGGGGACTTTCCTGTGTAGCTTATGGACTGAATACCACTTTCCAAATGTGATGGCATGATGGAGTCTAATTGCAACACAGTTTTTTCTACTCCTCAGTTTTTTTTTCTACTCTTCACACTGAGCTAAATACATAAATTAAGCCCTTCTCTATTAGTCTCTTCAAATTTAACCATTTTGACTGCTAACAAGCTGTGTGCATGTAACAGAACAGTCCAGAAGTGGTGTGTTGATGTCATTGGCCAACTATTGACTCACTGTGTTGAGGCTGCGTTCATGGACTTCATCCAAGATTACAACGCTGTACTGAGAAAGTCCAGGGTCTGCCAGGATCTCTCGGAGCAAACATCCATCTGTCATGTACTTCACCATCGTGTCCTAGCTCAAACACATTGATATTTTCAAACAATAATAACAACAACAATAATAATAATAAAGTGATTTTAATGAAGTATGATATTCCCAATAATTACACTTAATTTTCTGCCTGGGGAGGAGATGTTTTTTGCATCTCACCTGTAATGTGCAGTCATCAAAGCGGACTTGGTAGCCAACCTCCCTACCCAAAGTGCACTGCATCTCCTGGGCCACCCTCTGTGCCACTGTGATGGCAGCCACTCTTCGGGGCTGGGTGATGCCAATTTTGCCATTTTTACAAAAACCTACACAAGCAGGAGGAACAAATGGTTCATAATTTGGAGCAATTGCTTTATACTCTACGTAGATGTTGTCCGTAAAAGCATTACAGGGAAGGTCAGTGTGTAATCTTTAGCACTAACGTTACTCTTACACGGGATTACAGCTTACCAGCTTCATGCAGGTACTGCGGAAGTTGTGTGGTTTTCCCGCTGCCAGTCTCACCGGTAACAACCAGAAAATTACTGTTTTTAACAGCCTGGATCAACTTGTGTTTGTGCTGATATATCGGCAGGTGTTTTGACTCGTCTTTTGGGTCCCTTCTCGACGATTTTGACATAACTGACAACTCTGACTATCTTTACCAGCACATGAGAGGATCCGAACCGAAAAGACGAGATGTATCATGCGGAACAGGGTTTGTTGGTATTTATGCCCCACAGATAGGTTTAATTTAGCAAAATGGTCATTTCTGTGTCACAGACTTATGCTCACAGAGCACTTCCGCAAACTAACCTGTTCCGCATTTCTATTGGTCGACTTCTTGTCACGTGACACAAAGCCTGCCTGGACGTTTTTAAAGTAAACTTTATTTACACAAAATAAGTAGAGGTTTCTTTTTCACTGCTCTCTACTACAGTACTCTCAAAAAAACTACCAAAAAACGTACCAAAAGTAAAAATACTATTTTGGCTTATTTCATATTAATGGAATATTATATTATATATTATGGAAGTATAATTATTGATGCATCAATGTGTTTACCACTTTAATGTTGCAGTTGGTATAGAGCTCATTTTAATTTTAACTTTTTAATTTCATTTTAACTTATACACAGTTTTGATTCTATTAATTATAATTTTAGTTAAATAACATGTTTTTGGGTAGCTTGTGAATTTCACACAGTTGATAAAGTCTGGTTATAATGTATGTTGTATTACTAATCCAATTTTTTAATTGAACTATACCATATGGTTATAATGTTCATTCAATGTAGTGGTGTAAAAGTATTGCCCGTGAAACAGTGAAGTCAAAGTATGAAGTAGCAGGAAAATAGCAGATATGTCTCAAAATTGTGTTCACAAATAACTGTACTAACTCCACTGACAAACTGATACCTGACTGTTAACTTCATGTTAACAGTTTTGCAAAATAAACTAGAGACAGTACAGTGATGAAAACATTGTTAAAAACCAGAAACATTTTAGCACCATACATCATCAGATATAATAGAATACAATAGACTTTATTGTCATTGTACAGAGAGTACAACGAAATTGTGAGTAAATGTAGTAATGTTTCAGGGTCAGTTTATACAAGAGTCAAAGACAAGATAAGACAAAACATTCAAAGATTTTATGTGGAAGGGAAAAAAACACACCAACATAAATACAAATAACTTGACACCCACATTAGGTTCTTCTTATTTTAACTGTGTAGTGTACCACCAAAGAGCTAAACTACTTTATCCCCATATATCACTGTTCAAATGGGATCAGAACCAAGTAGAGAGTCAATCTGATAACTTTGTTGAGTAGAATTAAAAAATAAGCCCTGCTTCAGGTCTTAAAATAATTCCTGGATCAGGCATCTGATTTGAGCAGGGTGGGTTTTGGGACAGGCACTCTGAATTTGAAACAACAACTAGTCGTATTTAAAGTTAATTCAATAAAATTAATAGAAGAGTTAAGTTGATGGGATGAAAATGATATAAAATCTGACAATTGCAGATAGATACAGTAAAGTGTAGTTTTATTATTATTTCAAGTCATGGACAGTTCTGGGTACTGGGTTGCTAACTGTTTTGAGGCTTGACTCCCAAATACGACTTGAAACGTGTCATTTTTTTCATGGTTACATCTTATAAAGAAGAGGTCCACCAGATACCACACTGTCAAGAATCGTCTGAGCAGGCCCTGAGGGGATTCTTCTCAATTTGCGCCTGCCTAAAAGACATGGTAAAATTAAGACTATTGTTCACAGTGTAACATGCAAGTGTCTAAATTATCCACTACAGATTCATTAGTTAAGAGGAATTAGAGAAAGAATAAATAGACTTCAGTTCTCTTTACCGCTGCTGCAGGGCTGTAAACAATCTGGTCCTTTACAGATCTCAATATCACAGTGGAAATATACCTGCAGGAAAACATCATGTATTTAAACAGAACCAGAAGGTAGAAATATGTATTTCCACTTCTCTTACATACCCGGTTTTCAGATGTTTGCTTCACAAAAGAAAACATTTTGACCACAAATCTTTTGTGATGAGAGGGATGTGTCACCTCCTTGCTGGAGACAACAGGCAACACAACAGTTCTGTGGCCATCACCAGCGAAAGAACATCTGGATTGGTGGCAAAGACAAGTTGACTATTTATAATATCTGCCACAATCTGCCAATTAATGTCAGTATTTTTACTGAGTGTTCACCCTTTAACAAGGAGGTTCCATCTGTGTGGGTCATGTGGGTTTTGAGTTGGTGTGGCCCAGCAGTTCTCCAGCAGCAGCACCAAGTCTTTGTCCTCATGTTTGAGGATAAATATCTCCACATACACAGACTGGCCAAGCTCCGTCACTGTTGGACGGTCATGGGAAGAATAGAAAGATGTGTAAGAGGAATCTGTAGATTAAAGATTAGAAAGAAAAAAGAGATATATAAATATTACACAGAGTTGGCAACAGGAGGGCTTCAAGTTTAAAGATGCGCCTTCAAAATAAAACTAATTAACTCTTTTTCATTCACATGGTTTCAGTGCTGTTTCAACATGTATACAGAAACATATATAGAATAAGGGTGAGAAACTTGAAATCATAGAAAGCCTTGACCTTTGGCAAACCTCATTTCAGTCCTTAGTATTCCTTTGCTCTTCAGTGTTGAGTGTTTTTCTCTCTGAACCTCAATGCTCAGCTGACTCCTTTGGGCCAGTGCAAAACTACACTGCACAGTAAGACTGAAAAGTAGGAAACTGAATTGACTGTCTGGCACCTTTGAAAAAATAAGACAAGTGGACAGACAACATTTTCTTAATAGACACGTTTACAGATTTTTAACTGGCCTCCTATGGCTCTAGTTTGAGAAATACTGTATATGTATATAAATGATATTCAACATATCTCTGTCTTCCTCATATTAAAATATCTCTCTGCTTCTGTCTAGAAAAACTCCTACATCATCTGGAGGTGTTTTTGTCAGTTGCTCGTACTTGTCGTCTTAGTAACAGTCTGTACTCTTTCAGAACTTCACCAAAACACTGCAGGATACTACAACCTCTGTAGTGTGAGAAGCAGTGAGATATTTTAACATCAGGAAGGCAGAGGGTATGCAGTATGAAGCAAACTGAAAATCAGTGAAGTTTTTCTTTAGTCTTACTGGAAAGGAGTGTCACGAAATATAGTGCCCTTCTGCAGTAACGGTTTTCCCTCAACGTTGATCCAGTAGGTTATTATTCCATCTACGATCTGCAAGACAAAACCAAACCTGTTCTATTTAAAATAAAACCAGCCTTGCTGAAAGATTGGTGTGTCTTTTTTTTTTTACCACAGACTGAGTGCCACAGTCAGTGAATGGAAAGCTGAAAGTGACAGCATCACTGGATGTTGTTTTAGGTTTACAGTGGCTCAAGTGGTTTTGACTAGAAGGGATCCAGACTGCATCCAGGTTCAGAGGTGGGACTGTAGCATTCTTGAGGATGGTAATGTTGAACCCACCCTTGTTGCAGAAAAGCTGCCTTGATTGTGGTGGATAATCCTCTTTGTTTGCCTCTGAATAAAACACACTGGGAATTAATTAACAAAATCCTGAAACACAAACTCAGTGTCATGATATTTATCTGTACGCTTTGAATTACTACCTTTAATTTTTGTTTCACAGACGAGAAGTATTGTTTTGACAATTTCAACTTTGCCCTTGTCTGCAGGCGCCACAATGACAACAGTTAAACTGGTGATATATTTCTAATAAACAAAATGATAAATAAAAATTAGAATGTGAAAAAGACAATTAAAATAAGCAGATATACAAGCTGAAGACAATTTCTAGCTTACTTGTCTTCTCACAAAACATCCATTTGCAGAAACCGTTAAGATAATTAAGGTGTCACTTTCTCCAAGGAAGTAGTGGCATTGTTTTGCTAGTGCAACTGCTTGGTAATATCTGCCATGTTCATCTGTGTCTGTATGTGGACACAAACGAGAGCAAAACAAATACAGCCACCTCACAGCACATCAGCATTGATAAGAAATATTTATAGTGTCTATCTTACCTTGAACATAAATGCTGAAAGGAAGATCTGCAAATTGCACCTTTGATATGTAAACAGACATGAACCCATCGTGGCAAATTGATGCATTATTATTCATGGTGTCATAAACTTCAGCTTGAAATTGTTTTGATACCATGTTGGCTTCACATTTCAGTAGAAGCAGTAACGAATAAATAAATGTCACCAAAATAAAGTCTGCACTGCAGGTCTTCATCTTCACTGAGGCTCAGTGTGACAACTGGAGCAGCTGAGTCTCATTTGGATTTATTGGCAGAACTCTGATGAGAGTAAAAGCAAACCTGTCTGTAGTCTGAGCGTCATTTTCCAGGCCTCTGTTTTCCATTATAAACAGTTGAGAAACAAATACTGAAAAGTTTGAAAAATGTCATTACGTTGAACAAGATTTTCAAGTCAAACAGTTAAAACGTAGGCTTCAAACATTTTATTTTTACGTGCTTAAAATCTGACCCACATAAACAAATCTCTGTCATAGTCCCACACCACTTATAGAACATATAGAGAACAGCACACAACCTGTTCTATTTTACATTACCACAACTCTGAACATAGATATTTTGTAATATGTGAACATAGAAACTGTTCCATAAATTCTATTTAGAATTTTGAAACGTGTGTGCATCTAATTTGCATGTTAAAATACATACTTTACGTACTTGTGGGATTTTACTAAATATCACTGATTCTCTTACAGACAGCACAAATATACAAAAAAATTGTGTGAAATTTAAACTGTGTAAAATGAATAAACAGTAACTCTAATTGTGAGAAGACATGTTAGCAAAATGCTTTCAGCAGCAGTTAAATCTCGGGCCTTTACTCTCTACAGTCGGTTCAGCTGGTCTGTGCTCCTGTTGTAAATCGGGTTTTTGTATTCACAATCTGAGAGGGAGACAATGAAGAAGTGGGAGAGCAGTTCAGTGCACAGTATTATTTCATTCTGAACATGCTCATTGATGAGGTCAGCACTCACTTTCTTTGGCTTTCATCTTCCCAGCACCTGCATCACAAAACAGTGTAAAATGCAGCACTTATTTACTCTCACACACACAGAAATAACTGTGATAGATGATACAAGGCAAAACAAATAAAATCAAAATACCTCTCTTGCGATTCTCTGCCTGAGTTGACGTGACCTGGTGCTTGCTGAGATCACGCTGGTTAACTGAATAATAAAATGAATAAGTGAGATCCCTGACAACATTAAAATGACGTAATGTAATAAGCAAAATGCTTATATTACCATAATAATGTCGACTGAAACTTGCTTGTCGTAATCTGTTCATTAGTTCTTGAGATGAGAGTAGACCAAGTTATTCCAGCTTAATTTCAGATTCACTAAAAACAAGCTGCAGTAATTCTATTGATTACCTCTATGAAATCTCTGTTTTGTTCTCTGGCTTCCTGCCCTTTCAAAGTTAAATTGGTTCAAGTTTGGATAAATCCCACTGGTGCTTGGAGCAGCTTGACTCTGGTCCAAATCATGCAGACCTCCTGGCACCCTTGAACGATTTGTGGTGGGGTTGTGGTGGTAGTTGGTTGGGTTACAGTCATCATTCTCTAAAATTTAAAATTATATAACAGTGACACAGACTTTAGACTTTTAAAAATGTGAATCAATTAAGGACCAGTAGAAAAAGAAGATGTGAACGCACCATAAACACTATTGTCCGATCCTGCAGAAAAAGGACACACAATGTGGACAGTGACACTGGTCATTGGCAGTCAAAAAATACCACATCATAATTAATTAATCTTAATTAAACAAAATAGAAATGTTACTTGTCCTTTTACTAGAATACAGTTGTGTGTGTTGTGTAACTACCTTGCTGTAGTTCTTGTACAGATGGTACGCTTATTACCTGAGGCGCAGCACTGGCACCTGCAGTTTTACATTATAGGAAACAAGTTGGATAAACAGTTAGACACTTAATAGCAATCATATTTCTTTTTTTTTGAAAGAAAGATGTCCATTGTTGTTTATTTGCTGCTATGCTATTTAGACATTTGCACATGTGCTCCGTTATTTACATTTTCATTGTCTTGTGCATGTTAACATTTATATTTTAGTTGGACTTTTAACAGATGCAGCCCTTCATAACAAACTCAGTTTTCTAAACAACAACTCAGATCAGCAGATGAAATTACTGAGCTAACTCATTCATACTTGTTTTTAAATATTTCTTAAATATTAATGTAATCAAATCAAATAGAAAAATTTGACATTAATGTTTATCTAGTTTATTATAGAAAAACTAGTTGTTCTCAGAGTCCAGAACCACCTGTGTTTAACCACAGG
>JAUMHL010000005.1:11460239-11471585 GCA_032362345.1 Sandelia bainsii
TTACACTGTAAAGTGCCTTGAGATGACTTATGTTGTGATTTGGCGCTATATAAATAAAGTTGAATTGAATTGAATGTGTAAAAATAATGGAATTCTACTGTCTATTAGCTGTGTCTTTATCCTATGTCACAGATACTGATAATGCCCTTTGTGTTTGGTGCTAATTAGTAAATGTCAACATTGTAAATCAGTGGTGAACATGGTAAATACTGGAAAACACCACCACCATGATAACATTGTCATTGTGAGCGTGTTCTTTCCCATGAGGCAGCTTGTAGCCAAGTAATCAACCTATTGTATGGAAAGCACAATACTTCTATTGGTTCTAGCCATAATTGAAGAGATTAGAAAGGACACAGCGTAAGGTCCAGTTTCTCACAAAGTCCTTAGGAATGATGCCAAAATACACCATTGTAATGCAGTAGCTCTGTCAATGCTATAATGCTGATCAATCGTAAAAACAGTAGGCCTAGTGAACAGAAACAATTTAATATTGTGATCTTCTTGTGAGAGGAATGCTGTCCCACTGGATGAATGTACTAAACATCGAGCAGTTCTGCAGAGTGAAAGTATAAGGCATGTGACATAGTCTCATTAGTCCAAAATGATTACACAGAATCATGATGAAAGCTCAGAAATAAAGGAAATCTCCACAGTTCACATATTTACACATATCATCAGCAGCAACAGCTATAGTCCACAGGAGAGGGTTAAAAGCTTCAGCTTCAGCCAACACTCTTTGTTTGTCTGCTTTGGTTTCATCTTTCATTCGGGCTGAAAAAAAAGTGCAGCTTTTACTGGAATATCATACACAAGGAAGTACACAATTTAATTGTCTTGTGGTATGAGGTGTGTGTGCCAGTAGCCTATAAAAGGGCCAGAACAAAGCTTTTCCACAGATCATCTGACAACATGAAGTTCCTGGTTTTCACGCTGCTGCTCCTGCTGTGTAGCACTCATGGTGAGGGAACATTTGTTTGTATTATATTTTTGCAATATTTATAAAGGTCAAAATCAAATTAGAAAAAAAAGCATCTTTGCTTGTAAAAGAAAAAAAAAATTTTAAACGCTGTAATGGACTGAATTGATTTCATCACCAATGCATAACACCAGAACATGGTGTTACATACAGTACTATTGATGTTCCTTTTATAATTTGATTGATTTTGTTTTAATGGATTTCGTTGTTTCGTCAGTGCTCACACTCAGATGCTACGTCTGCGACAGTGAGAACGACAACATCTGTAAGACAGAGAGTGAATGCCATGCATCAGCCCAGTACTGCAAAACCTATCAGAGAGGTGCTGCGTTTGTTCAGTTGCATTAACTTTGTTTTCGCTTAGATCAATGTTTTAGTATGTGAATACACTCATATTCTATATATATCAGTGACAGAGAGATGGTTGAGCTATTACATATTGTTTGCATATTTGCATATTTGTTTTTCAGATCTCACCCTTTCTCGAACTTGTGAGGACTTCTGTGCTGAAGACCACTTCACAAAATGCTGCCAAAATGACCTGTGCTAGACCTGAGGCATCACTCAACATTCACTTTCACTATTAACCCCAATAGTATGGAAAATTTAATACATTGGATTTGATGTTTTATCTATATCTTTATGTGTAACCTCCTGTCTATGATCTGTCATGATTTTATCTGAATAGTGATTAAAATCCCACAGTAGTCACAGCCATGTTTTTATTAACGAAGTAGTGCTAGAACACACACACCTCCACACACACACACACATTTAATCCCTCCCCGATGTCACTTAGTGGGTCACTGCAACAGTGTACTGTTACTGCTATGTGGGTCGCTGTCTGCTACTACTCCACTGTGAAGCTGGACTCCTTTTAGAGAATCATCTGTTTCAAACTGTTAAATGGAAAATGAATAAATCTTTTAATTGACCTAATCATTTAGTTTCAGCTGTCTTTTTTATATAAGCTTGACATATATAATACAGTTCCTAGCATGTTGTCTGCATCAGTTTCTCATAGTTATATGATAGTCAAAGAGTTAAAAGGTTTTTGACAATTAGTTGAACAATAGAATAATGTTTTGTTGCGTGGACCCACTTTTTGGTTTTATCTTGTGGTCTAACAGCACACAGACAAGATGGCCAGGTTGTAGAAATAGTCGAGTCCTTCCAATACTTGGGCACCAGAATTGACAACAAACTGGCCAAGTTTCAGGTTGACAGACCTTTGATGACATTGTTCTACAGAGCTTTCATTGAAAATGTTCTTATTTTTTATCTATTGGCTTGTCTCTTAGAGTTAAACAGAAAAGGTCATTAAATGGCGTGGTTAAAGTAAAATCACTGTCTGACAAAACATAAACATGACATCCACACCTGCTGGCACTGGCATCTCACCTGGCAGCATTCTCTTGTTTTCAGAGAAAGAGTGGCTGTGTGACACCGCTAAGTACTGTAAACACCCTCAGAGTACTTGTACATACTTCATGTCTGCACATGATTTGTTGGCAACAAACCTCTTCCTAGAATCAAAACACTGTGGAGCGCGTTTTAATCTGTGGCTGATGGATTTGAAATGCAGCTAAAAATAGGATGCAATTAAATTCTGACTACAGATGAAATGTCTATGAATACATTGAGTGATTGATCAATTTAAAGAGACTCTAAAACCATACAAGATTTTTCTGTCACGTCACCATGAAAATATAGGTCATGTTAGTCCTAAGTGTTAATCCCTTCAGTTGTTTCTTCTCTAAATTTGAGCAGTTCAGACATCAGAGGTGGAAGATTGGAGAATTAATAAACCTTTACACTTCATGTGTTGCTGCTAAATACATAAAGTATATTGTACATGGAATTGATAAAAAAAAAAACAGACTGAACAAATTAATACAAGCAAAATATCTTAGGCTGAAAAATTTAATCACTACATGGAAAACAACCTTTGCCCAAACCTTTTGGGTGAATTGCCCCAAAGTAAAAACTTTCCATCATTTAGAGGAATTTACATTTCTGAAATAGCTGCACAAAGGCACATTTACAGCATATGGAAAAATACTACACACAGTGCTGCCCACACAGGAAAGAGCTGCGGCTGAGAATGTGACAATTTGCTTGCCACATGATATGTGTGCTGTTGTTTTTCTAAATGGTGGCTACAGGCCATGGGTGCTGTAAATTAAGATCCAGTTGAAATGTATTTTACACCTACTATAATAACTCATGTTATTTAAACCACTCCAGTAACAGTAACTGTTTGTTTTTTGCTTTTTGCATTTACTCAAATATTTACAATTTTGAGGCTCTATACTTTCCTGTATTCCAATTTTATGTCATTTTAAACTTCTACTCTACTACATTTGTGAAGTCAACAAAACATTTTAGTGTAAAACCTGGTGCATTGTATTGAATGTAAAAAAACACGTCTTTGATGCCAAAGTGATGTAATGATGTAATGCCACATTGACAGATAAACCACAAACCTTGGAATAATGTTTGCATAAAGATAATGAAAAAAAAGAGAGAGAGTAGCACCATGTTGAATAGCGTGTCAGTGGAACAGAGTACAGTACATGTACTCCAATACTGATATGATTTTGATGTAGTTTACTTTCGTTTCAGTTCGATGCTAGTTTCAGCTTATGGTCTACTACATTTTCAGAGGAAAACATTTGTAGTCACTGGTTACATTTTCATTAAAAAACATGTGATTAGATTATAAAAGCCAGTACAACACATTGTTAGGGATTGATCAAGTAGTATCAAACTTTTTTTGGTGGTTACAAAAGCGGTGTAGTGGTTTCTATTACTTTGTCTCCTAGCTTATGACCTTTTGGAGGGGCACAACCCCTAGGCTGGGAACCACAAACTACCTGTCTGTGAAGTAGTAAAACATATTCAATATAATAATATAGAAAAATAAGATATGTCATAGTCTATATAATGATCAATCGCAATATCAAATCAATCACAGGAGGTATTTGTTACAGAATAACTTTTGATTTGATGCCTTTTTAGCATAATTCCGCAGGAAAGGATGTAAAACTTATTTCACTCCCGAAAAAAGAGCATGGCTGCTGGACAAAGATTAACTAAAACAAAAAACAAAAAAAAACAAAGACTCTATTGCTCCACCAATGGCGGGGTTGTTGTCTTGTTGTCAAGAGTGAATTCTGCTTTAGCTGCTAGAGTAATGGTGGTCCATCTATTGGATTAGTGGAGGGATTTCACTGTGGCATTAATCTGAGAAGACAGCAGGCGACCCGAGCTGGGCTCACACTGAGCTGTTGTGTCTCTCTTTCACTCAGCTCGCTGTTTCACCGTTATCAGACGCAACAACGCGTACAGGAGACCTGTCAGCCACCATGAACCTTTTCTGCTTTTCACTGGTAAGAAACAGAATTTGCTTTCTTTAACCACTTGTAATATGTGTGTAAGTACTTGAAGGAGATGTTATCAGTGTAATGCAAATGAGAGCTTGTCGTCTAGGAATAGCTGGATTAAATATTTGTAAATCATAAGAGGCTGTGTAAGCTATTAATTGTACAGTAAACACAGTAGGTATGTTTTTATCATTTTGTGTCAACCTCTGAGTAAGCTTCACACAATTAGAAAGTCAGTAACTATAGTGAGATTATTACGGTTAGTTCTTGTTTGTGGTCAGAAAATTAACCCACTGCATGCTGATCATTAGAGAAATCTTCGTCATACACTGAGGTGCTCGTTTTGTAGAATCCACATCTCATTTGAAAGTACTTAATACATAAATACTTATCTGCTTTTTTGGCCTTTCCATTGATTTATCTTATCCATGTACACGAGAAGAACATTGCACAATAATAAAATGTTGATGTATTCATGTACTAAGCAGTGCTAGAGGAGGAAGAACAAAGAGAGGAGAGATAGGTGAGCGAAAAGAATAAAGAAAAACATAGCAGGCACACTAGTACCCATATGCACCACACACAAACACATATGGTCTCTCAGATACTGCTGCAGCTGTCACGCTGCACGTGGAGACAAAGACGTGTATGCAGAAACTGGCCTTTGGACAGATGTTGGGGATGCTGACCAACAACCACAGCTAACAGTAAACAGAAGCTTGAGCAGTGATTAAAGATGGTCTTCACCTATTATTTCACATCACGTGTACAATGACATGTTGATGCTATTGTAGTTATTTGGAACACATATTTGTTGTTTGTCACTGTGATGGGTGGGTGTGTTGAACTCATACATGATTACACCTACATCCAAGTGGTATAGTCATACTGTGACAGACCCAGCGACCCGGCCTCATAGGGTCTGGCCTGCCCATCCAGAAATTTGTCCCTCCCTGAAACAATCAGCATTCTTATTGATATCGCGTATATTTATTCAGTTCATTGTTCTTAAATACTAAGATTGGGCTGCTATTGTTGTGGCTGGTGTGGTTTTATTCTGAACTTTGACTCCATTAATGAAGGGTGTGTAATGAGGGTGGTCATTCAGCAGGTGACCACTAACAGTTCTGTAGATTCTAGTGTAACGGAAACTAGTGTTTATGTTAATGCAGACATGACTCTTTTAAGGAGCATATGCTATTGTGTGTTTGTTGTTGTTGTGCAGCGGTGTCCATAGTGATGTACTCTTACAACTATCAGGTCACAATTTCAAAGCAAATCATATTATATTGTTGTTTGTGAATAAAATAATAATATCACATGTTTTAGCCCCACACAACATCAAACTATCCTGCCTCTTAGTTTAATTAAAAAGTCAGAAAATAGACCTATTGACTTTGAATATTAAGGCCTGTCCTTGAAAATTTCTTCTAGTGCTAGGACTGATTAGTATTATAAAATCATTAAGGAGCATTATTAAAATAAACCCAATGCTGGAAACTGAATATGTTACTAACTACAAATACAGTCTAAAATCAATTATGTTAAAACCTACATATTTTAACATTTAGAACTCTATATGAGAGCTCAAGCCTAAACAAAAGTTGATTGTAATGACAAATCATTGTCAATGAAAACATTTTCTGTTATTGTCACAAATTTCCCTCTGTCCAGTACAGAGAGAAATGTACAGACAAGATGGTTGAGGAGAGAAACTGGTTGTGTGTTGTATGTTCCTAGAAAGAAATCCAAACAAGCTGAAAAAATTTTAATCCTCACTGAGGAATTTCTGTTCTGAGGAATGTCAATCCTTTCCTACATCCACAAGCAAATATAAAAGAGCTTTAGTGCAGCTTTAGCAGCATATTCCTATGTATCAAATCCTTATAACCTTCTGTGATATGAAGATTTATGTAGGATGTGTTGTGCATTTCATGAGTACTGGGCTCTAGAAACAGCAGTTGTTTACACTTTTGTGTACTGTAAATGCTTTACAGTAGTGAGGAATGATTCTTAATTCTTTAACTTGTTTTAAGAGACGTCTTCATAGTATGAGGTTTTCATATTATTGAAATAAAGTGTGTAACCTAAAAGATCTACTTGATTTGTGTACACTATGTACCTTATAACTCATGCTCCTCAGTCTAACGAGAAGAGGGGATGAAAAGAGCAGATTAAATAAAATCATAAATCAGGCCTAACAGCTGGTTGTGTGTCCACATGGTGTTAGGAGGGGTCTATGGACAGCCTATATGAGGCAGTGCAAAGCTCCGGTGACGGTCCACCACAGCCCATCCCCAGCCGCTCCTCCAGTCGATCATGCAGCCGTTCCTGCAGCCCAGCAGTCCTGCTGGATGACAACGCAAAGTGGCGAGACTCTGGAAGATCTATATCCATGGTGAGAGGGACACATCATGCATGTACACAGTCAAAGTTATATACATGCATTCATATACATGCAGACTGTAAATTGTGCCATTGTAACCAGTCTGCATGGGGTCAGAGCAATTGGGACTTTTGGACCTCCCACCTACCAGCTTGTGCCTATAAAATAAAGCTGATTATGAAATGATAAACAAAGCCAGTTGACAGCTGCTCCTGCATGCAGATAAATCTGAGATTTGAATTCAAGCTTGTTATGTAAATTCAATTTTGTAAATGTGCTTTAAATTGAGTCTTAAATGATTCTACAAAAAAAAAATCCATTCTGTAAAAGCTGAGTATAAAAGCTCTGTTTCCTTCAGGAGATGCCTCATGTGCAGGGAACCAACTCTAATAAAAAGAAAAGAAGGTGAGTTCATCAATTCAACACATTGTATTTGTTGCACCAAATTCTCTTCTATTACCTGTTTCTGATTTGCAAGTGAAAGGCTTTTCCTTTAGAGTAATAACATGACTTGAAAAGCTCATGGTTTGTTCTCATTTAGGGTTAATACTGTAAATCCTTCCTGCAGCAGAGCAGCTCTTCGGCAGTGCGCTTCTCCTCATCTTTAGTTCAACATGACTGTTTAAAACAATGCTTTTAAGAAGAGGGATTGACGACCCATTAGACATTAAAAAAGCTTTATATGTATTCTGTAGTTTGGTTGGTAGTGAATGTGTTTGCGAAGCAAGGCCTTCTGGTCAGTTAGGCCAGCAGAAGGCAGCTTATAGTTCTGGGCTAGCTGGACTAAGCGGATTCAAGGACCACCTACTTAGAGGCACCTCAACACCTTAACTCCCCTGACATCTTTACTTCAAAAGAAACATTTTAGGCCCTAGTATGGTGTAAAATAGATCTTGCTTTAACACAGTGTGTATGTACTTTTTCATGATGGGATGTTAGTTTTTACTAATGTTCTGTGGTTCATTGTCAGTTTTGAAGTATCTTTCTCTATTTTTCTACATTCAGTGACTGTATACATCATAAAAAACATCACATCAATGTGGTTATGATGCTGTGGAATTTGACTAAAGGGATACAAAACATTGCTCTTTTTTTCAGAACACATATATACAAATCTGCATCAAACAATGAAGGATTGGGTAAGTACAATCAATTTTCTTGTGATGAATAATGTGTTTTGATAGGACACTCTGAAGAAGACTACAGAGAAATACGATAGGTCTATTATTTACATTAAACACTCCATTAACCTAACAAGGCCGACTGTGCGTGATTCAGTAAATGTTTTCATTTAGTGTGATGTATCTCTTTTCACTACTCACCCCAACTTTTTACTTAAAAACCCCAGTGTTTGTAATTTGCCTCCATTGCAGATAACCCCAGCTGTAATGCTGCAATTTGGCAGCCAGCCAAGAGCCAAGAAGATTTAGCCCACATCACCAATAATCACAACGAAGGTAAATAGGAAATAAATAGGTCAAGCTCATCTATATGCCAACACTCATTTGGACTCTCAGCATGATGTCTGAAGACATGGCGGAGGGGGGTTCAAGTCCTAACCACCCCAAAATTGAACTCTGTGACACAGTTGACAAATATCAGAACTCTGATAAGCTACAGTGCTCAACTTTAAACATAAGGCCTAGAGAAATGCATAAATAAAACACCTTCTTGTGCAGCCTCTTTTTTGGAATGTAATTTTTTCCTTTGTTTCACAATCCTGATGAGATTTGCTGTATATTGTTATATCTTGTGTCCATCTAGAGACGAGAAAGACAAAGCACAGAACTGAAAACAAAGGAGGGAAAGGAGCTCGTCATACTGGTACAAAGAAAAAGGAGAAACCACCCTCATGCCAGGTCAGAATAAAAAAGCTTTACTGCTATACACCAGCCATAAAACGAAAGTGAGTGTCAAAGCATGAGCCTGTTTTTAAGCTTGAGTTCTACCTCTGTTATGTGACACATGTCAAAACACCTTCATTTACATCTCTGCACTGAATAAATTTACTGACCATCACAGATTGATGTACTATACCTGTACCAACCTGACGTTTAAGCAGCATTAAATTAACCTATTGCCGCACCATAAGTGGGAGACTAATATTTACATGGCACAAAAGGTCAGTGTGTATTAACTTACTCTGTTGCCACCAGCTTGTGACAACCGAAGAGTCTCTTGTGTCCTAAATGGCACAATCATTCAACTCAAATACTGATTGGGCTTTGATACAGTGCAGATGGTCCAAACACTATTTCTCTTTGTGTAATCTCTGGGCCACATGGCAGAGAGAGATGTGAAAACGGGAGGACTCTGGGTGCGTGTGGGTTTTTGTGTTTGGGTTAGCAAGGGTTTAGAGGCCTCGTGCCAGGTCATCCAGTGCCCATTTTGACTAATGCCCATCACAGTGAGAAGCAAACAAAGCAGAGCATGCCAATGCTGGATCAGCATCAGCTCTCAGTGTGGCACAATGTGGCTGTGCAGCTAAAAGGACCAAATGAGATTTGGTACAAGATACTGTGTCTACCTTTTTTCTTTTTTTTTTTTTTTACAAATGCTTTACATCAGCTGAGCATCCATTCAACCAAACAAGACAAAGAATCCAAAGCCACGCTAGCAGCTCTGTGAGGCTATACCGAAATACAACACTGCTCTGAGCTAAATGCTAATGTAAGCATTGTAACATGGTTGAAATGCATAACATGCACGTATAATTTTCACTTAAACTGAGCTTGTTAGAATGCAAATTGTTGCCAATTTACACTAAAAACAAAGCTGAGGCTGAAGAAATTGATATTAGTTTTGCAGGTATCTGGTCACAAACCAAAGCACTGGAGAAATAAAAGTTTTAACTTGATAGTGGACAGTGAGGAAATCACCCAAGGAGTTCCTCGTGAGGTGTCACAAATGCATCACATTTCAAATCTCTAGGAATAAATGTATTTATAAGGGTTGTATGTTGTGCCTCAACAGAGTGTCCATGTCAGCGGAGGGGTGACAGAGACTAAACCTCCAGTCAAGAGAAATCAAAAGACTGGAAAGAAACCAGGTATGAAGAGCGGGAAAGAGAGCTCAAAGAAAAACCTCAACTCCACAGGTAAATCAGCTTTCTACAACAACAAAAAGATAAAGATTTTGCTTTATAATGTCCTCAATTAACTTGTCCTGTCTACCTTTCCAGCATATATAGCGCTCTGTGACCAGACTATGACTAAACTAGATCACTATTGCTTACTGTAGCAGAACAGGCTCCACTAGTATTTCTCAAAATGTAGCAATTCTGGTTCATGAATTTTCTGCTCTGATAAAACCAGAATTGTACTTCTGCTTTAAGTATTGCAACACCTTCAGCGTAGGTGTTTGTGGTGTCCTTATGGTGTATGTGCTCAGAGAGCAACTTCATAGCAAATGAGCATCCGTTCAATTTACAGTGGTAACAAAGGCAAAGGGGACATCACAAGTACTCTGGTGTGCTTGGCCATCTTCATATTTCCTGTGCTTCAACATTCTTCTCTCTGTTTTCTTATTGGCCTGTTGTGAAGTAAATGCTTAAAGAGACTAAACTGTATTACTCCACATGACTGCATGATCCTGCCAAGTGGTTTTGCGGTGGTGTTACACAAATCACTGAAAAGAGCTTTTGCAAAAATATGAATCATTCCTTATATTGCAGTAATGAACTGTTTGGTTGCAGCAACACTTCAATATGTCTGGTTCCAGTTATAAAAAAATAAAGTCTTAGGCCATTTCCTAAAGTTGGCAAATGTGAAATTTTACTTAATTTTGTTCCACTCTTCTTCCACAGTGCACTCCCCATCCAGTGCTGCAAGCCCACCAACGGGACCCCACTATCTGGACATGCCATATAGATCAGACAGAAGGCCCTACCTTGGTAAGTCATCTACCCTCCCCGCTCAAGAGAACACAACGCCTGGCCGCTGCACAGACATGATCAGTCTGCCTGGTGGAGCAACGCCCACACATTCCCACCACCAGCGCTGGAGCAACCCAGGTGACAGCAGTCCCGCCTGGGGGACTATCCAGCACACCTGTCGCAGGCCGCTCACTGAGTATCGCCTCTACTCCCGTGACTTCCCTACACCTAATGGGAAGGAGTGGGAAGGCAGACAGAAGCAGGCAAAAGTCCAAGATGACAGCTTGAAACGTGACTGTGAACCCCAAATTCCCCCAAAGCTGCCGCGATCTATCACTGACGTGGATCTGTTGGAACCAAATGTGAGTTTTCCCTCATGGTTATGGTTTCAAAACCATTACTTAGTTCAGGAAAAAGGCGCCAGGTATACACACTCTAAACTTTTGCATCGTGCATGCTTGCGCTACAGAAATGCTTAATGCGAGTGCAGCGTTGCAGTGCGGTCACAGTGCGGTCGCTTTGAGGAAATGTCTTGCTTAAAGTAACGTTAATTTCTCTTCCCTTTGTGATGCCTTTCTAATGTCTCGTGCACATGCTTTTACATAGTGCTTGAATCAGACCTTTAGGATAATAATCACTTCAATATTTACTTTACTTTACTTTACTTTACTTGGCAGACGCTTTTATCCAAAGCGACTTACAAGGAGAAGACACAAGCAAT
>JAUMHL010000005.1:11471685-11481864 GCA_032362345.1 Sandelia bainsii
TGTGTGTGTAAGACTCATTTGAAATACTTTTTAAACAAGTGAGTTTTCAAATGTTTTTTAAAGGTGGTGATAGTCTCCGCTAGTCGAATGGAGCAGGGCAAGTCATTCCACCAGCCAGGGACAGCAAAGGAAAATATTAAAGGATATTTTTTCAAACATCTCTTAAACTAGCACTCACATGCCATTTCATATATTTTCCTTTTTCTTATTTGTTGTAATCATTCCTCCTGTCCACACTCACCATGAAGTCATACCTCCTTAACATAATTTCAGCACTGGGGATGGGGGAGTCCTCATTCTGTGCAAAAATGCATACAAATCTTAATTCTTTGCACAGAAAGAGAAACTGCAGATATGGGGAAGGGATCTCATCCTGGACAGTATAGACAGGAAGCAGCTACCCTATGGATAGTTGTGGTGGATCATAATCTAACCGTGTAAACTCCACAGATTCCTTGACAGGTCCATGAAACAAATGACGTAGAATTTTTAAATTAAACAGAGACTCTCCCACTGGGAATTTTCAGTCAGTTGCTATTCAGTACAGCAAGTTATATTGTCCTTCCAGACTAATACCACGTAATAGTGCAGATTGACCTTAAAGCTGCCTTTGTGTGCCTTTGATATCTCTCAAAGCATAAGACCCCCACTGAGCATGTGCAGAGTACACTCTCTGGGACACAAATCACATGTCTTGAGAGGAAATTGTCTAAAATTAAAATAATGTTGTGCTATATAGATTAAAATCCCTATGGATCTATGGTTAGTTTTATTTAATTGAATACAAAGCCTTTCAATAGCCTAGTGTAGAGGTTAAGATTCTCTTTGTACACCCTCTTTAATGGACAGCTGTGATGAAGATCAGGTGACTTTTTCAAATGATAAATCTGATGAATTCAGATGAACAACCCAATCTCTAGGGAGTCAGGAGCCTCTGAAGAAATAAATTAAAAACCTTAATCTGGATTGACAAGAGTTTACATCTGATTGCAAACGGTGAGATTAAGCACTGGTTGTATCTGTAAAGTTTCCTTTTCCAGCACTTGAATGCCTTCCACAACATAAACAAAGCAGTAAATCCCCACATCTCCACATACACCGGCAGTGTAACACCCTGTAGATCACAGTCTCAAATTCACTTTATAATTTTGTAAGTAACATGTGGCTATCTAATGATTTTCATCCTTTAACAAAAAGAACCCTTCATAGTAGACAGTAAATTATTTGCAAGACATAAAATGAAAGATATTCACTTCCTTTTTGAGAGCAGAGAAGAACAGGAAAGTGTTTCAACACAACGAAGTTGCGACTTTCAGCTGTTCCTCTGTCATAAATGAGCACTTCCTCAAAAGTACATACCCCACATGAAGAAATGAAGGCATAAAAGTATTTACTCTGGCATCATTTACCATAACTAAGTTCCCCATTGCTATTCAAGGGAAATTTTGAGGGGCATGAGCTTAATATTGATTTAAATTAAAGATTTGTATATATCTGCATATTGTCTTCCTATTTGAGCCATGAAATAAAAAAAAAATGATTTTGTTATAAGTTTTATAGGCATGTAAAACAATGATGTTGTTAGTGTGTTCATGTGGATGTAACCATCACCATGATATACTACGACTCAGTCCAGTGGTTATTTGACTGATACTTGATGACACTATAGCTCAACTCTGATCTCACCCACTAGTACTAAGTATTGTAATTCAGTAGCAGATATGACATAAGCTCATGCTCATGTCATATGTTATAAACAAACATTAATTAGTTCCTGGAACTGACTCTTTTTTTGTGAGGAGACCACAAAATGCACACATAAGCATTTAAGCATTTTCCCTTTCAAAGCAACACTGCCACAAGATGCTTGCCTCACATCCTGTCACATCCTGTCACATCCTGTGTGTTGTAAAGAAGTGGGCCAGCCAGCACATCAGACAGGCCAGCTTCTGTTCTAGTTAACTCTTCATTTTCACAAGAGAGGGTTAAAGAATAAAGAAGTTAAAGGACTGACATTTGACAATAACTTCAAAACAGCACAAAATGTTACAGAGGGCAGCTTCCAATGTGTCAGACAAAACAAGAAGCAACAAACCAAAGGTAGGTGAAAGTCTAAATAGAAAATTAAATGTAAGAGTTTGTAGAAATTAACTATGTTCAACAAAACTGAATAAACGTTTAGTTTTAAAATTGTGTAAGGATAAACTACACATCGTAAAATGTTCAGAGTAGTTGTCGTACTGTAAGGTGATGTTTTTGTCCTAAAATGTACAATAAATTGCATTTCCAACTTAGTTTTCATTATGTAAAATAGACAATCAGCAATGGCAATAAAACAGCTACAACAACACAAATGCTAAAATGAAGGGGAATAATATACAGTGGCTGAAACTCTTCAATTGTGCTGCTGGATTTGTGGACAGTGGAGTAAAATGCGGATCTGTCAGTCAAAGCAGCCGATGCTGCATTAAATCAATCCACAGATGGCTCTCTAGGAGTATTCAGCTCATATTTAACCAGGATTTCCAGGGATTATTCATTTATATAATTATTTTGGTGCTCTGCTCTGGAGATGGTGGGGGTTTTGAGAGATTATAATGACTTTTAGTTTTATGAAAAACTGGTGAAAAAAGGAATTAAAATTGAACCAGTGTAAAGAAACTACGAGTGCATGTCACCAGGATTAAAGGGACGCAACAGTTTTATTTATGTATTGATTTTATTTTGAATTTTGAATACTGCCAAGTTTACCAGTGCACTTCTGAAGAGACAAATGCTGTATTTGTTGTCTCTACTCTATCAACTGCAACTTAATGAAAAATGTGACCACAAATGTTCCACATATGCTATAAGTTCTTATTTGAAATACTTGAAACAGACCAAATATCTATATACATCCAAACATGCCATGTAGGTGCTTTCAGTTTGATTTGATTGGAACACTTTGCTTATCAGACACACTGCAAGCAAAATGCATTTACATAGACAGCTGAATAGACTGGAAATCCACATGAGTCATAAAGTGAAGATTCATCAGGTTTTTAAGGACGTCAGCTGTAACAAAGAATTAGAGCAACTAGGCGTTATGTAATGCTGCTCAACCTTGCACCATTAAACCATGCCACTTGCCATTATGACATCCTTTGTCTTTTAACCTTCCTCGCAGCGTTCCACAAGCTTTGGCAGGTTTGAGGGTCTCAGACATCACTCTTCACAAGGCAAACCAGAGGAAAATGGAACAACTACGGTTTGTAGATGTGCTTTCATTTTATGCTGATATAGTAGCAAAGTTCATACCAGTTAATGGTTAATATATTAAGTGTAAAGTCATTGGACAGAAACATTTGCATATAGGATTTGCCTCTTGTTAGAAAGCTGAATATATGGACAATTTTCAATACTAATGCAAGGTGTATTGTAAAAATAAGTGCACATCCTGGAAAAAAAGACTGCACTGGAAGTGACGCATTTTAGTGTACTGTATGTGTACTAAAAATAAAATTTTGTGCAGTTCACAGAAGAATGTGAAAGTTCAGACCCAAACAAATCATCAGGACTGGGAAAGAAGATGAAGGCAATTTCACTGACCATGCGCAGAAAAATGGGAAAAAAACATGCAAAGTCTTTGTCTGAGGAGACAGTGAGTTAATGCAAAACACACACGCACACACACATACAGATAAAAGCCTCTGACCTCCTATCAATATAAATAATCAGTATTTCACAGGCACAGATTACTATTTCATATAAACCAATCAAACATTTGTTTACACAGATGATGAAAAATCCCCTTCATACCTCCAATACTCAGTAAAAGTCCGGACTCATAGCCAACCTGTGCTTCTCAAGAATCTTATCATTTTTATCGCTTATAAACCCACATCCTCAAATATGACGCTGTTGCTGACAATTTTCAAATAACGCTCTTCACTCTGACCTACATTAATCTTGCAGTTTTGTGTTTTACTGTAACACTGATGGAGAGATAAAATGAAACTTTCGAGTTTGCAACTTTCACAAGCTACATCTCCACCTGAAGTTCTCTGTCTTACTTCCTTTGTTGTCTTTTACTTTCATATGGACTGACGTGATCAGTCTACTCTGGTTTGGACACTTGATTTACATTTCATCTATGACTGATTGACGACGAGGTTTGTTAATACTGTATTACATGTCTCTCAATTATTCTTCTTTCCTCTCAGGCTGATGACACAGACAAAGAACCAGAGGTGGAGACAGAAAGCCACCGTGCAGCTGAGAAAACCCCTGCTGAGACAAGCTCCTTAGAGAGTCTTTATAGTGGCCAAAGTGCCTCTAGTAAGTATCTGCACATACATACACTGCACAGCTGGAAGGTGATAGGTTGTTTTAGTCCACATTGTGAATGAATGTGAGAGGTAAAAGTAATTAAAAAAGTGTAGGTCAGCTGGCATAAATGCAGTAACCAGTATCATATGATTTTATTGGATCTTTAAAATTGTGTATTCATACTGTGTTGTGTTGTGTTGTGTTGTGTTTGTGGGTTCAGGTGGTGTGACCAGTGAGTCCAATGGTTCTGGTCAGAGAGACAGTCTGAGGCTGGAGGAGGACGGCTCCTACCAGGGTCAGTTCTGTGGCAGAGCTCGTGTCCACACAGACTTTGTTCCAAGCCCGTATGACACAGATTCCCTCAAACTCAAGGTACGAGAAGATGCAGTCCTGACCCATAAAATAGTAGAAATGAATTTATAAACACATCAAAACTAATTATAAAGCGGATTTGAGACAAAAGTGATTCCAGACAAGACATCTGACAAAAAATCATTACCTAAAGTTCAAATGTACAAATCAACACCTCCATTATATTTTTTTGGCCTAGGTGGGTGACATCATCAACATCATCAGTAAGCCTCCAATGGGCATCTGGACAGGCATGCTAAACAACAAAGTGGGCAACTTCAAGTTCATCTATGTAGACATTTTGGTGGAGAAAGAGGAAGAAGAGGAAGCTCCCAAGATCCGACAACAGAAGCTCTGCAAAAAGTCTCGACCTAAAACATTGTTGGAGTTACTCGAGCGGCTCAATCTCAAGGTGAGGGTGAAATTTTTTAAAAATATTTTAGATCATGTTTAAAACATGATGAGTAGGTCTGAATCTGTAAGTCTTCTCAAATATATAGTCTAAGTGAGCGAATTCTGTGGTGAGAAAATACCACAAATGTGAAAAGACTGCTGAGAAATACCTTCACATTTCAACTAACTTAATGTTGAAATGTTGCTCTACTTTCATAACTCAACCTCAAAGATAAAAAGGTCAAATAAGTGATACTCTGGATATTCTGTGGTCTCCAGTTTGAAACCTATATCATACCACTGTAAACACTCTCTGTGCCCCACATGATGTGAAACTTGATGTGTGGAAATTTTGAGTGTATGTATATCACTTGGTACACCACCGTTTCTTTTACTGTACAGTATGATGATAATATTAATGTAATGAAGACATGATGTTGTTGTTCCAGGAGTACGCCTCTGCTTTGCTGCTAAATGGCTACGAGACAGTGGAGGACCTGATGCACCTGCAGGAAAAACACCTGATAGAGCTGAACGTCAAAGATCCCGAGCACAGACACAGGCTACTTGCTGCTGCTGAATGCCACTACACAGAAGGTCAGAAACATACCAAACCATGTACATATAAGATTATATGGCGTGTACAAATGATAGTTCTAATGATTTTAACACTTTATATTACAGTTCATTTGGTTTATAATCCCAGTCGTTAGCACTTGATGGTCAGAGGAGGTGGCCTAAGGCACAGTTTATAATCTATCAGTCACTTACAAAGCAGTTCTTTCATGGGATGATCATTACAGTACTAACTCATAACTGATTAATAATACTGATAACAGCTTCTAAGAACATAATGAGAAGAAATGTACAAGTAAATGTCAGCAGAATACAGTGCAGAAAAGCAAACAAACCTGGTATAATTGTGTCTTAACATTTAACCAACACTAATAAGGTTTACATTCTCTGAATAAATACAAATGGACCAGGTGGTGCTAATTAGAGTGAAGATGATTAAATGTCACACACCTGTCCGACACAGGTGTGTTCCTCAAAGTCGTGCGACAAGATGAAGCGTTTTGCCACTTAGCTTGCCAAGTAGCTTGAACTTGCGCTACAGTCTATAAAAACTCAAATTAAACCTTCGAATTTAACATCAGTATGAAGAGATTACCTAAAGCAATACATTCATGTCACTTTGTTGGAATGTTTGGTAATTATTAAGTGCAGAAGAACTGTAATGTTTTTATTCTTCAAAACGTAAAATAGCAAACGAAAGCTGAGACATTTGAGCCAAACTGAGGAGAAATACATCCTGCGCACTGTGACTGGCTTATCAGTAATTTCCAGTTACTCAGCTTGAAAGTGCTTAAGAGGACAAGGTGTTCCTGTAATCTGATGTCTTGAAGCAGAAGGCTTAACAGAGCTGTGCATAAAAGAAAGCTAAACTGAATTCCAGTATGAAGAAGGAACAGCACTCACTGGAAAGTTTTATTTAGTCTGTTCCAGTTTGGTTGGATGCAACTTAAGTAGAAGCATACAGGGCAAATTAAAGGTTGTTGTAATGTTTTTGTTTGGGTGACAGTGAGACTAAACAGGTGGCAGCAGCTGCAGCCTGCCAAGCTTGTTGACTCCCATGACATGTAATTTAATCAACCTGAACTTCATTATGTTAGTGCTTCGGCAGCCTGGACACAAGGATTAGCAGCTTCTGTCAGTGAGGGAGATATATTAAAGAATGTGAGCTCAAAGTGTTTACTCTGTAAGAGTGGAAAATATAAGTTAGTTTTGTGGCTTTTTGCTGGGTCATGCCTGCAGATGTTATTTTAACATAGCAATAAAGCAATAAATAACAATAAATCAAATTAAATTTCAAATATGAAGGAGCATCAGCCTTTTGGGTCTAAATAGGCATTAATTTCCACTAACTGAATAATTTGGCACAGACCATGAAGATAGCAGAAGGGGAGTGCAGCATAATTCTGATAAGTAGCTGTGTCATCATGACATTTGGTTTTTTGGCTACAGGTAATGATGCAGAGGAGCACAAATCCTCCCACAGTCTACACGAAGAAGACAGTGACTGTCCCAGAGACTCGGGCTGCTTCATCCCATCTGAATGTTCAGACGTCAAAGAGGACACAGACCAGCTCACAGACGCTGCTGATTCCTAATGTGCTCATTTGTCAGATGGATATTTTGACATTTAGAATTTGAAATTGGGTATTTTCTTGTGACTTTGATGAAAATGGTTTCAACATTTATTCCTTAATTTTCTTAAAATGTTAATATACCCTATTCAACAAGCTAGTCACAAGCTTGCCTAGAGTAATGCAGACGATTGAAGTGTGATACAGGAAGAACAATCGATATTCTACATGTCATCTTATCCATTTGTCACTTTATCAAGATGATAACAGGAAGTTATGTTTCTTGAGGTTATTTTTCTTATCTTATGTTATTGAATAAGTGACATATTATTGATTAAACATGTGTATTTATTGCATTTGAAATCATTCAGTGTTTCCATATAAAGCCTTTATTTATCACAGCTGCATTTTTACCTTTCTCTTCAAATGTAATCTCAATTAAACATTTTTTTGTTTTTGACGTGTAGTGTCTGAGGTTGTGTATATATTCAAATCTGGGCCTATAATGTATACTGTACTTTATTTGCTTGTGTTTGTTAGCATGTGTGTGTGTGTGAGAGAGAGAGCCTGTATCTGCACTCATGTGAAAGTCAGAACTGATCTGTTTGCACATTTTTTGTAAATAAAAATAAAGAAATACCATTATAAATACCATGTTTTTTTGTTTATCTCAACCACCGGTACAGTGCCATATATGCATGTGTGTTCTGTGTCTAAATAGCCATGAATTATAAATAATGTTTAATTGTTTTCGTCTTACTTAGTTTTATTTTAAGCAGTGGCGGCCCGTCAATAGAGGGCGCTCAAAATGTAGCTTCCCTTAAGTTAAAATCACGACACAAGGCGTCCTGTTGCTTACGTGTATTTATTTCACATTCATCTTCAATATGCCTTCAACATGCCGTGAGAACTAGATATCAGAGAGATAAAATACACATACCAACAGCAACCATTGATAAAATAAAGCATTTTCATACGGAATAATCGATTTAATAACAAAACAAATATGACTTACATAATACAGTTCGTTGCTACAAAGCTATCAGACGTTAACTTACAATTACGTGCACTGAAATTCAAAATCACATTGCTACTAAATAAAGTCCGCTAGCGTCCAGTAGCATTTGCTTGATGTAAACGGACAAACCACCTTACGTTCCTCATTGGCCGCTTTAACTTAAGAGAAGGAAAATAAACTTTGAATCTACGTGTCTTCAGTCCACTTCGAGTCTTTAGAAACATTAATCCACAACAACGTAACTTAAAACATAATCCTTTACCGAACACAGCAAAGCTCTGGCTTCATGGAAACATACGGTGTCGCTCACAACAAAAACCTGACTCCCCTATGACCAACGAATATTGGTTCCGCTATCAAAATCTTCTTCTTCTTCTTCTTCTTCTGTGGAGTTTAACGGCAGTTTGCATCCATTCCGTTGCCCACTATCAAAATACTACACATGGACCTTAATAAACATCACAGTATTCTCAAATGTTATTTATTCTCATGTTAATAAAAAATGTTCCTTTAAATTAACTGAAATAGTATAACTGATTTGTTGGGACCAAGGTATTTGCTATACTATGTGAAAACTATTTTATTTTCCTGTAAAGCATACATTCAACACAGTATGGCTTGTGATTGTGTAAAGCTGAGGGGAAAACTTTTATATTACGGTAAATATACAGCAATATTTAAACAAAAAATATGCGAAGCATGGACTCTAGATTCTAGGATTAACTCGTTGCCGGGGACAACAGTTATCTGACGTCGTGGTGATTGAGAGTATACAATCATGATCGTATGTTGTAGGCTTGTCCCAGTCCGTAAAGTGGCCATAAATAATATATTATAAACCGAAGCTGCGAGCTGTACTAAATCTGGGATGGACTTTGGAGATGCCTGGTCTATATTATCAATAAGCTACGTCAGTTGTAAATATATTATGTTTGTTTTTTTATTATTATTTAAAATGTTTAGTTTAACTTAATCTTTGAAATCAATAAACATAAAAAAACAAGAGCGACCGCGGAAAATATGTCGAATATATCGCCCCCTTCAGTTCCGGAGTGCAATGGTGCCAATTCCATATGTGGTATGGGTCTGACATCTGACCCGACGCCGCCCCATTCTGTTTTCTGCAGCCAGGTCCTACTCAAAATCTTTACCATAGACCCACGCTATAACTGGCGCATGCGCACTGGAACCCCTTCCAATACAAAGTATAGGAGAACCTTGGGGCGCATAATTTTGCTCCCAAAGCCCGCCCACAAGACTAACGTTACAGCTTCAGACCCGGAAATTCGAACGGAAATTCACCGCAGCGCTCCTTGTTTGTTTTGTCAGTCGGAGGAGCAGTTTTTAGTCATGGAGAAAACAAATTCAGCTGCTAAAAACGGAACCGTTCCACAGAAGAACCCCACAGGAAAAGCTTTGGCCTAAAGATTCTGGACCTGAGCAGCCGGACATCGAAATCAAACAACAAACATCAGAGGGAGAAATTGCACTCAGTCTTTCCCCGTAAACTGGTATGAGAAGAAGTCCTGGCTAACTGTCTGTCCTGAGATTGGAGCTTTGTTTTGTTTCCCTGCCTCCTCTGTCAGCTGAACTGAATGAGTCTGGATTCAGACAGGTATTACGGATTTAATACATTTTCCTGAAAAAGCGAGAAAGCGTGTGACATGTTATGTTTGGCAATGTGAATATCACTACGCAGCTTAATGAAGGCTACAGGATAGAGCATAATGAGATGACATAATGAGGATGGGGACAAAAACTGACACATTTTGTCTAAGATAATAGACTGCATTAAATTATTTGGTGTGTTTGAGCTCGCGTTGCGTGGTCATGATGAAAGTGAACACACAGAAAATCCTGGTATTTTCAGAGGGCTGGTGGACTGTGTTGGATCTCTGGATGCAGCAGTACCTGCAGACTGTTACTGTGTTTAAGGGGACATCTGAGACAGTGCAGAATGAG
>JAUMHL010000005.1:11481964-11554157 GCA_032362345.1 Sandelia bainsii
TAATTTAATCTTTTAAAGTAGTGTGATGCATGATAATGGTGCTTTGGCTTATATTAGTGGTGATATGTGGTTAGAGCACAACTTAAAACTGACTTGCAAAAGTGCGCCCCCCCTAAAAAAATTATTTCACCAGCCGCCACTGATTTTAAGTACACTGTTCTGGCTCTGTCTGGTTGGCTGAGAACACAGGTACGTCACGGAACTTTCGTTTTACGTCGCATGTCGCTAGTGTTGATGGGAATTGTAGTAGAGAGCTAACGTATGCTGCGGTGGTCTTGGCGTCGATGATGTAAGCCGTAAACTGCATTACCCAGCATCCACAGGGAGCTATGGAACGTTGACGTGTGCTTTAACCTGAAAATTTCCTGTTTCGCGTTATCCATTTGTCAAACCCGAGCATCGTTTAACAGCATTTTAAGCAAATAGGCGAAATTGTTTAATTTTAAGCACTGAGTGACTTCGCAATAGTTTGTGACAATGTCCGGAGAAATTTCTATGATTGGTAAGTGAAATGACAGTTAAATTTTCTCCGGCGATTAGCTGGTGACTTGATGCTAACATGTGAGCTAACGTAGTGATCCAGCTGTTAATAAGCAGGTTGTTACTTTGTCACAGGTTCTGTTATCCTGGCCCTCTTCCTGGCTGGTTATCTGGGCCAGCAGTACCTACCTCCCCCTACACCCAAGGTGATCGGTCTGGATTTGGGCACTACCTTCTGTTCTGTGGGTGTTTTCCACCCGGGCACCGGGGAGGTGGAGGTGTTAGCTGATGAAATGGGGAGGAAGAGCATCCCTAGCGCCGTCTCCTTCACCACCACTGCTGTGCTGGCCGGACATGAAGCCGTGGACCTGGCCGACACCAACCCTCAAAACACTGTTTATGATGCCAAGAGGTTTATCGGGAAGATATTTGAGGCAGGCGACTTAGAGCAGGAGAGTGCTCGGTACCCGTTTAAGGTGGGTCGTGCTGGGGGTTGCTGGGTGAGAAGTGATGTGATGTTCTCCAGTCACAGACAGGACAGTTTCTTTAATTAAGGGCTTTTTTTGGTTGGACGATGTAAGCAGTGCTTGATTCTACATTTTAAGTTTCTTAAAAACTTTTTACCCCCTTTTCATAAAAGTAAATTTGTGTTTACACACAGAAAATGTGGCGAAATAAGTGATCTCACAATCCAAATGCGGTCATTTTCTAATTATTAATATAAAGTTTGTATATTATTAAATCATACAGCAGTTTACAATACGTATATGCTAAGTGTGTATCGTGTATTGCACAAAACAGCTTAACAAAGGCATATGCCAGTCAAAACCATCATTTAGACCCATCAGCAGTTACTACACACAAGACATGGTCAGAAAAAAAAACATTCTTGTGTGTAGGATGACATCTATTGTTAGATTTAATCTGCAGTATATTTTTCTCAGTTAGTGGATTATTTCTTTTGTCAGTAGTATTCTGAAAATAGCACATTTGCCACAGTTTTCCAGAGCCCAAGCAGATTTCTACAGATTGCTTGTTCTGTCCGACCAACAGCCCGAAAATCCTCACATTTGACAAGCTTAAACCACAGAATATTTATTACATTTACTTGAAAAAATTATTAATCAACTATCAAAATTACCAACTAATTTTCTGTGTCGATCAACTAAGCAGTGAACTTGATCTCATCTATTATTTGCTCTCGGTTTCCTTCCTCAATCCCACAATTTCTTTGTCTCTTTTCCAGGTGATTAACAATAATGGAAGTGCAGAGTTTCTGATCTCCACAAACCATACCATCACTGTGAGCCCAGAGTTCATTGGCTCCAGGCTGCTACTGAAGATGAGGAAGATGGCTGAGCGACAGCTTGGTGTGCCCATCCAGAAAGCTGTCATCTCAGTGCCTGCAGAGTTTGATGAGAGACAGAGGAACTACACTGTCAGGGCTGCCAATCTCGCTGGTCAGTTATCTCAATATTTTAAGATAATGTTGTTGCATGTGATGATTTGATTAGGGATGTGAGTGTAAAAAATCCTGGGATGCTTGTTGCACATCATCTTAATCTGTCTCTTTCTATGTATTTTAAAACAAAAGAGTTTTTTGTTGTATATGATGCAATGACAATATACTAAACTAACTAACTAAATAATCTTTTCCATAATCGTTGAATATACAAACTACATTCACTGCATTAGTAATGCGTCTGGTATAAAGCACACACTAACTCCCTTGTTTTTGTCTTGCAGGCTTAGAGATCCTACGCGTGATTAATGAACCCACGGCTGCAGCCATGGCCTATGGCCTGCACAAGGTGGACGTCTATAATGTACTGGTAGTTGACCTTGGTGGAGGAACCCTGGACGTGTCTCTTCTTAACAAACAAGGAGGCATGTTCCTCACCAGAGCCATGGCAGGTAGGTGTGTCACTGTTTCAGTTTAAGAGGTGGGATATGAACCTACTGTTCTCTGAAATAGCATTATAACTTTTGCCTGGTTTCTAACAAAACATTAATCCCATTTATTTCTAGTTTTTGTAATTTGAAACTCGTCAAATCAGCTTTCTTTAAAAGAAATGTCTCTTTTTCCAGGAAATAACAAGTTAGGAGGCCAAGACTTCAGCCAGAGGGTGTTCCAGTACACCACAGAGCGGATCCAACAGGAATTTGGCGTCCCACCCACTCTGAAAGAGGACATCCACCGTCTGCGTCAGGCTGTAGAAGCTGCTAAGCTCAATCTTACCCTTCAACCCAGTGTCACCATCAGGGTGCCTCTGCACCTTCACACCCATGACAGCTCTGAGACACCTCAAGATGCTCCTGCTCTGGTTCCCTTTCAGGCTGTGATCACTCGTGAGCTGTTTGAGGAGCTCAACGAGGACCTTTTCCAGAAGATTTTGGCTCCTGTTGAGACCGTGTTAGTTGAGGGCCACCTGGAGAAAGAGGATGTGGATGAGATTGTTCTGGTAGGAGGGTCCACCAGGATACCGCGGATCAGGAAATTGATCACTGAGTACTTTGGGAAGGAGCCTAACACATCAGTTGACCCTGACCTGGCTGTGGTTACAGGCGTGGCCATTCAGGCTGGCATCATGGGCGGCTCTTGGCCTTTACAAGTGAGCGCTATAGAAATCCCCAACAGACATTTGCGCAAGACGAACTTCAGCTAATCTTTATTATTAAGGTTATTTATTAAGAGAAAATGGATGCCACAGAGACTTGCCACAGATTAGTTACCGGTTCATTATCTTATGTGCTTCAAGTCTACAAATGTGAGAGAAATGCACAACAAATATCACTGTCAACTAAATGAAGACATTTTTCAGGTTATTTCACACTTCCTTGTTTGTTAATCGTGACCAAAAAAAAGAATAGTAAATGGTAACAGAAAAAAAATGCTTATCACACAGAAACATAGGAACCTTTCTCTTTGACAGACAATGACTGACAACATCTGCAGAAGTGAAAAGTGTTGTCCTCATTGTCAGAGCGACGGCTGCTTTTGTTGTGCAAGTTGCAGCATAAATACAGTGAGAAGCTTCTCTGTTGGGTATCTACTCATCCATTCAGCAGTAGTGATGGTGCTAATGTCGTACTTAAATAGTGTTCAATTCAGGGAACAACCACTCATTCAAATGTCTTAATGACAAGCTAGTACATGTTCAGCTATTTATTTATGTGCGTGTGTGTTTTGCAGGCATTCAAAGTTTAAATTATTAGTGTTTTTAATTATTCCCATAAAAAGTTAACATACTGTGCCTTTTCATAAAGCTGCTCAATTGTTTGTGAACGTCTGCAAGCTAATAGATCAGACAGAGAGTGAGTTTGTCCTTATGAAGTAACTGGGAGAGAGAGGGGATAAAGATGTAGATATGCACAATAAATAAAAAAAATTTCACTCATTTATTCACTGCAATACAGACTAATCCCCTCATAAGTAAGGTGTCGTGGTCGAGGTGCAGAGTCCCCAGCTAAAGCTAAAGCCTTAATGTTCACACAGTACTGTAATGTAACACCTTCCCTTTGACAATACAAATTATTTGGCTCTGAGAGACATGGGGACATGTTCAGTGTGCACTTTAAAGACTTCCACATGTTGGCCAACATTTTTTTTACCATAGTACATTCTGTTTAAATGGCAGTGATGTACACAGTACAAATGTTTGTGCTGCATATCAGAGTTTGGAACAACAGTCTGTCTGCTGCTGTATGTACAGGTCATCCCACAAAAGGACCAAAGCTTTGCTTACTGGTGCCTTGTGAAATGCGTTACCACATCTGGTATGTTTCATTAGTCTGACACATGGTCTGAGGCTGTCGGTTATCTAAGATTAGAAAATTCTTTGAATGATTTAGTGTCAAGGAAATCTGTTTCACTTTCTCTTTTGTTGATGGACAATGAACTGGTCGTTGGAAGTTGATTTCCATCTCTATTCTGAAATTCTGTATGTTTGGAAAACAAAAACTTGGAACTCTGTACTGACAGCCTAGTGTGTCACTGTTTTTTTCAACCAAGAAATCAAGGTATCCACATTCCTTTAAAAAACAAATATCACAACTTGTCATTTTTGCCAAATGTGATTCATGAGTAGGTGTATTTGATCTTTTTTCAAATGTGTTCTTCATGTAACAAATCTAACAAAGCAACTTTTGGAGGTACATTGTTTGCCTTTGATACGGTAAATCACTTATCAGTCCCTCTTGAACTAGGGAAGAAAAAGCTATTTTTGTACTACTCATTGTCAGAGTTTAGCCAACTAAAAATATGACAAGAATCAAAATTGCTATTCAGCCTATTAAACTTTTCCATTTCCGAGCTTCAACAGTGTTTATTTTGAGAAAATGTCAACTAGCCCATGTGTTACTGGTCAACCTACACATCATACTCATACATGTTACATATTATCTTCCATCAGTATTTCTTAACAGAATGACTTCCTTTAACTTGAAAAAGAAAAAACTAGAGAACAATTGTATTATACAATTTTAATGTATACTTCTGAGGTACAGTAATACCAAAAGAAAAACAAAAATGGCAACACTTTTGATCCTGTGCTGCCTATTGTGATACCTGTAGCTTCCCTTCAATTAGTTTAGAGCTTTATTTTCACATTTAGCACCCACTTCATTTACCTTACAGCATTCAGTTTTACACCAGCAACCACAATTTAATGCATTTTGTTTGTTGACACTAAAATAGCACAAACTTAACTGCAGTCCTGTGTTGGAAGTGAAGTGACTTCCATTATGAGCAGACTATTGCTACTGTAGTTAATAAACTGTCAAGTCTTAGTTGGTTGGAGCATCTCAGACTGATTCACCTTTTATGTACAATAATACTCAACATAGCACTGCACACAGGGTAAAAAAAATATGTACCCAGCCAGGACACACACAGTACACCATACATCTTAAAGAAAACAATCCAAACACATTCACATTAAGCATAAAAAGACACAAATCTTCCAAACCATTTTCACCAGTTCTTGTGGGAGCACAGCTCACACAGGTCATTGGAAATGATCATTACTGTTAACATGCTCTGGTCAAAAGTATGGTTAGGGAGGGGGCATTCAGTTTCTATCAAAATAATTATCTTACATACACCGTGTGAATATTTCACCTGGAGAAGGCAGGACTTCTGTAAACAGCTTGTTTGTGTATTTGTCTCTTTAAATATAAATACTAATGTTATTACTTTTTATGAACAGCACAGAAGAGTGCTGACAGAAGGCAGGAGTGTAATGAGCTGTAAGCTGACTTACTGCACTTTTTGATACTGCAATAAAGCCCTGTTAAAAAGAAATTCATCTAAGAATATAAATTTACAGAGCCTAAAATAATGAACCACTTTGGAAAAACTTTCTTAAAAGACTCAGCTTTAAAAAGAAGCAGGGTGGTAACTCAGAGGGGCCTCAGACATTTGAATAAGAGAGGAGCAGGCCACAGTTTTGGCGAATTCCATCAATAAAAAGTGCGTGTAGTCCTATTCGATATACAGTATGTCTGACAAGCAAAAACATAACATATTTACATAATGTACACAATGCAGCTGGGTCTGTCAGCTAATCAATAAGACAAAGCAGAAGAACAGACTTGAATAAAACAGGAATGATGGGAAAATTGAGTGTTGTCGTCTCTGTCTCGCCACAGCAGATTCACACAGGCTGAGTCTCAATCACTGGCTGATAGCCTGATTGGTGTAGTAGTCGTAGCCATTGTCCGCATACAGCTCATCAGCACTGCCGACTCCATTCCTCACCTCTGGAGGGTGCCAAAGGATAAAGGAAAAATGTCAGTAGACTATAATACAATACTTCCAAACCTCATCAATTCTGGTCGGTAGGTTAACAAAATAAAAGTAACTGGAGCATCAAACAGATTTAGCTGACTTACCTTTGACCCCCAGTACTAGAACCTGCCTGGGCAGACTGGGGTGTCTATAAGCTTCCCTACACATGAGCTTGTCTCCATTGGGAGGAATGTGGGGGAGGTTTGGTGCATGAGTGGATGGATGAAGGGGAGAAGGGGAGAAGTGGGAAGTAGGCAGAGAGGTGGCAGGTAACAAGTGATGCAACGGACTCATGGATTAAAGGAACAAGTCACTGCTGGTGGAGGAGATAGAGAGGAGGTAGGATGAACAGGAGGTGGTGCACACCACACACGAAGGATGCAGGAGGCAGGCGGCTACTGGGGTTGACCTTCAACATGGAAGAGAGGACGAGAAGGAACGAGAACATTCACAGACACTCAGACAAAGGCATGCTGGGATGGAGTGACATGCTAGCTGAGCACCTGAAACTCCAAATGGCTAATTTCTCAAGTTAAGAGCGAGGTCCTTTTTCAAAAACCAGTAAATCACAACTAAAATACAAAGAGAGGAATTTGTTTTTGAGGTGTTCAGGTGTTCAGGTAAAAACAACACACTACTAGACAAGGGCGGCAAACATCTGTCTCAGCACAAAACATGGGCCTCACCAGAAAAGATCAGTTTCTCCTTCATGACGTTGATGTCTCGACTGGACCTCCTGACTGCTGCGCTCAGCATTATCTGTTCAGGGTTGTAGCTGTGCATCCCGCTCATCCGATACCTGAAATCAAACAGGAGGTCAGATATAAACTTGAAACACTGAGGACATCACTATATACTGCTGCCTCCGCTCACAACATTCAGATTAGGATCAAGCTTTGGTCCATAGAGGGATAATATTTAATTTTTATAAAAGAAACAGGTAATACAGCACTGTCAATAAAGCATTTACTGTATAGATGTATCCAGCTAATCATATTAATTATAAATCAGTTACAGACCATTAGTGAACCACTACTGTGTTGACAGAAAAATGTATCTGCCTACTGCTTAATTCATCTTTTTGTTTGGTAACAAAGTGGCTGTAAATGTTGATTAAAGCTTGGCAAACCTAAAACTGTTCTTATGACATATTAACCATTAATAAAGCTCATAAAACTGTTGAGTCCCTTGTGGCACCGTAATATAATAATAAATAATAAAAAAATAAACTAGATCTATTAAAATATTTTCTGAATGAAAAAACAAACATTTTGCTCTATTAAAGGTAAACTGTAAAGATAATGTATAGTTCATAAGTGTTGTTTAGTTGCTCAGAAGATCGGTCTCTGGCTTTCTCAGATTTGTTTATCAGTAATGTGAAACTGTCCCCGCTTTAATGCAAATGCTCTGATTTAAATTAAATTACCTTAAGAGCATTAGACCCAATAGATTAGGAATAATGAACAGAGTGATTTAGAAACAGGAATGTGAACAAGCGAGACTTTAGTTCATCTGCATCGATAAAAGTCAATCCAGAGGCACTTAGCCTGATGAAGGCATATTTAACATTAAGGTTTATAATGTTTAGTGATTTGGCTTAATAAAGACGAACAGTTAATTTCAGATCTTATTGGGGACTTAACTCTGTAGATAGTTTGTTTTTCTTTAGTTCACACTGAGAAAAGACAAAAGCGGCAGCAGTGCAGTACAATCCTTCAGGTGAGATAGAGAAGTAAGAGAGAAGAAGAAACAGGAAGATGGAGAGAAAAATCTGAGTTGTGACAAAAAAAAAAGACACACAATGGAGCAAAAGACAGAAAAGGCAAAGAAAGCCTCAAATTAAAAGGACTATGGGTAAAGATGGTGAAAGACAGAAAGAGGGAAAAGAGAGAAGACTGTGGGTCAGAGGAGGTGACCCAGTTACCTGATTATGTGATAGCTGAGAGATGCCAGAATGCAGCAGAGGAGAAGAGCATGCACATCAGGCAGAGGAGAGAGGACGAGGAAGGAGAGGCGGAAGGATAAAAAAGGACAAAAGAAGGCAGGAGACAAGAGAGGTCAGTTTAGAAGCCAGCAGAAGCTACTGAAGAGCTCTGGCAAGCAGAGCAGACGGTACAGGACTGTGAAAACAAAAATAACAGATCACTGCCCTGCATCCCAGAGACGACCGGAGGACAGGCCATCTGTCTAAAAAAAATAAAAAAATAAACAACCCCTCCCACAGAGGAACTGAAATACTGGAGGAGTGTGGAGTGTGAAGGGTGCGGCTAAAAGAAGACGCACTCATACAAATTACATCTCCTTTGTCACCACTGGTTGTGACAACACAAGAGGTAGAGGGGGAGAGGACAGCGGAAATACATTTTAACAGCTTATAAAACCATATAAAAATGTTCCTAAACAACCAATTAAGTGTCATTCCCAGCTTTTCCTTTGAAGCTCATTTCAGACAGAAACCATTAAAAAGCAATTAAAATATGAAGAGACAGCAAAATTATGTATGAGCTGTTGTTTTAATGTTGTGTTCCACACAGTGAGTGGGACACACTGAGCAAGACATGCGAGTAGGGTGCTCTTAATTAGCAGGAATTAGTTATATGCGTGTTCGGAGAGCACAACAGGAAGAGCACACGTTGAAGAGCAGCATTTAATCTTCAGCCACCAGCAGAAGAAAAAAGAAAAAAGAAAAGAGAAACAGAGTGGCTGTACTTACCTCTGGAAAATGAATATTCCTATGACTACAGCAAAGGAGATGAGGTCTGCAGACACCCACATCAGACAGTATTCATCTGGTCTCTGGAAACACACGATTATGATTAAATCTGAAGTTTGCCCTTTTCACAGTTCTGGCAGGATCCACCACTGGGTGGCGCCATAGGTCAACAATACAACCTCTTATGTGAGCAGCAACATCTTAACTTTGTGAAATGATACAGTATGTAAAACACTTACTGCTAATTAATGTCACTGAAAAACAAAATAATTAAGCAGTTCTTGTGCATTCATGTGTGTCAGTGTACTCCAAGTGAACTTTAATACTATCACGTTCCTTATAATAAGAGGAAAACTCGACAAAGCCTGTAGCTGTGAAAGTGACCATAAATAACCCACATCCTAAGGATTAAATGCACTCCTCCATTGTCCTTAACAACATCCAGCAGCAGACTTGTAATATTAGATTCACAGCTCAAACTAACAGCACTGCAGATGCACCCACAGCCTAAACTCTCCCTGAACCACAGCATGGGGTCAGAGTCATGTCTGCATGTTGTCATTCATACTTTCCGTACAGCGGCAGGGAGACAGGGAGACCTGGCTGGCACTGGTGAGGTGGGTGACATGATAGTAAAGAGGCTCAGTGTGGGTGCTACCCATGTTGAGAGGCTTCTCGAGATGACTGAACTAGAAAACCATGAGTCATACTCTACAGGATACGCAACAGTGACAGTGAAGATGCTTCTGCTTCTACTGTGCTGGGAATTCAGGTGAGCGCTGGAAAGTAATAGCATAGCATGTTCGGTGGAGGACATAAACACGCTACACGAGTTCAGCTGCAAGCTAGGATTCCTTGTTGAGATCACACAGCAAAATCTAATTTAGTCTTGCAGAGGAGAGGCAGCTGCAGGGAGAGACGGGTTAAAAAGGCGTCTCATAATGAGCATGTACGCAGTGCACAGACGCATAAAATGCACACATCACAGATGCATTGCATTTAGCACTTTAATGTGAAACACCTACATCAATTTAAAGCTTTCTGTACAAGAAATCCAAAGCAATGTTTTTTTTGCAAATCATAATTGTGCATCTGTAGTGGTTCAACCTGTAAGACATATTTAAACTCCAAGCAGAAATATTTCTGTTTGGACATGAACAGCTTAAAGCTGAACACAATCCTGAAAACAACAATGTTTGATTACAAAAAGAGATAACAGAGGTTTGACACGAATGGCAAGAAAGAGAAAAAAACTCTATGTGATGGATTCTTACCATGAGCCAGATGGGGTAAGGCACCTTTTTGAGAATATGTGGAGCTTCAGATGAGACTGAAGACACCCCGCTACACCAGAGCACAGAGTACAACCAGGGCTCATTGACAGTGTAGAGAGTGAGGTTGATTTGGCTCTCGGAATAGTCCCTGAAACCAATCACACATAAAACAAAACACATTTTCTGAATCTAACCCATTTGTTAAGGCGCTAAACTGATAACATGTCAGGTTTGTGCGAGTGTGCGCCTACCTGATTTCATGTGTGCTGGCCTTGTTGTATCTAAGCAGCAGCCTCCTGATGCCGTGCTGATGGAGAATTTGAGGACTCAGTTTCTCCACTGAGGCCTGGATCAGACCAGGAGCCATCTGTCTCACCTGAGCTCTGTGCTCATCTGGAGTCCACATCACCTACACACAGCACAATACACACAACACACTGTGGATTCACATTTTAATCCACCCTGTTTGGACACAATATTTTGAAAGTCAGACATCACGCTGTTGCCAGGACAAAGCAGCATTCAGTTCCTATACACCTACCAGACTCTGAGGAACCCTAGATTGCTGCACAGCCTGCAGTGTATCATTGATCCAGCTGTGATAGCGGGGGTGCTCCACAGGAGGTCTACTGAGCCTGAAAATCACTGTGCTGTTATGATATGAGGCCAGCTTCAGAAGCTGCACCAGGGTACACACACTCTGGTTGGCGATCAGATGCTTCTCGTGTGGGGACAAGGTGTGCACTGTCCAGAAGGGGTCATTCTGAAACACAGAGACAGAACAGGGACAACAAATATGTTTAACATGAGGAAAATCACTGGTTTCCCCATTTAAAGCACAATTACTACATGGTATCAATGTTTATACTGCTAAAAATAAAGTTTTTGAGGAAAACTTGTAAAAAATATATGTATCCATTCATAGTACTAATACGTGCTTTCAATAGAAACATCCATCAAAGTGTATTGTAGTGTTGTGTAGAGCATTCGGACAATGCCTACAGGAAATACAAATACTACAATGTTTCCTTCGCATTTTTTCTCGCTTCACTGAACCCTCACTCCTTGTCAAAAAAAATGTTTCAAAAAACAGAAGCAGCTCAGATGCGCTTTTAGGTCTGTGATGTGTTTCACTTTACTTGTCTGACACTCGTCTTGTCACTTGAGATTTGTCTTTTTTGTGACATTTTTATTACACATTCAGGACATTAGGTGACATGTTTGGGTCTTTTGAAATCAGACTATGATAGTGACTCATCGTAACTGTGCACAGAAGCACAGAAACAATGAGGCTTTTTATTGGAATGCAATAACAAGCCAGAATGTGCAAACAAGTAATGTGGGATAGAGTGGAGAAAGTAATGCAGACGAAAACAAATACTGACAGCGTAGCAGCATAACAGCCAAGTGTCTTTGGACAGTTATCTGATCTCATAAAATCTAAGCTTCAGAATGTTTAACAAATGGTTATTTTATACACAAAGTTGTACCTTCATAAATCTAAAGATCAAAAGAAACGCTGAAGGTTTTTGAATGTGTAGAAAATCCACAGAACAAATACTTCACATGTACTGTAGGAGTGGAACAACTGCAAAATAGCACAGTATACAAAAAGCAACACATCCATGTATCTGCATCTCGCTCCAAATGCATCTATACAACCCCCAGGTACGGGCTAAATCAAAATTTAAATAATTGAGTAACAGAGTCGAGTGTTTTTTTATTACGTTCTTTAAGCATGTTGAAACAATCATTTTTGATGCATTAGTAGATCATGAACCACTCTGCATGCAGGAGACCCTCTCTACAGCATTAATTGATCTCAGCATTTAGATGAAACCGGAGGGCGTCATAACATCAACGAGCGAGGACACAGTACTCATGACTCAATGGGCTAAAGATCTTAATCACGCATCACTACGACACATCACAATGAAATTTAGTCCTCATTAGCAACCAAGAGCTACCTTCAAGAACCACTGTCCTGCGTTTAGCTGCTGCAGATCTGTCCAGTTGAAGAATGAGGCTTCGTCCATCTGCCTGCCTGGGAAAACCTTCTCTATGTCTGTGGTCCTCCGCAGGGTGCGGTCACGCATCAGGAAAGGCACTCCATCCACACTAGTGATCAAGGACGGTGTAGAGAGTTAAGGTTGCAAGTCACAAAGGAAAGAATAGAAGACAGAGGAGAGAAGCAATAAAAGATCAGGCTAATAACAGATACACATAATAAACAAGAGAGGAGGAATTAACTGAAAAAAATAAATAAATATTATTTCCAGCATTATAATACTTCATTCTGATTACTGACTTCGTCACCTTTTATGCAGTCATGGACCATCTCTTAAACATAAATGTAGTAAAAAAAATTTAATTATAGATACATTGTTCCTTTCAGTCTTACATTTACGAGCAGTGATGTTCATGGTTAGGCAGCAGTGTTTACTTCAACCCCACCGACATAAAATACTGAATCACCAAACTATTGTCATTTACAGTTTTATAATAATTTAAACAGCTGAGCAGCTGTTTCCATTCAAAATCATCACCTAAAGTAACTTTATATGTGGCTCATGTTTGGTAGAAGAATACAAATTCTCAAAAGGACATTAGATAAGAACAAAAAGCGACAGTGATGGTTAGAGGCTGAAATCTTGAGATTAAGTCAAACAAGAGCTAAAGAAAAGAGAGAGCAGAGGTGAGAGAGAAAAGTTTGACTCAGTTGTGATGTGTGTTTTCTGTGTGAACATTAGTGTGCGTCTTTGTGAATTAATAGTTTTTTTGCTAAATATCCTAAAAAGACTGGAGCAAGGAAACCTACTGTATGTTGGTGGTGTACTGTTCTTACATTATTTGAGTCTGGTCTGCTGCTGTCATCAAGTCTAATTACTCAGCACAGCCAGAAGCTCACCTGTCAGCAGCCAATGACACTGGGCACATCCCAATTCCTTTAACTGCATCCATGTTTCCCTCACTTGTGCCTTAGTACCTCTCACTAAAGATGCATGGAGAAATGTAAGGAAAAGATGTGAGGAGAGACAAACTGAGGAAATGGAGACATCCTTTCCTCTGAAACCGTTATCTTGCGTGATGTCTGTTTGTGATGGTGGTGGCTCAGCTGGATTAGCTGTCAGAGTTGCTATGATCACCATTTACCATATGGATTGCAGTTTGTATTTGTACAAAAACGCAGTCAAAATAATAATAATTTAGATGCACATTACTGTATTTTTACTGTCCTCACACACATTCACCTGTCTTAGGAATGTACGGGGAACATGGTCAGCACACAAACACACAGACTAAGATTAAGAAAGTATAAAATATAAGAATATACTTTAAAATACAGGTCTGGCCAAACAAAACACCAAGTAGGCAGAACTTCTACACAATATTTCATCCACTCATCACTGCACATGCATCAGTAGACACCCCTCCAATCTCTTTCTTCCTCCAAGTGTATCTCACTGAGCTCAGTCCGTCACTTCCCATCATATCTGTCATGCAAAGCCTTCAGCCTCTTCAGTGCTACGGTCTTAACTGATATATCCCGTGTATGTGTTGAATTACAGTTGCAAGAAAAAGATAATGGCTTATGTGCTTCTCATTTTGAAATTTGATACAATTTTAGTTTTTTTGAGGACAGTAAAATTATATAATCATTCCTTTTATTTTATAAAAGCCATTACAATCCTCCTTATTCCATTATAATACCATGTATATTATACTGCAGTGAGTTGTCATTTTGAGGTCATTTGTATTGGTCCTAAAGATGTTTTGATGAAACCAGTGTTTCTTATGGAAGCAGAAAAAAAAAAAACTTGGCAACACTAGTTGACTTACTGGAACAATCTTCTTTATTTCACCAACACATTTCTGCACAAGGCCATCCTCAGTGTGATTTAGGGGTGATGGTAAATGATCCTGATGAAGGCCTTGTGACGAAACACGTTTTGCAGTGAAATAAATTGTTCCAGTAAGTCAAGTGGTATTGCAAAGTTCTTTTCTCATTTCTGGGTTAATACCACTTGAGCACCTTGTTGACCTTCTATAACCTATGAAAGCAAACAGTAAAGCAGAATATAGACATAGACTACGTAACCTTTCCTTTGTTTGATGTACTGATTGCGTCTGTGTACCTGATAGACACGTCAGTCTCGAACCCAGTGACGTTCATCTGCAGAGCTCGCTGGAAGGACCAAAGTGTGTTCTCTGGTGAAAGCTGGAAAAACACAAACAAACGTAAGGAGAAACAATCTTTACTTGAACAACAACCTATTTGGTGACATTACTGGCAGATGACAGATAAAGATGCAGGAGATGAAACATGAACACAGAACAAAGTATTAATCAATTAATTTTTAAGAGGTCGATTAAGTTTCTCATCAAAAATAAACAAATATGGTGTGCCCCTGATGTTTGTGAAAGTTGCTTCATTTGAAGACAAAAGAAATGTAGTGAAATTAAAAAGAGCAGTGCTGTGATTGGTCAAGGTTATGGTCATTACAAGTCAATAGGTTAAATAGCACTTACTACAGAAGCATCTTCTGTGAGTAAGGCTAATGACCGGGAACCACAGGATAGGAATCATGCTCTAATCAATACACAGACCTCCTGGGAAACAGTCCAGTCATGTGATTACTTTTTCCCCCCAGCCAGTTTCTCACAGCCTTTCAGAGCTGCTCCTAATTTTAGATTCTACTGTGAAGATCGATTGCTTTACACAAATACCAAAAAAAGCATGGTGTGTTTGTGGGAGTGTGAGTAACTGCTAAGAATAACCAGGAATCCACCTTCATTTTCCTTGCAAATATTGCATAATACTCAGCAGGGTACGGTGACAAGTACATAAACCTGTCTGCAGGTAACATTTAGAAGCAATAAACTTAATTCCTGCACGTAAATCAAATACAAAATGTGCTTTAGTGTGCAAAAATCATATTTTAATGTGATCATACTGATTGATGCATACTTAACTCAAAGGCTCTCGAACACTATATTGGAGCATTTTATCTGTGAGAGAGCTGGAGTAACTGAAAACAGCTAAAGAGACAGCAAAATTAGACCATAAGCAATCTCTAATCAATTCTCTTTCACATCAAGATGTCAAGTTAGCAGTTGTCTTTGCCCATCTTTGTCGGGCAGAAATACACAAAATCCAACATAAAATGTATCCCTGCCATACAGTATCTTAGACAGTGAGAGTGGGCTATATTTATAGATCATCTTCAGTTGCACAACCACAAGGCCATTAGTAGACTAATAACTCTAGGATGAACAAAACAAATTCGAGAAACACCCCTTCTCCCAGTGCTTCTTAACACTCTGGGTTAGTGTCCATATGCTAAGTGGCTCAGTGCCATCAGTGCTGCTGAGGTTGGAGGTCTGAAGCTAATATCAGGTAAAAGTGTAGGGTGTTGTGAATGGATATGTAATAGAATTAGTTTAATATAGGCCAGTTTCACATTCCCACATTCTGATCAGGTGCCAGGCTAAATGACTCACCATTGGTGCTCCCTGATGACCAATAACATCGGGTCGTGGTTTGAGGGTGATTGGGTCCATAATGCAGGGAGAGGTAATGTAGATGGGAACCACATAAAGTCCCAGTAACACACTGATATACAGTACCATTACCACCACCTGGAACTCTGGGAGAAAGCAGATGATGTAGATATAATATAGAGTTTTACAGAGTTTGAAGAAATATCTCAAATTGTCTCCTTTTGGCATCATAAACATGGAAACAATCTAAAGCCACAGCAGGTACAATCACGGAGAATGTTTTGATTTCTACCAGAGAGAAAAACTTATGTGTGCTCCAGGACTCTCATTCAGTTTTCAATGATATGCGTGACGCTACATAGCAGCTGGAAATGCGGGTGCTGTTCACTACCGTTTATAGCTACACACAGTGGCCAGCAAAACTGACATTGGGGGCCAAGGAGACTGACTTTCACCTGGATCCACCTCAGTGAGCAATGAAGGCTGCAAGTGTATACACAGAGAAACACAGGGGAATGTATTTGTTTCAAGGTCAGCTGTGGGGCGGGGTTGACTAGACAACTCTAGTTACAGTCACACACACACACACACACCTCTGCATTACAACAGAGATGCTAATAACCTAGCCAAGACCTATTATTGCTATCTGGTTATATTCTCTCCAGATGACAATAAAACAGGTACATAAATTACACTGACAGATTCCATTAAATCTTGTCGTGTTCCACAGACACTAGCAAGAGTTAAAGTGCACACAAACTGCTAATCCCCAGAAAGACTCTGTCCTCAAAGAAAAAAAAATCCAAGGTGTCCTAGCTGGAAAACATCACATGAGCCCATAGGAATGTTTGTTATCTCCAACACACTGGGTGGGAGGTCCTGGCCTCTGTCTACATAGTGTTAATCATTCACCACTCTTCCTGTGCGTGTGTGTCACAGATAGTTACACCATGCAACCAGTATTTTGTGTTAGAGAAGTAAACATACTTGTTTTTTCTGTGCGGGCAACCTGTCCAGCCACAATCCAGGACAGTGCTGTGACTGCAACCAGAGCCCCTATGTGCAGGAACGGACCTGTGGCCTGGACAGACGTGAGAGAGTGGAGAGGATGAAGGGACAATGCAAATTAAGGAGATGCAAAGAAATGGAGACAGAGCGAAAACACAGATGAGGGAAAGAGAATCAGGGTTTAAGAGAGATGAGAGTCAGCAAAGGAGAACAGAAACAAAGGTGAGAGATAGAGAGGCGTGGAATTACAGACATTATCTTCGGTTAAGACACTGGTAACACTATTCAGAGAGAATAGCTATAATTTGTAGAGCTAACTGTAATGGTATCTATTTCTGTGGAATTGTGATTCTACTTCAATCACACATTCCTGCCAGTGCAATAGTCTTACAGAGACACACCAATTCTTGCGCTTCTAACACTATATTATACTAGATTAGTGTTGCGTTAATCCATATGTTAAATATGGATATTTAATGACAAACATAATTCACTGCATGTTTGTTACAATATCTACATACAGTATGTTTGCAGGAACAAAAATAGTTAAATCAACTGCATGTACATGTAAAAATAAATGTTCCACATGAGATTGAATGAATATCAGAATATACCAGGCTGAAACAGGTATCTGGTTTGAGCATGGAAATAAGTACCGATTTCTCATGCAGGTAATCTGATTACAGGTCATTTATTTTATCCAGTGCGACAAACCAGTGGTAAAGTCTAGTTTGTTATGTATAAATAACTGAGTCAACTCTGTATCATAACACTGTTTTGTACTGGGAATTTGTCCCAGCAGTGATGTCAAACCATCAAAACCTGCTTTGAGGCTTTTCTGCGTTTCAGTTTGCTGACCTGAAGAGAGATCGGTACAATGTCCCACTCCTGCCCCCATGTCTGATTGACAGATATCACCCCAACAATGGTGGTGAGCAGAGCAGCAGTCACTCCTATCTGTGTAGACAGAGAAAAAAACCCACAAAACTTAAAATCAAGTGAGGCTGTCACTTTGAATACATAAATGTACACAGAATAGCTCCGTGCATTTACAACAAAGAGAAAGCACATAAATAAAACTCAACCACCGTCCTTTCTCCCAGTTTTGACCACCCACGTTCACACAAACACATTTTCCTCACTTGGTCTCACATTTGGCACATTACCTTATGGAGCCAGTGCAAATTCAACTGTTGCCCAAGTGCAATGTGGCAAAGTGCTAAAACCTGAAAAAAATAGGAAGAACAAGAGACAGAGAAACAGATTTAAACTTTTTAAAACAAGTCTGCTGCCTTACAGAGGTCAGTATCACTACTTGACTGACTTAATATGTCTGGTGAAACATTTCAAAAGCTTCCTCAACAAGGAATTATCATGATCAGAACATGCAGTATTTGACGGGGGACTGACCATTAAAAATGAAATATAGGTGAAGCAAGCAGCAGTGGTAGCCAGGATGGGAACAGTGCCATCACTCCACTCCCCAGAGCGGTTGTAAAGGAACCTGCAGGAACAAGAGAACGAATGTGTGTCATACTGAGAGCTCATACGTATTTCATCGTTATTGTTAAGGCTTGTGAGAAGTGAGTGTATGTACCTATTTGAATTAGTTGAGATGGAGGGATTCTAATTTTCAAGTTGACTTACATTAACAGTAATGTTAGATCATTTTAATAATAAAACAATTTTCTTTCTCTCAAGCAGATGTTTGCATTGGATTTACAAAACACAAGGGAAAAAAAACAAAAAAAACAGACAAATACAATTAAAGCGACTTGTAGACTGTTTCCCAGTGAAGCACACTAAAACATCTCAAAAAGCGACACATCATGTTATGATCCAAAGAAATTCAAGAACAGATAAGAAATAAAGTCATTGACATGTATCAGTCTGGAAAGGGGTACAAAGCCATTTCTAAGGAATAATAAACAGCAAAATCATCACCTTTCTGACAGTTTCAACAAAAATAACAGAATTCATGGCAGAGCGCCTGTATTGGATTGTATTAAATTCTACAGGTGTATCTAACAAAGTGGCCAGTGAGTGTATATTCAAAGCATTATCAGAGATTCCAGTGTGGCACAGAGCCTGGGCAGGGCAACTTGTCCTCTGTAAACACATTTATACTGCAGGGATGTCCTTTTCTGCTGAGTCCAACAAAAAGCAGGAAAAAAAGCAGGAAATTTCTATATTTCCTAACAAAAAGGAACAGCAAAGGCCCATGTACTAAAAGTGACAGTCAAAAGTGGGACAGTGAAAAAAAGAAAATACACACAGATGTTAAGAATATGTTATGTGGACTGAGAATGAGAAGCAGAAACACTACAGTAGGAAAGAAATGTGAAGAGATAATGGCTGATCCAGTCAATACATAATCTTAATGTGCTGTGAGGTCATCATCAGTCATTTCAGTTGGTAATTTTCACCTTCAGTATCTTTATTGGATTTCAGCAGCACCTTTTGCAAGAAACATGGGATTACTTGTGCTTTAAGAAAAATCATATGCAAGGTTTAACATCAAAACACACATTTATGAACAGATTAATTCTACCTGAAGGTTTTGAATAAATCTAACATCTGGTAGCTTATAATGTTTTTAGTCATAAAACTGGTCAAATAAATGTGGCATGGGGCTCATTGATGTACAGTATAGGAAATGTTTGTCAGTCTCTGTTATAATGTGGAGTCTGTGGAGGGCTGGCTGGTCTCCGCTCAGATTATAGTAGAGGAGCATATTAAAGTGATGATTTGAGAAATCAACAGGCTGACAAACATGGACAGAGTTTATTGACAGACAAAACAATATGGTGGCAGGTGTGTGGCTCCAGTTTGACCCCTGTACTCACCAATTGAACTCATTGTAGTCATTATGTGCCTCCCACCAGAAGTAGAACAAGACCAGCAGCAGACAGAAGGTAAAAAGGAGGATGAAGGACCACAGCAGCTCCCACTGCACACACAAAAACATTGTTTCATTTATGTGGGCCCACTATATTTGATTAGAAGTGATAAAGAAACTCACGTAACTGGAGTTTATTTGATGACATTAAAACATGTCTAAGGCTCCATGTGACAGAAACAGTTGTGAGTGCTGACAAAACAATGGAAATACCTACTAGAAATACTCAGCTGTTATAAAGGTCCTCTCATAGACAGTATAATTCAGCAACTTTCCAGAAGATCTCAAGAGCTGCAAGTAAACTTTCCACAAACTTACTTACTTTGAGCACATTGAGTCAACCTGGCTACTGACCTTTACTGAGGGAATTCCCTCATGCACTTTGCTCATTATCAAGGAAGGATTTTTAATAACTTTTCACTCAAGCTGAATAAGTGCTGTCCTCATCTGTCATAGACCTTTGTACCGCGGCAAATATTAAAGTTGCTGCAGATACAGACAGAAACACACCTTAAGTCCTTCTCAGGAGGATATGTGCAAGCTACTGTGATCACCTCCCTCCTTCACAGTGTCTTAAGTATAACTACACTTTGCTGTGACTCAAGCTTTTGACCTTTTTTTTTTCCAAAACACAGAAAATTGTTCATTTAAAGAAAGCTTAGTGCATGAAAGAACTGAGCAACATCATTGTCAGAAGCCTTAAAATGTGCTGATAACTCTTAGGTAGCAACAGAAATAATCTGTAGGTTAAAGAGGAATGTGACATCAGTGAATACATAAAATCAAAGAGTGTGAGAAAACCACATATATCTTGATCACATTATCAGACAAAAGAGAAGTCAGAGTTAGGGCTGCACCCAAATATTTGGATGTTCGTTCCTTGGATAGGTATTTGGTTTTCAGTTTTGATATTCAGATTCCGTTCTTTGTGTCTGTATGTCTCAGAAATCAGTAAAAATTTAATTTTAATTGCAGTACTAAAATGGGAGTCCTAAAAAAAATGAAAGCTGTCTTTTTAGATGATAAATACTGCAGTTATATTAACCTGTTAACCTATATTATATTACAAAGAACATAGCAAATGAATTCCAGTGATACAAAAAGGATGCCGTGGTATCTGTGGGAGGCAGCTCCTTGATGAAAAAGCACAGACCCCGTTTCCCATGGTCCTTAATGACTACATGGAAACACCTGGGAGATCAGACCTTACTCCTGAGAAGGGACATTGTTCAGCTCCCCCTCCCTCACTCCCCCACACCGCCCTTCCCTCTGGGTTATGATGGATGCAACCTGAGACGCTCCACAGGGAGCTGCTATGGTGAGGAAAATAAGTTACCTACACTGAGGTCTCCTTAATTAATCAGATCATCTAATAAACTGTACACCAATGTCGTTTCAGGGATCCGATGGGATTTTATAATTGAACTCACACTGCTATATTGGCTTAAATATGACAATTATGCATCTGTCTTTTCTACCGGCTTATATCTTTTTTGCTTTAATTCATCTTATATAAACTGCATCCAAATAAGAAGGCTAACTTTCATCTGAGCTACTTTAAGGGACAACCACACCTAGGACAGAAATCCTGTTTTAAGCATAACAGACTATATAAAGTCCTGTACAGTGTATTAGTGGAGCTCTTTGGACTCTAATGGGTCTAATTTCTGCACAGAACTCAATCAAGAGCATAAAATATTGATTTGTGTTGTATATAAAATTTAGCTCTGGAGAACAAATGACATTTAAGATTTAGGGTCTAATGTATTTTCTTCCTGTTTCCCAGCTAACAGCCTCGCTCGTCCAGCCTGACATGACTTGGCCTGCCCTGGTGACATTAACATTCTGCATGGCTGGCATTTTATTCAGGCACAACAAGCCCATGGCGCTGACTGACAGAGCAGAAAGAGAAATATATACACAGATGACAAAGAGAACAAGCTCTCCTTGGGAAGATTCTGAGCTACTGGATTAATCTGAATGAAAATAAAATGATATGGAAATCTGATTAAAAAGTATTTCAAAAAGATCATGGTGACTTTTCAAAACCACCATTTCCTCTTCTGCTGGCACTGAGTAATGTCACCCTGGCAACTGCAATGGTTTTGATTACATATATTATTTAAGAGGAGAACATAATTGTTTCCTAAACAGGAAATATTGAAAAGGATGGAAGTCATAGACCAAGTCTTACAGACCAACCAAAGATCAGATGGATAAAGGCGAACATGACTGCAGTGTGTAAACACTCAAATTAAAACCTAAAAAGGACACATTCCAGGAAATCTTTCACTTGCACATTGCTCACTAACTATCTGCAGGCAACAGTTACAAATGTTATAAACATTCATAAAATATCAACAGAGGATTTATGATGCTTCACAGTACTCCTCTGTAATGATTATAGTGGTGTTCATATTATCATAGTGTGCTTTAATGTTGTGGTGGACAGGGGTCAGCATGGGCACTCTCAGTCTGCGGCTGCATACGCAGTAAGCACTTCTGACACCTGTTCATCATCTACCATAACATAACAAGCTGTTTTATTATAGTGACTGATTAGTGTAAATCCTAATTAGGTTATTTAAGTAAATAATGGTGTATTTATTCTTTTATAATGGGACTGCACAAAAATTGGGCTCTGACAAAAGTATGGACGACTGCTTAAAAACATCTTGTTTAACAAAATTATTGTCTCATGGTTGTATGCTTTGCCCTACTTTTCCTACGTGCTTAACTGCTAATGACAATGCCAACATGACTGATCAACCTGTGTTTTCCCATTTCCCCTGCAAGAAAGCCTAAGTAGGTCAATAGGATTCAGGCAACAATAGTATATCCATATCCATAGGAAGGTTATTATTCACACTTTGGCTCCACCTCTACAGCACAGTGAGAATGTGTGGACATATACTGTATGTCTACTGAGCATGTTTGAATTTGTGATGAAGTGTGAGGACTACAAGAAGAAGCTGTCCTGGGTTTTGTACTGTAGACTCTCTGCAATTTTCACTAGGCTCAACACCCAAGTCATCACATTCCTGGCATTTCACAAGGGGTAAGCACTGCATTATAAATCAGCTGTACTATCAGAGCAATACACACAAAGTATCAGCATAATTTAATCTGTGAATATTAAATGTTGGCCCTGAAAATTAAAAAAAAAAAATGTGACAAACACCTTCCTAATACTGAACTAAACACTTTCTCTGTATTTATAGAAATATTCACAGAGATAAAATAAATGCAGAGACAACATTGTTGCTGACAAAAGCTGTTCTTTTCCCTAACATTTAATGTGTAAATATTACACATTTTAAGAATAAATTATGTTTCCTTTCCAGCCAACAAGTGATATAATTTCGCTGCCAACACGACTGAACAGTGTCTCTCTTTTAACCCCCTGAAATCAGATCACTGCTCTGCTCTGAGGGAAATCGCTTTTTTGTTCCAAAAGTGGCACAAATCACTTATTGCACACATTACAAGCAGCCACTCAGCAGGAAGGAGCTTGGGGATTTGGGGGAATTACAGCAGATAAAATAAATGTTGTTCAATTACTATTTTAGTTATCTGTAAGGTCTTGATCTTAATAAAATTGAATAGAAATTTGAAGTGAAGTGCAGCATTCTGACATTTTAGTCCAGCTACAAAAAAATATATCATCCTTCAAGGACTAGATTTTACTATTTAGAACATATGAGTGTGACTGCTTGAGTGACTTTTCAGGCATAGTGGGGAAATGGTTGTCCAAAACCTAACAGCATTCAGATAATTACTCTCCAACATGTAGTTAGCATCCACTGCAAGTTCGACTATTATAATTAATCATAAAGACAAGATAATGGCTCCTATATTAAATGGCTTACATCTCAGGAGACCAACTCATTTAAAAATCTAACTAAAACCTTTAAACCTTCAGTAATGCATTTTTGTTCTTTCATGTAGATTAGTACACGTACGTCATAACTAGGTACACAAGCTAATGTAGACGTGTTAATTAGAAACAGTAACCTCACAAAAAGCAACCACCCACTTGAAGGAAGATTTAGCTACCCTGCTCCAACCAGTGAGAGGTTAATGTCACAAATAAATAAAACAAAAACTATGTTAAAATCACACTACATCGTGGTGAAAGGAATATATAAGAATGGAGTAAATGTGTCTTAATTTCCAAAGTTATTTTATTTGACCCTGTTTGACCTTTTTCTCAGCATAGTGTGGGAGTTTACATCAGAAAGCTCCCTCATTAAAGATTTTTTAATTGTTTAGAAATCCCAATTGACTAATGGTGAAAAAACTGCATTCAATATCAAAGACTTGCAGCACTAAGTAAATACCTAAACCTGATATTGTTCTTTTAACTCTGGATTTATCGTAAAGATCTGACATAATACAACACAACGTAGCAATACATACATCTATTTATATTAGCTACATGTCCTACATGTAAAATAAAAGTATGTTCAGACTTGTTTACAACACATCTTCTGGCTCCTAACCTGTATTACAGGGAAAATAACAACTTTTGTCCTCCAATAGGCGATTTAGAGTCACTAAATTGAAATGTAACATGATGAAGTATTATTTTATACATCAGTCTGTACTGTTGCTTAACCAAAACCAGAGTGGTGCTAAGTGAGGTATAGAATATTGTGTTATAGTTTTGTATGAATGTTACGATCAACATCTTGGTTATTTGAACTGCCTAGCTTACTAACAGGACTTTCTAAGAGACATTAGCTGTTGCTAAAAAAAGCAAATGCACAATTACTTTGTGGAGTCACCATTAAGCAACCAAATAAGTGTTACTAGTTGTTGGTAACTGCTGTCTTCCCTGTACAGTATTTCTCAGGCCCGGGCAAATGGAGACCACAAGATCACTGACATATGAAGGCAAAGAAGCTTTGTTTCTATTTTTGAAGCGCTTGTGTGACTGAATGGTAAAGACTGGCTAAATGGAAATACTTTCAATTATTACTGAGAGGCCAGATCGGCTTGCACTGCATGACGTGTGCCGTCTTCCGACAAAGCACCTTGAACAGAGACCGCAACAGGTTCACTGAGGCAGTCAGTCAACCTGAACGGGTCATTACAGTGAACAAAGATGAAAAAGGAGAGAAATGGCACAATCTGCTTGTGGATTATGAATGAGTCTACAGTTGTTTCAACATGAGATTCTCATCTCTCATGCTTCTGTGATTAGGTGATCAGGTCCCGTTACACGTAGCCGATACCTGTATTTGATTGGCCACAGTTTGTTTACTGGGCTTGTTAAAGATGCAGAGTTATATGACATCACCTTGATCTGTGCTAGGTAGCAAACTCAAGGGAAATGGCAGCTCTCTGCCTCTACTAGGCTCAATTAAACAGGAGAATATAAAACTATATTCTCACCATTCTCCATAACGATTGATGTTTTGTACAGCATCATTTTGGCTCAATTTGTTTTCAGTTCTCTCCGTTACTTATGTAAACAAGATAGGAGAATGTTGAGAGGGAAAATATTCTGTATCAGCTGGATGGAAATGAACAGCAGCTCTCCTCAGTGCATGTCCCTGACTGTGTGTTTTCTTACACTGGGGTCAAGACGAGCACTGTCCAACACCACATGGTCAAAACAAAGGATGAGCACGGTGAACGAAGAATGCAGACTCGGCACTATCCTTTCAGTAAGCATGAAAGACGACCACTTGCAACAGGAAACAGAGCTACAGCGTCCAGTTTCCCGCAAACAGGACAGGCAATTATAAAAAACTATTTTTATATGATCTGAGTACAATGATAGCCAGCCCCATCTGCCTGCGTTATTATTATGTCCTTTCACACGTGTTTTTTCTACTTTGGTGTATCAGTTTATGTGCCGAGTGACATGAGTCTCTTGGTTTTAAAATGTGTCTTGGACAATCAGATCACAAGTGGACAGTGCTAATGCAAATGTAAATAACCATTAAGGCCATATGTAATCGTCTGAGATGGATTATATACCTTTTGTAGTGTAAACACTAATGCGTGCTGATGCATCCCTGAGAAGGACGTTATAGAAAAATGTCATCAATGTAGCATATGGTTGTTTTAGTGAGAGCCAGCCCTCAGGCATGTTGATGGTCGGACTGTTCGTCATATTAGCAGAATTGATGCAGCTATAACAAAATCATGACATAAATGGTCTGCTGGACACATTGGACATGCATGTAAATGGCATTTTAAAACCAAGTGTAAACAGGGTGTTTGTTGAAGCAATATAACTTGTGTGTCCTCCCTTAATATGGAACAAAGGAGATAAGGGAAAGGTTAGGACATATGGCTCATCTGCAATACTTATCCTGGTACTACTGGTAGTAATAGAAAAAGCACTCCAATGTTGCTTGAGGGTGGCAGCGAGGGGTGAGGGTGCATAATTTTCTTGCTCTGTTCTATTCTGGTTGTACACGTTGGATTCACATTTTATTTTAAGTAAAGTATAGCTACAAGTGTTTTATGATAAAACACTCACATAAAGAAATCTTCAATTGTTTCAGTGTGTATCCAGAGACACAGATAAATGTGACAGAACACTTTCAGTATAATCTGTACTAAACAACTACCCGGCTTACTTACCCAAAATCTATTTGATAGGTAATATTCATTACAAAATCTAAATCAAACTAATTAAAACAGACAACTGGAAATAATGTATTGTAATGTTGAATGAACCTCTAAGTGGAAAACAGGATATTGAATGGAGAGGTCAACAAGGACACATTTGGTCAAAGAATTTTTTTTTGCAAATCAGATGAACATCTGTCTGGGGAATCTAGAGAACCATGAGGTGTAAGAGCACTGTGTTATGGATGGCAAACAAACTGTCCACACGGATTACACAACTACAAATCGTAGGCGAGTACATTTGTAAATGTTCTACTTCCTACACAGCCATCTTGTTATTCAGAGCTGTGAAGAGACATGAATCTAACAGCTTCAGTAACAGATTTTAAATTCAGCAGCCAAAAACAAAGGAGAGGAATGTTATGTTTTATCTTAGGTCAAAATGTAGGTGGTAGGTTATTGGAATCTCTAATGAAAATTCATAGAAATTTACATTTTTAAAAGGAATGCAGTTAAAAATCTAAAAATGTATAGTCTGCATACCATCTCAGGACAGCTACACCGCTGTGGAAAATGACCTTCACATGATAAATTACACAGAGAGCGACGCAATCAGCTCTCATCTGCTTCCAACCTGATCTGAGCATGTGCACATACAAGCGGGTACAGCTTTTTATTCTCTTGTGACATAATCAATGGCAGCAAGGACAGTCTCAGCTCTGAAGTATTTTGAATAGTTTTGCTACAATCTACAAAATATGCAAAACACGAATCTGCAATACTTTAACAATTCAGACATAACTGATGGAAGGTCAGTCTAATGTCACTCCTCTGTTTTTTTTTAACTCACTGTCTCAGCTAGAAGTAAAGCAAATTTAAACTGGTGTATTTACACAAAAAAAAAAAAAAAAAAAAAGAGGCTTTCTCCCCCTCTCACCTTGGTGGTGTCATCATGGGAACGTTGATAGCGTTTCCATCGGCAACCGTAGATCCCAGTGATACACGACAAACACAGCTGGCGCTCATAGACCTGGAGGGGTTGGTGTTTCACCATGCTCCTTCAGTCACTCCTGCTCCTGTTTCCAGAGCTCTAACATCCCACTGACTTCAAGGTAACCTGTAATTAAATTAAAAAAAAAAAACAAAAAAAAAAAACATTCATGTTGACACAAACATACTGTACTTACAAACTACCTGGAAAACCAAAGACCACAGTAGATAATTAACGGAACAAAAAGTTAGTTGAGTAACATGTCTGGCACTTTCATAGAAAACACATGCTGGTTTTAAAAGCACCATGATTTCATACAAAGCCCAGCCTCAAATTAAGACCTTGTTTCCCAGCTCCTGTTTCCAATGACAACTGAGATTGCGAGGAGCTTCATCAATAAGATCAAGGAGAAAGAAAGAGGAAAATGAAATTGAAAAGAGCTCCGTGCACTGACCATTTATTAAACATTATATTACATTACAGTGGCCATGAATATATCACACAGTCACTACACAGCTGGGACAAAAGGCAGAGTGAAGACAGGCCCAAAAATAAGGCGAGGCAAGGAAAAGGCAGTAAGAAGGTGTAAGAAGGATGAAATGTAACTGTGACATTTAAGTAGAACAGTTCTACTTGCACCATAAAAATTCATGTTTCCCAGCTGAGGCACCTGGCTAAAATAAAGCCAATTCTTTCCCAGCAGCACTTTGAGACTTTAATCCACGCCTTTGTTACCACTCGGCTGGATTACTGTAATGCACTTTATATAGGGGTCAGTGCTTCATCCATCACTCATCTCCAGAGGGTGCAAAATGCTGCTGCTCGTTTTTTAACTGGCACATTTCTCCTATTTTAGCTTCACTTCACTGGCTGCCCATTCCTTTTAGGATTCATTTTTAAATTATTTTATTTGCTTTTAAAGCCCTCCATGGCCTTGCCCCATCCTATCTCTCTGAGCTGCTACAGCCTTATACACCCACCCGCTCTCTCAGGTCAGCTGATCAGCTGCTCCTGAGTGTACCCAGGACGGAGCATAAACTTAGAGGAGACTGTGCTTTTGCTGTAGCAGCTCCCAAACTGTGGAATAATCTGCCTTTAGAGATTAGACAGGCCTCTTCTCCGTCTGTTTTTTAATCTCTTCTGAAAACCCATCTCTTCACCCTGGACTTTGACACCTTGTGAGATGTTGGTTTTAGCTCATTTTTATTTTAGTTGTTTTTAGTTGATTTTATGCTGTTTTATATTGTTTTTAACATAGGGCTGTTTTTACTTATGTGTTATGTGTTTTTATTTTGTTCTTATTTTATGTGAATGCTTTTTCGCTTTATCTATTGTTCTTAACTTATTTACTTTACAGCACTTTGGTCCTGTGGTGGTTGTTTTAAAGTGCTTTATAAATAAAGTTGGATTGGACTGGATGTTTCGTGCTTTCTACAGCTTTAATGGTCATTTGCTTTAGTGGCAACTAAAGCTGCGAGAAGAACAACAATAACTCTGTTAATCAAAAGAAGACAATCCTGTGCAGAACTGTATGTTCTTCCATCAACCAGGGTGCTGCGGTGCAAAAATCCTTTTCTAAGTCTTTCTAAAAAACTAATTTTTCAATCATGTTTTATCTGAAACTTTTACAAAGGTCAGTATCAGGGAGGCAGCCTACCCTGGTGCCTTCTCCAGCTGTGCTACTCTTTCCCAATGTGGAGGAGTAAGAGAACCCCATGATACTGCTGAAAAAACACAGTACATGTCTAATGTTGTTGTACTAACCCTGGTGGGAAGTACCAGGCTGTGCTAGACGTTGCTGCTGATTCAGCACTGAGACTCTGCAATCGCCCATAATAACAATAATGATATTACAACACTGTTGCAAAACACACAGTTTAATCTGGAGTTGAAAGTGCATTTTGGTGTTATTAAAGCATAAATTCTGCATAATTAATAGCAATCCCTCCTGATGAGAGTCAAACAAACATGGTTAAGAGTGTCTACACACAAACATTGCCTGGAGAAGCGGTGATATTCCTCTGTACTTGCAATCTGTGAAACACAGCTAGTGTGTAGCTGGGTCTCATCTGATGTTTCACAGCATTTCTGCATGTTAACTGCACTGTTCCTGCTGTTATCAGGCTGTCTCAGGCTCTGGGCAGCTGCTCATTAGCATCTGCAGCAATTTCCTGTTATTAGTAAAACTGCTCTGACGAGGGCAGACCCGACTGGGGCCACCCCAGCAGGACCACAAGTGTCTTTGATGAGAAACGTTACACTTTAACCACATAAAGCATCTGCAATCACAAATATTTTGTGACAGACGACAGAGATGCAAGCCAAGGGACACCGGTAGGAAAGTACAGATGCATAAAACACTAGCTCTAAAATTTTAAATATTAAATAGCTGTAGGTAAGCAAGACAAATTAGTTGTTACTGTAGACTGTACAAGGAGAGCTTAAACTTAGAGTTAAACTTCCCATCTCAAAATCTGCAAACATACTCACAAATTGGATCTGTTGATCTTATCAATAAAAATATCCGACTAGTTGACTGAACGCAGTATTTTCATGTACGAAGTATACTTGACTTGATACTGTCTCCAGGGCCCTCTTGCTAAAACACTTTAAGTACAGTAATTATGTGGTATGTACCGAGTAGCGGCAATGACATTTTTATGTTCTACCATAGGCCAAACATACCATGTCCCTGTGTCTTATCAATTATCACCTTATCTTATTTTTTCACTGCTTCACTGTCCAACATCAAGCTGCCAATAAGCCACTTTACAGAGTCACTACACAGCAGAAAAGAAAAGTGGACCTTGATCAGATCAGGCACTGCTTGATTACTGGCATATCTATCATGCTCGTCTGATATTTCTTTTGACTAAACCATGTCTGCTGGGTGGATGGAGATCACAGCTTTGTTCGCACAAGAGTTTAGGGTCTGATGAAGGGATAAAATTGGAAGAAAAATTAGAGTGACATGACCATTTGCTGTTTTTCTTTCCTTTTTTTAAATCTATGAACTTGTTCTGCCTAAGAGTTATATGACTTTTCATCTAAGAGGTGATAATTCCCATTGGTTGGTTTGCTCACAAAAGGAACGTCATGAATGAATAATTAAATTCCCATGAAATTTTCAGTGAATACTGACAAAAACAAGATGAATCATCAACGGAATGACTTCAGTCTTCCATGTTGTTGATTTATAAAATGAGCAACAGGTGTCTCCTTTGTTTGCTAAAGCTATTTTAACTTTTTAAAACTTAAACTGTTCTGTCAATTCAGCTTTTGCAGTTTAAAGTTGTACATTTTAAAGACAGTTTGTGTAGAAAGTATGTAGTATATTTAAAAAAAAAAGATTGTAATTTCTGTACTTTACACATTCAATAATACACTATGAGTGGACTGCAAAACTACAGTGCATCAGTATTTTTCTTTTTTGTAACCTCAGAAGTATCTTTTTTAACCTGCTATTGTTACTAAGTGGTGTATTTGTCTTTCAATGATCCTCCCTCAGGTTAAAGAAAATAAACTCACAAAACCATTTCAATTTATACAATAATTTGACATCTAACCCTACTTTCAGGTCAAACTGTTTGTGTCAAAGTTAAATAAAAAAATAATGGCAAATAAATATTGAAGTAAAATTTTGAATTTTTTTTCATTTGCATACATAAACACCACACACCCATTTAAACTGGATAAAGTTGAACAATAAACTTCAACAATGGTCGAGTATGTACGACAACTAACTCACAAGCCTTTAAGAAAGAAAAACAATGACGCAGCTGACACAGTGAAGATCTATTAGTGTGTTGATCGTGGCAAATAACCACTTTCAGCACATTCATGTTGTCACTTGTTGACAAATTATAATGTTCAAACCTGTTTCCACCGCAGTCTCCATGTTGTTACAGCAAAGCGGTTAATGTGGCTTATGTTGCAACATGTTTAGCTCCAAAAGCTTGCATTCAAGTTATTGTTACATCCACTTATAGGATACAATCAAAAATATCACACACACACACATCACTGCTTCTTCAACTGCTACTGAACAGCCCTTTCATTCTGAGGGTTATTTTCATAAGGCAGAACGACACTGAGGCCACAGATCTGCCACCTTGAAATTGGAGGCTCATCCATTTTTTACTTCCTGGTTAATAACTCTGCTCCAGGCAGTATAAAGACAGAAGGAAAAGTGCTGCAATTAATCTTTTAATCAGCATGATGTCTCAGCAGAAACTTATCGGCTAAATGCAGCCCAGTGGACACAATTAAATCTTGAATAAACTGTAATGAATTGGCAAAGCCAACATAAATACAGCAGCTACATGCAGCTGCAATATTCTGCACAAGAAGAAATTATATTTATCCAAGACTGTGCATTTGCATTGTCATGTTTTGCCAAAATGGCAAAGCATTGCTCTGACCACAGCAAGTATGAGCGAGTCTGTCACAGCGACTCACTGTGTTACAAGCTCAAAATCTAAATCTTGTATTAAAAACATTGAGCACAAAAAAAGACCATGTTCCCCCATGCATTCTTGCTTCGTACCTCACTTGTAAGTCACTTTAAATAAAATACTCTTTGGACCACAGGTGGATTTTTGGTTCCACTACTGTACCACATGTGGCTACTGGAAAAAAATAGCCAAAATTATTTGAACACCTCAGTCATATCCAGCTCTTGGCCAGTGTTAATGCCCACACAGGAGACAAAAAAAAAAAATCTTAAAGGACTGAAAACTTGACCCACAAATTTAATGCGTGCACTTATTAGTAGTCAAATTAAGCAACTGAGACAAAAATAAAATTATAGACTTGGAATTTATAAAGACAAGTTGACACTATTAATCAACGGGAGCCAGGGTTTAGAGCCAGCATCTATTGGCTATCAGTGGCATTGCCCTTTAACATGCATATTGACTTCAGCCTCATGCTGTGGTGGCTGCCTCCAGGTTGCACATCAGATTTTATGTACGCCGCACTGTGTCAAACTTTAAAACACTCAATCAGTAGCTAAAACACTCAATCAGAAACAATTGGAACATTTAATGGTCAAAACTTCCCACTGCACAAGAAGCAGCTCTAACATTTATGTGCAAGTTAAAAGTTGTCTCAACTTAGGTAAGGAAGAAGATATGGGGGGTTAAATAAAAAAAAATAAAAAAATAAATAGCAGTTGTCATCTCATTTTTCTGCTGCCTCACTTCCTCAACAAAATCAAAGTCACAGTGGGCGAAAACAGTCTGCAGGGGAGGAAATGCTTCAGCAGTTTCCCAGCAGAAAAGTGTTTTCTCCTGACCAGAGAACTGAGGGAGAGGCCAAGCAGGAGACTTATGGGACCATACACAGTCAGAAGAAAAGCTCTTTGAGGAATAGTTCAGAAAAGAAATAAGTTATCCTCATGTAAACACTGCAATGTCATTCAAAGCACCATGGTGAGTTACAGGAAAATCACCATGAAACAGCCCTTTAAGGTGATACAAGCGGTTTTCACTTGGGGAAATCGTCCATTTGATTTTGGTGATTTTGGTGAGGGATGGTTCCTGGGTAGAGCATGCAGGAGGCACGACGTGACACCACGGAAATCAATTGTGTTTCATTTACAGCACATCAAGGCAGAGCCGGTCGCATGATTAGAAGTAATGTGTTAAGCATATAACCCCAGTTTCCTGAAGGAGAAAAGCACAATACAACAACAGAAAGCATGGTAAATATTTTCCATACTTTCTGATGTTGTGCTGAGACAATCACCTGAAAGGCAACACCCACTTGTTGAGGATTGTCCGGGAATCCTCCGGACAATTACCTGCTGTATTCACACATGGGCTCTCATTACACAGACTTTGTAGTAGGGGGCTCACAGGATGAAGTCCATTTAATGACCAGGCTGTCTGACTCAGAAATATGTGTTCTTACATGCATCTCACCTGGGTAATGTCTAGAGAAGTTCAGGGTTCCAGTGTCTGAAAGCAGCTACAGTCACATACTGTTCTGCAGGCTTTCACTTACGCTGTGAAGCTTGTAAAAGTAAATTACAGGCTTTGTCACAGAGCTATTAATTAAATTTTACTATCCCAATTTTATTAAAGTGGTGATTTGCTTAAGCTGTGCGATATATTGTTCTCATATAGGATTGAGCTCTCTTGTAAAGTGTTCTTGTATCATTATTAAGTTGAACTGAAACTGTAGGATAACACACAGACATCAATAAAAGTTAACAGAACATGTTGCTACCGAGTCTGCTGCCATGTTTCTTCACAATAAGGGCAAAAGACAAATACTTTTACTATGATCTTAAATGTTCCAGAGCCAAATGATTACAATGTGGGCCCATAATGTTCACATGCAACTTATTACCTTGTCCTGAAAAACATAATAGGGTGTCCTGGCAAAGTGGTAAATATGCAGGACAAGGAAGATTGTTTCTTGAGTGAGTGACATCAGCCACAACTTGAGTTTTAAAAACTTTGGGTGCAAAAGGACAAAAACTTTGCATTTTAGAATTTTGCCAGTACAAAGGCTAAATTCAACGTCAACACTTTAGTCACAGTGAAAACATATATTATATCTTGTCATACACATATTTACCTGTAGTACATCTGTTTAATCTTCTAACTTATGTTTGAAAGATCTCAACCGAGATGTGTAGTGGATATCCAAGTAACCAAGTGTCATGGAGACTTGGCTGAATCATGAGGCATTAGAGGACGCCTGTGAGGGAGTTGATTAGTGACACATGGCTGATAAAGCCTATTATAACAAGCAATGAGAGATTCATCAGCGAGTGCTCATGCTGCTTTCTTTAATTCATCTTGCCATGAGACAAAGCCTGATGGAGTTTCCTGGGAAACCAAAAATCTGTAGACATGTTCTAACCGGTCACTGGTATGTGCATAAAAGTGCACACTGTACCAAAAAAAACTCTTAACTGCTCTGGTAAAACAACTGGAAAATTACTGCCACTAATTTAAGTTTATACATAAAGGTGATCTGTAACTCAAAGAAGAGGGCTGTCTAAGCTGTCAGACTGCAGAACATACCTAACATCCCAGCAGACTTGCATTCCTCCAATTTCTCACAATATTACTTTTGGCCCTTAGTCCTACATATTGCAGGATATATACAGTACCATTTGATAATATGATCTATGTACGAATCCCAGCAAAACATCTATATGGTAAATTATAAAACTTGCACAAGTATAGGCTACAGTCAACAATATAATAAGAACAGACTGGGAAATCACAAAGTGGCACACATTTAACAAACATTCATGTAGGAAGCATCAAAACAGGTAATACACTCACATTCATGTCAATTATTCACACCTCGGAGGCTCTCAAAGCAGCAGTTTCATTTAGTTTCTTAACACCTGTATGACGAAAAACAAAAGATCAGCCAAACAACATATCTGTCACGGTGTCCTAACAGTGTTGAAAAACGCCTTCTTCAGTAACAGTGGGGTTAATGAACAGAGGATTCGACACTAAAACATCAATTGAGCTGCTGCTATCTAAGGCCATAAGGTCCCTGTAAGATGTATTGTCGGAAGAAGCCTGAAATTTCCAAACAATAATTATCATCCTGACATCAGAAGAGTGTGCAGACTTGAAGACAAAAACAATACAGGGTAACATACTATAATATTGACTTTATTATAATTGAACTGAATTAAAATACTTGTGTGGATCCATTAAACACACATTTTCTTTTACATTCTTTAGTTGGACAATTTGTTAAAACACATTTTTTAGGTTCTACAGTCTGTTGCTTCAAATCTTTAGTTTATGCAATGACTATCTTAAATTTTCCCCAATTTATCCATTTTAATTTTACCATCTTGACATGCGTTTACCTGTGAGTAACACAGCAGATCTTCTGAACATACTTTTGGTGATCTTTAAGTATTCAATGTAACAATATCATACATCAGCTTTTTTCAAATTACTGTTGCAAATTGTTTAAACTAGTTCATGTAGAAAGCCTGTGGATTACCCCAAAAAAACTGCTGAAAACATAAATACTTAACAGGTTATTAACAAAATTCTGCCTAAACGCTAATATAATTCACACTCATAAATCTGTATTGTGTAGCAGAGAATTAGCAGCCACAGTCTACAGACATATTCAAACAGAGACGGAAAAAGTTATTCACAACCTGCTTAAACTTTTATATAAGTAAAAACTAATGTATTTTTTTTAACTACTGTGATGACACAGGTTATTTTAACCCTATAACAGTAAACCACTCTGCCACACAAGAAACTCTGACCCAGGCTTTGTAGTATCCTCTTTATCCAGACAGGTCCACCCAGGGTGGTAGTGTTAAAGGGGCACTACACCCTATATTACTTACTTTTTACAGTTAAATAAAATAATGATTACAGAGTTTTGGTGGCATATGATATCCATTTGGGTGATATTTTTACCAAAATCTATATTGTGTGTAAAAACTTCTTTTCCGTGGTTAAATTCAGTATTTTTGTCAGTTTGGACCTGAAAGTTCACTCTAGTCAAGTGCTGTGACCCCTCCCTAATCTTGACGACTTACTGCAGACACAACTCTGGGATCTATTATGTACATGGTGACAAGTATAGCAACAATTGATTGATTCTGGTACTACATTGTTTTAAAAAATGCCCATTAGTGTTTAATTTCTCTAGATTATCTTGTTAAAATGACCAAGAACAGCTTTCTGTCAATCACCGACATGTCCAATGCTGTCAATGTGTCCGTATTGTCTATGTCTTTAACTGGTCGTTCCATAGCTTTGGGAGGCAAATGGCTGTTCTGCGGGAGAGTCAGTCATAGCCATTGATTCCACTTTTTATGGCCACTAACGATGCATTTCAAAAAAGAACGGTGCTACAAGTACTGTAGCTGCCTCCGCAAAGTACTGAAAGATGAACAGAGGAATACTGATTAGCTGACTGCAGATGAGCAAAAAGGAAAGCACTGACAATGCAGAATAAGTGCATCTAGCTAATAAGCAGTTGACTCTGATGTTAGGAAAGGTTGATGTCAAAGTTCTCCAAGTCTTGTCCACTCAACATTTTCAACTCTAGGGGCTTTCAGTCTACACATTTTCATATTCTAAAATTACAACCTCAAATAAATGGTTAGCTGAATCTAAGGTAACAAAAAAACTGGCATTTGCATATGAAGCATAGTACAGTATTTAGTGTATTTATATAGTTTGTCTTTTAAAATATTTACTTTTATGCACAAAAATGTTGAATCAGACTCTGCATTAGGAGATAATATTAAAAGACTTCAGCTGCAACTGGTGAAAAGGTGATTTGGATATCTCTCGTCTTCCACGAGTGCAGGTGCAGCAGAGAAGCTACCTAAATGGATGTATGTAGTCTTGTTGATTTTGAGTGCATGTTTTAACACATCTATTGAACTTAGCTGGCTCTAGTTCATTAAAGTCAACTTGTTGACCTTCAGAATATTCATTTACATATTCATACGTACAAATGCACTTTAATCTAACAAGACCTGAGGCACAATGAATATTCAGTAATGTGTAGTGAATCGATAGTTTGTCTTACTGTCTCAGGCTTATGACAGCAAGATGATTTAAGTATTCAACACATGTTGAGAGGTGTTGGTGCAAGAACATTCTGGCCTGATAAGTGACAATTGAGGAGCATTGCAAAACACTTTCGTAAGTGTTGCTGTCCTTCTTATCCATTATATTGGATATGTCTTTCACATTTAAATGATTATTGATCCTAAAAACTTGTCAGAACTCATGTATTAGTATGAATTTAATGCTTAAGAAAGGGCACTATACTAATAACCGTTGAACGGACAGCATAAAGTGACTGGTCATTTTGAGGGAGGACATCCCATTGTTAAAGAAGGACTGGTGTCTTAACTGAGCATCTCACAATATTGGTCATTCATTAAATACAGTTAAAGGAAAAAGAAATGTTGTGAGATACTTTTTTTAACAGGCCAACAGCAACAAAAAGCAAAATTAATAAGTGGGGGGAAGGGCTGGTTTAAGTCCAGACACTCCGACACTATGCTCGTCAAACTGACAATTCATCAACCTAAAAAAATATGGGTCAGAGATAATCCGGGGAAAAATTAATCTAATCCCAGTCCATCTATCTTCAAATTATAAAACTGACAGCAGGAAGAGGAAATGCCATTAGAAAAATAAGATAAATTACGCGGAAAAATAAATCCACCCACTAATTTCAATGTGGATGAAAGAAGAGAGGTGTAACTTGTTCGAGTGTGATTGGAAATATTACTCATTATTCCTCTGTAGATAAAAATAATCTTCATGGAGTGGGCTTCTTCTTACATTACACAGTCTCTGAAAGGTGATATGACGGAGAAGGGTAACAATCTGATGCATGTATGCAAGTATGAGGTGGTTTGATGCTGCAGGGCAGTGCTACACAGAGCAACATGGATATAGAGAACAACTAAGCTATGTTAGGAGATATATGGACTTGATGAAAAATCTGGTTGTTAATGAGTAGGCACCACCCAACGTGCCATTAAAATAGAAATTTGCATTTTGAGCAAAATCTATTAGGTTTTATCTACTAGGCATCAGGTGCGTAAGCGGGCGTAATCTGACTAATGTGCGAGTATGAAGAATCAACCAGCAAGGCACATGTTTTGACGAATAACAGAGAAAAAAAAACACTTGATACTGATAGTGTGTGGGTTTGAATAATTATCACCTTGAAGACTGAAAGACACTGTCTGCTTAATGTATATTTACACCACACTTTCCTCATCAACTTTAAAACAGACTGTGAGTTTGGATGTCTGGATGGAAAGTGAATGGGACACTCAGGACAGGTAGAGGATCTCACAGAGAAGACCGTCAGGATATGAAGAGCTAATAGAACAAACGTGTATACAAAGGCCTGAGTTGAAGGTCAGTGCCCATGATGCCCACATACATTTCCAGCTGACTAAAGTCCATAAATTACAGTTAAATGGTTCCACTGGCTCTAACTATTTAGTAACTGTTTTAGATTGGATTAATAAAATCAAAGCTCCTGTAGTTTCCCTAATTGGAGTCAGACTAAATGTATTCTTTTTTTTTTATTTGCTTGTTCAGTGCTTCAATTTAGTGTGTTACTACAATTAATAATATGAATAATGGCTTCTTCTAAAATTCCTTGTATCACTTTGTATTTGTACATGTGACTATACCATTAGTGTACACAGCCATGCCAGTAGCTCTCCGAGGCTGTGCGCAGCTGTGCTTTGAGCCAACTTGCAGAATGCAAAAGCAGGAGTAGAATAAGTAGTGTGACAGACATGATTATTTTCTGCTTCTACAAAGACACAGTGAAGTTATGTTAAAGAAATAAAGCTACAAGTAAAGGACACAGGGATAAAGATGACTTTGGGAAGAGTGAGGGGTAGGAAGATGGGCACTTCACCTCTTTTGTAAAACAACCTTGAGTGTGTTGGTCTTATAAGAAGAAATAGGTGTATAACATCTTTATTCAATACTTCTATGAAGAGGTTTCTTTTTTTTTTTTAAAAACATCTTTACTGTCTCACTTTTATCTGCATCTGATGTTTCTTCCTATTGATTATTGAGTTTCAGTGCACAGCACATCAGCAGCTGACATTAAACGGCCAGCTCCAGCTCCAAGCATTTAACTGTTAATTCCCCAAATGGACACTAAAATGGTCTATGAATTTGATATTGAAAAACAAATACATAGGGAGATATGCTTGGATATTTGTTTACTGGTGACTCTTGATAAAGTTAATGATTCAGTTAACATAGCTACAAAATAAATACAAACTGAATTAGTGTAAAGGCAACAGATACAGTCGATTACATTGCTTCTCTCCAACTTCATAAAAATACTTAGGCTCCAATTAAATTTGATACAATTTATCCAACATTTATCTAATCTATTCTCCAATAAGTTGATTTCTTAATTGTCATGTAAATAGGAAACCTGGTTACTGTAATTGAGGCAGGGTATTAGAGAAACTTCCAACCATCCATTATCTTAACCACTTGTCGTCGTAAGGGTCACAGGAGTACTGGAGCCTATCCCAGGTGTCACTGGGCGAGAGGCGGGGTACACCCCAGACAGGTCACAAGTCTATAGCAGGGCTGACCTACAGAGACGAACAACCATTCACACCTACGGACAATTTAGAGTCACCAATTAACCCAACAATGCATGTCTTTGGATGGTGTGAGGAAGCTGAAGTACCCGGAGAAAACCCATGCAGACACGGGGAGAACATGCAAACTCCACACAGAAAGGCCGACTCGTGGATTCAAACCTGGGTCCTTCTTCCTGTTAGGCGAAAGTGCTAACCACTACACCACCATGCCGCCCTATTAGAGAAACTTGATTTAGCAAATTCAAAGTTACCAGGTTACTGGTAAACACTCTGATTGTATCAATCAACCACTAAGAACTAGTTACTTTCTACAGCAGAGATGTCTAATCATGTTTTGTAGAAGCACAGCGTGTTCATGTGATTTAAATGATTAGTTCTTAGAGGAGCAAACTTGTTGTACTCAGTTACTCTTCTGATCTAATGAAAGCAAGGTGTTTGGCACTTCACTGTACATAACTGTAGTGCTACCTGGCAGAAAAAAAAAAGAACTCAGCCTGGGGCAGTGCTTCTCCAATCATTTGCTATCACATGGAAGCAACTGTTTTGTCTGGATCTGTCTTGGCCTGTTTGCCTGTCAGGTTTTAGGGAAAGTATTTTGGGGTTAGTCCCTAATCACAGGTGATACTGCCGTAGTATACTGTGGTTTAAAAGTAAACCGCTGACTAAACATCCATGGCATGCAGAAACACGGTGCAAACCATTGTTGTGCTGCATGGGCAAACGAACCAAACCTGCAGCCAAACTTCACCGGCTTAGTTCTCAGCGGCCTCCTCAGCATGAACGTTTTTCATGGCCAATCGGAAAAGAGAAACAGTGAATGGACTAGTATGTTTTATCAAGGTGCCATCTGTACGTCTGCATGAGGGCTCTTCGCCACCATCTGTGTGTTGACATTACACTGAGTTCTGTCCTCTACTGTGACTGCTGTCTGAGCCCAGAAGGCAGGGCCAGACGCGCAGGTGCCACCACGGTGAAATAAGCTTTCTCATATGACCATTTGGCTTCTTTAATTCTATCAGGGGGGCTGATTACAAAAAATGAAAGGAGAAATGTTTCCCCTAGTAGTAAACATATTGTGAATACAAATACAGTATATGTGTGAAAATCAGGTCATAAAATAACCTGAAGAAGTCAGTGTTTGAACTCTGCGGTGGTGGGTCTCCAATGGTGGGAATATCACCAAGACTGACTGGACAACAATCAGACTTTTTATCCAGTCAGGGAGGTATTGTTGCCTTTTCTCAAAGGGAAACCTCAGCTTTGAAAGCATAACTGTGCACATCCCAGTTGACTTGAGTGTTGCACTTTGAAGAGAGATCAAGTTGCAAACTAGCAACTAGCAAGTGAATCAAAGACTCTAATGTTCCTGTGAGGGTTAAATTCATAGCAAGTAGTAGTGGCCTCACAGAACAGTGAACAGTGGACTTGTCCACAGTGACAACTGCTATGCATTGCAAATATCAAGCTTGTTTGACAGAGGGGACTCGCTCGGGAACAGCAGAGCTCTGACCTTCTGAGGATGGTAGAAATGACAGTCAGCCAAATTAATATTCTGATTATTTGACTTTTGCTGTCTCGAATGGGTATAAACCAGTAATGTTTGTGACACTGGAAATGACCCCTATTTGTTTAGCTTACCATTCTATTATTAACATTTTGTAACTTAAGCTAGTGTTAGCACGAGACTCAAAATTGATCCAGTCTGTTCTGTACAGGGCACCGATGATGTGTGATGAATGTGTGTGTGTGTGTGTGTGTGTGTGTGTTTGTGCAAGCGTCACAAAAAGACCGAGACAAAGAGATGGGGCTGGACTTGACCCCGCTGCTTCAGGGAACCCAATAATAACAGGTAATTTTCTTACAACTTAGACTCTCACTCCCTCTGGATAAATTTGGACAGTTTCATCCAGATGTGTTGCCTCTGGCCTATAAAGTTAGAAAATACACCTCATCTATTGTGGGATGATGAGTGTCTGGTATGGTCCTCTTCTTAAAAGCAGCAATTTCAAGATACAGGACATAAACATATAAGTAAACAACGACATTTACTTAAGCAGGCGAAGCAGAAAGGCTGAGACACAGAATTAATACACATCTCAAATAAACAAAAAGCTCAGTAACGTTTACGTAGTGCAGTTCTACGTGTCAGCAGCAATATGCATGAACAAGAACATAGACAAATAAGATATTGTTCAAACAGAGCATATCTTCAGTGGAGAAATGTAAGAGTAGGTAAGTGGATTACTGCTGTGAACACAGCATACCACATTCCTCCCTGTTCTGACCTATTATGTCTCCCTCTGGTCTTGTTTCTAAATCAAGGGTGATCGAGCCTTTTCAGCATGGCTGGACTTTTTTTTTTTTTTTTTAAACACAGTACCTCATCCATATCTGAATCTAATCCAAACTCATTTGAAGACGAGTAGAAACACAAATGTTATGTCACTGTTTTTCCAGCTTTTCATTTTCTCAAAGCTCCAAGTCAGAAGTAATGTTTATTTTCCTCACTCAGTATGACTTTCAATGTCATTTTCGTGGTGCTGGCTGCCCTTAAGAAATGAGTCCCAATAACTATACAGAAGCAGAGACTGAGAATCTTCACAGACACATACAGAAGCAGATACAGTACTGGGCTGTGGAAGCCAAAAGCCAAAAACAGGCTAAAAAGTACAGCACACTGCATTGCAAAAAACTTTCAACAAATGATGCTCAAAGTCTTGACACATTCTGAGTCATCAGTCTATTGAAACTATGACCAAACAGATTATAATCCCTTTTCTAAGTAATTATTTACATGTCTATGGGGTTTAAATACTGTCACCTGGAGCTGTGAACAAAAACAAATATTATTGGAGGTGCTGCAGTGACAGATGGAGAAGTGTTAAAACAGAACAAGGCTGTAACGCTCAGAGACACTGGACCAAATGGAGCTTCTCTTCCAGCTCTCCTAAAGTTTAAAAGATGATGAAACTCCAAGGTGTTTACCAGACTTAACAGAACGTGAATGTCATAATCCTGTCCTCCATAAAATCTTTTTTCTTTGAATGCTAATGCACCAGGAACATCCAAACGGCAATCCTTATCTTCAAATGAAAAAATAATGGTGGCATGAATAATGCAAGTGGCAAGAGTGCTGCCCATGAGTAAAGACAATGTATATGAATGGAGGAGTCCACATTAAGCCTCTTTAGCTTTATCTGCATTCATTGCTTTTTGACAGATGGGGTGCTCACGTGTTTCAATCAATCCATAGTTTTAACAAAATGCAAACAGTATCATGTGTCCAGTGTGTTTAGGTGGATATGAAGCTACCAGAGAGGAACAGGATAAGTACTGAGTTCAGTCTATGCTGGATAAAACGCAGGCTCTGCTTATAATAGGCTGAATAAGTCTGTAAAGCCTAATAAATTGTTAAGGATTCTAGGAGGCATGATGCCATGGTTAAAACTCACATTAACGACATCCACAAAAGACATTAAACTCGCCCACAGGTAAAGGTGAACAAACACACCACACCGTTAAACACTCACCTGTACAAGCGCTGCTACCACTTTCTTTGATTTCAGAGTCACGTCTGAGGTCCAGCGGTAAAGTTGGGAGTTTTCTTTTCTTCTCTCACAGTCAAAAAAACAAAAAACAAACAAACAAAAAAATCCGCCCCGTGAGAGACAAACGGGGGCAACCGGCGTGAAATGTAACGCGTGCGAGGCGTTTGGCACAACGGTGAACGCTGACAGCGGCGAAGTTTTACACCGAAAACAGCAGAGGAAAAAAAAAACAAGCGTGAAGCTAATAAAAGTCCCGGGTCGGGTGCTTTTTTTGGAGCCTCTCTCTCCGGGTTAAAAACGTGTCTCCTCGCGCCTTGTGGGCAGAGATACACACGCCACACACCGGTAGAGTGATTCAGCGCGGACTGATGATGGGAGGAGTGAGGGTCGCTCTTTTTATCTCCAGTCCTCCTGTACGGTGAGAGAGCGTCACTAGGGTGACTCTATCCCCGCTCTGCGTGTTCAAGGAGCCTCGTTGGCCGCACTGCTGTGCCGTTGTTACTTCTTTTAAATGAACTACATTCCCCAAAATAACATTTATCAAATTTTATTTTCAAGCTTTCAGAGTGACTTACTATTATTCTGTTTCACGAATCGAAGCCAAGTGTTCAGTATCACCCCCCGGTTTCTACAGTCGACAGTTCTTTTTAAATGAGAAAATCCCATGTACCGTGAACGCAACAGCAACAGCAGCTATCATTGAAACCACAAAAAAGTATGTTATCGATCAGTTTATTATCTTAACAGCGTAGCCTGTGCACTTTGACGATAAGAGAAAAGAATTGATTGTTAACACGTGAAATAAAGTAAAATGTCATAAACATTTCTGCGTCTAGAGCAGGTTTATTACTTTCACATGATCAGAGCAGTCTTATTTTCATTAAATCAGTTAGTACACAGTAACATGTGCCAAAAATGATGTCACACTATTATTCAGCCCCACAGGCTCCCTATCATGGGGCCTAAATCTGATAGGCTCCTTGATGGGGAACCTCCTCATAGTGTGTGTGTCTGTGTTTTCAATACTACATTTTTTAATAATAATAATGCTGCTTTTGTTCTCTTTGCTTTTTCATCTCTTTATTCTCCCCAAAACTGAATAAATCATTTTTTATTCATAACTGCTCATTCAGAGGGCCGCCTTTATCCTCATTTGATGTGATTGTTGTCCACTTCAATAAGTGGTGATGTCAGATTTACAGAAACTGTTAAAATAAGTTCCTTATTCACCAGGCAAATAAACAAAGTAAGCCAATAAACTACCATAGGGGTTACTGAGGCTTGTGCACTCTGTGTTTTCCAGGTTCAGACTTTGTCATCTTCAATCATATTGACACATACCAGATGACTCATTCAACCAAAGGGATTTATTGATTTTTGTCACAAGGACACCATCTGCAGTCATAATCAGAGACAGCACATGATATCAGCAGCGCCTCGTCATAGACCAGTTGACACACACAGTGGGACAGTTTGTCCCATTGAAGGTATCACTGATGGTGCCACAGTGCCGCTGGATGATTTTACATTTTAACGTCTTGTGTGAAGAATTTCTAGTAAACAAATTAAGGAAAAATATATATTTGCTTTGCAATAAATTTTGTTTTGACTACTGTGGACTTTATACACTTTGCACTGACCACACACATAAAATTTTATCCCACCTGACGTTGGAAAATCCAGGCAGTTGTTGCTGTGCTGTCCAGTGTTGGCAGCTCACACACTGTCATTATTATAGTTTTTAAATAAATTAAATTACAGTGTGTTTAGTTTTATTAAATTGACTGATTTTTTCTGGAGACTATGACATCAGAGATATTGAAAAGGTGAGAAGTGTGGTCTTTGGGTTCAATGAATTTATTATGTGAATTACAGGATGATACATTTATTTTACTTTTATTTACAGTATTAAGTTTCAGATCATTTTGTAAATTGACTTTGTGTTTGTGTGCATGTACAGTAAGTACATGTTCAGATGATTTGTAAACTATATTAAAATCAAATGTAAAATCCATGTAACATCCAGACAAGTGTGAGTAGATTCTGAAATTATGTGACCTGCCTTCTGGCCACGCATCTACTCATAGAGGCAGGCACACACACACACACACACACACAGACACAGACACCTAGATGTAGACCCCTCATGTGCATCTACCAGTGGGGAAGCATAGGAAATGTTCCTCTCAGGATGATTTCCTGTGGCATATCCCTATTTGATGTGGCTGACCTGGGCTTCCCTGCCTCTCTCTCTGCAGGTTGGTATTAGTCAGCAGCTCAAGGTGCAGAGCTTTGTTTTGAACTCCACCCATTTTAAAATGTCAGCCAGCATCCAGAGGCAGGAAGGGGGAGAATGACTGGTAGGGGTCTCCTCCGCAGGTGGCGTCATGCAATGCAGCAGGTCAGGCAAATAGTTTGTAACTGATTCTGAACAGAGGCAGAGGCTCACTAGAACAGGCATAAGGGGAATAACAAGAATACCAGATCAGATTGTATCGTCTAAATGCCAATACAACTGCCTGCTCTTACTTTGAAAATGTGCTGGAGATTTACAGCAGGGTATGATCTGTTCAGAGGCCTCACATCATCTGAGAGACTTTGTATAATAGTTACAGATTTCTGTGGGGAGTTGGCATGAAAATTACTACTTTGATCTGAAACAGCTGATCTAATATAAACTATCTCACAGGCAGAAGCCGGTGGAGCTGATTTCTGTTTCTGTTTTCTGTTGCCATAGTGAAATTATCCAGCCAGTATTTAACTATACCACTTTCTGTAGAGAATCAATTGTGAAATTATGAAACCAGAGACATGTATCTGTAACCCACAGTAGGGGTTCACCATGTCTATGACTCCTCTTAATGACTATAAACAGAGAAAGTGTTTTCTAAAAATGTGGAAGAGTAGCTGTTAGTACTCATAAATCAGGGAGGCTTGTTGTGAGTTTATCTTTGAGGATGCTGCAATTACAAAACTTTCTATGAAAAACCCCTACGACCTGGGGACAGGGCTTTATTTTGTTGCTTCTCACTCCATCTAGTGGCTGTTAGTCCACAGTACAATGCAGTAGCTGCTAGTGTGTCTGTGGTCAGAATCCTGCCACAGTTTAAGGTGATTTATATTCAACATCCTAATTTTCCTACAGACTACAAGAGTTGGTGGACATGGTGTTTTATTTATGCCGAAATATTGATATAGCATTTTTGTCATGCATCATTTATAATGTAAAACAAGAACTTACAAGACTGTGTCTGTATTTTAATGAAGGCTGAAGAAGAAGTTCAATTTAAAAATCCCAAGAGTAAAACACGGAATACACTTGAACTTGAATGTAGCCTTAATTAAGACGTTAATTACTATGAAGAAACTTTGGTGGCCTTTCAAACTTTTCCCACCAGGGGGCTTTTTCATTCTGTATTAACATCTGAGTGCTGCTGCATCAAGTTATATCTAAAAGAAACTTTTTATAGCTTTTTTACATGTATTTTTTAAGTGATAAAAATAAAAATGTAAAAATTCAGTTTTTACTGGAATAAGAATGAATGTTTTCAAAATGCTGGAGTAACTTTAACAATTAATTATGAACTTAAAGATGAAGTGTGGCGTGACAGGATACAGACAGTGGAGTGACTGTATAACTCTTTAACTATGAAAATTAAGTACACAATGCCAGGAGAACTAATTGACTTGTTTACTGATGGTTATTGATTAAGAGATTACAAAGGACATATTCCCTGTGAAGCACCAGTTATTTAATGCAGTTCAAGAGGTTGGTTAAAATTATCAGTCTTTTTCATTGGAGGAGCAAGTGGTCCAAGTAGTTGATATAAAACTCAGTTCATAAAACACTGCACTTGCTAGATTTCCATTTTATTGGTTATTGGTCATTATCAAAAACAAAGTCAGTCTGGTTTATACTGACAATGCACAAAGGCAGAAAAAACTGCATCAAGCTACACTCTGAACTCATAGACACAAACTTCATAGAGTTACATCATTCAGCAGAGCTGAAACATTTTTCAGGTCTTGCGTCATGATCTTTTTGGCAGCTGTGCTTTATACTTCCTTCAGTGGAGTCTTTGTGTCCAACATTTCCTGTGTATGGAGTCGTGCTGTAATAGTTTGTGGCAGACTACAAACAATGCAAATGGATATACAGCATATTTTTTATAAGATATTATATATATCTATACATATTATATGTATAGAAATATTGTCTACAAAGTTATTTTATTCTTTTCGAAACCTTAAACAATGTAGGAAATGTTTTGTCAAGGTAAATTTTGCTGTTCAAATAGTCTCTGAACAGTGTACAGGATGTATATATATGTATGTATGTATGGAATCAGTAAACAATACTGCAGCCCACATGGACAGTATATGTGAAAGATATAAGCAGGAAGAGAGATGTTTGGAAAACCCCTCAACTGAAGCAACAGGCTGCCAAAATCCTGTTGAGGTTTTTGTTTAAAGAACTAACACAGATGTTCAGAAAGGAAAGTGCGTGAACTCTGGTGTTTGTTCACAACCCCCATACCTGTCTCCTTTGCAGTACAACTGCAACTACTAAGCAACTGAATGAACTGTGCCATATAACAGAAGAAATATAAAAGATTTACTGCTTATAAAATGAATAATGGTTACCTTACATACTCCAGTTAATAATTCAGAATCATTCATTGATAATCCTGGTTGTGAAGGTGTAGAAATATATATATAATTCATCAGTTAAATGTATATAACAAACTGAACTGAAATGTACTAAATTGAACCTGATAGCAGACACCGTATTGATAGGTCCTCTCTTAGCAGCACTAAGAAAGACTGAGGATGGTTGGTGCTGAGGATATGTGTAATGACATCCAGATGCTGAATGGACTCCTGTCCTCATATAGGATTTCGCTGCTGCAGTTATGTAAGACTTGCTCCTCCCTCTAAGGTCTGGTATTTCTGCTGTTATGTTTGATTCTAGGGAGAAACGTGACACACACGTGCCTGAGTCTTCTGTTAATTAAATTTTTTTGTTACTGTGACATCTCAATCTCAGACTTTTATTTAGTGTTGTTTCTATTGCTACCATGTTTTTATGTATGTATGTATGTATGTATGCATGTATTTAGGCTGCTGGTGTTTGGTGATGATTTGGAAAAATTCTGGAAAATTCTTTATGCAGACACGTGCACAGACACGTAGACACTTGGTACATATTTAGACAGTATAAAGAAGATATTGTGAAAAGATTAGCATAGAAGTAACACACCTCCTGAATGAGCCCTATAGTTAAAGAAACAAAGAATTAGGATGTCATTCTCTTTTAAGTAAAAACACAATTGTGCATCGTTCTTGAATGCAGTAGATGCCTTTTAGCAGACATGATACTTCAGTATCACAATAACATCTTATATCTTAGCCTTCATACCACAGGTAAACAATGAAAAAATAGATTTTCTAGCCTAGAGTGTATTAGGCCATTTGACCAGACTTGTTTGACCCAGAGGTTGCCTTCATTCTGCACATGCTGAGGAATTTCAGTGCAAAGAAGAGGGAAGGTGCTGCAAACTGCTCCTGTGGCAAATCTTACAAAATCAAAAATGGTAGGTGGGCTCATAATGCCCAGAATATGAATTACGTGTAATGTGAGTTTTTAAATATTCTCTAAGATCCTAGTAATCATTCCTGGACTACATAGTTGACATTTGCAGATTTTATTCCCTCTTAAACTCTGGTAGAATGTTCTGGATGTCTCCCCTGACCAGTGACTAAAAATGTCAAGCCACACATCAGCAGACATGTCAGGACAATTTGCAGAGAGTTGCAAATGAGGAGGAGTTAAGGAATTAAGAGATTAATGGAATTCCTCCAGCTGAAAAAATAGTTTTTTGTGACATCAAGATCAATATTTTATACTTCAGGGGCCTATGTAATGCATTAACTTACCTGTTGAAGGTCTTGCTCTTTCATTAACATGATTTTGCGCAGACATTATTATAAATCTTGTGTTAAAGACTGAACAGATTTACACAAGTCATTACAACAAAACTTAATTTAAAAAAACAAAAACATTTTCCACAAGTTACGAAAGAAAGTCTTGGTCAGGACAAGGCAGTATTTATGGCAGTGGTTCTCCATCACATCCCCATCTTACAGCCACCCTGCAATCAGCAGCTGAGCTGAACCGACGTGGCACTGTGGGGGTGGGGCGGGGTGGGGGTAGGGGCCAGGTTGGAGATCTTCTGTGAAGCATGACTGCTACTGAATGAAGTTCTAGACGTTTCCATGTGAAATGAAACATCAGTATAATACATTCACTTAAGTTTAGCTAAACTATTCTTTTGCTTGTTCTCTGTGAACAATTACTTCTGTTCAGTGATGTTTTGTCTGCTGAGATTGCAGAAGAAACCAAAAGAGGCTCATACACTCAGAGTTGCACACAACTGCATAAAATTCTTTGACATGTTACAGACTGTATGCTCACGCTAATGAATCATCTAGTTTGTACTAAAACACTGTTTAATCTTCATCATTTTCAAGTGATGAAATCAGCTTTGGAGATTGAGTCAGCAAGAAGTATCAGGGTGCAGAGGCTGAAGTGTATTTCTGTATATCACTAGCTACGACTGATCCACCATCAGTTTTTTTTCTGAATTTCTGCCTGAAGATGCGCATGGAAAACTCTCAAAGCTGATCTCAGACCAGTGCTGAGGAGTTAATGTCTCTGATTACAGCCTGTGGCTCAATGGGGGATGTCCCAGTTCCCAACTTCCTGAGAAAAACACAGACACCCTCATTTAAATATCCCATTCCCACTTCTAGAAAGTTCTCTCTCAGGGTATATAGAGCAGGAGGCTGCGACTGTTAAGCTATCCACCGGACACAGCTCAGAAGAGAAACCCTGCGAATCTGTGCCAGGTAAGGATTGAAAGATAACTGCTAAAGCTTTGTTTTCAGGAAGGAATGCAGAGGGAGGAGGGCAGCTTTGTTGAATGGTTTAAAGTAACAGTGCAACATTTTTCTATTTTAGCCAGCTTGAAATCTACTGTTATTTCTCTGTCTGTTTCACCTGCATATTTCACAGGATTTCAGTTTGAATCGCAAGGAGAGCTGAAAGTTTTCATGCATCTTATCCTTCAACCTTAACTTAACATGAACTTTTTTGCATCTTGCATGTCACTGCTTTGCAGTCAATTTAAATGCATAAAGTATAATTAAATTAATTGAGGGAATTTATGTCTACTCAATCTGGCTTTGTCTTTAAAACCTAATCCATTTGATGATTAGAAGTCCGAATCGGGTCTAGAGAAATCTGTGTTGCTTGACTGTGGTGCATCTGATTGGATCAAGGTTTTGTTCTGAGTTACACACAGCCAATGAAATCAGTTCACGTGAATCTCACTGTGAATAAGTGATGACTATCTAGTATAACAACTTGATCTTAAATGTATTAAGTCTAAGGGTATAAGATTAGGACATCGAACTTAGAATTTAGAAGCAGACTTTATAGGAAAACTGTCTCAGTCAGAGCATGAATAATGTTTCACTGCCTGCTCTTTAGAGATTATTACATACGCCTCTTGTCTTTCAGAATGAAAATCGCAGACATGAAAACATCTGAAGGTATCTGAACATGATGCAGAAGTCATTTCTCCTGTATTTGTAATATGCAAATAACAGACAACATGTCTCTGTAAGGTGGAAGAGAGAGTCAAAACTGATTTTAGAGATGCCACTACAACATATAGCCTTAGGCTTTGCTTTTGGTCCTTTGTTTGAACAAGTGACGGGATGAGATAGACATAGCCTGCAGCAGCACACGCCCTTCTCTGGCAAAAAAGATGGCTTCAGAGTGCCACAACAATGAGTTCTCTTCTTTACTTCGACTCTTTCAAGAAGAATCCTTAAACCTGCCAGTCCTCCAGTGAAAATGTGCAACAGTTTGTAACAATTATGACAAATGTAGAGAACAGAGTGGTTTCATGTTGCAACCTTGAGTCAGCACAGAGCTTCACTCTGAGCTAACCCAGCCCACACAGAAGAAGAAGAAGTAACCCAGCCCTGCCTACAGTTTCCCATCCTAAACTGTTTCCTTGTAATTTTGTTTCAGCTAAATATTCACAAAATAGTAGCTTTAATAAATAAATATATTAAATTGATGATGAAATATTCAGATAGTTCTGAATATTTATGCAACAAAAAGATATTCTGACAATTGCCTTCCATCTCAACACAAATCAACACGTGTTTTAGTGATTTTACACATCCTACCCTCATAAAGTAATATTAATCAATTTTTTTTTGCTTTTGTTCCTTTTCACAGGCTGCTACAGCTGCTGTTGGAGACAGACAGGATGCGGATGATTAGTATTGTAACTCTTTGTCTGCTGGCCCTCGTGGCCTCCGCAGAGGACAAGAAGCTGAGCAGCCATGCCACCACGCTGGTTGATAATAGTGCCAACCTGGCCTTCAGGTATGTTACTGTGATTTTATTTCACTTTTATATTATATTTTACTTTTATACTGAATGAACTTTATGGTCCATTAAATTTTCACCATGTGGAACAAAAAATTGAAACAATTCTTGTTCTATTTTTTATTCAGCCTTTACCACAACATGGCAAAGGATAAAGATACAGAGAACATTGTCATCTCCCCTTTGGTGGTGGCTTCCTCTCTGGGAATGGTGGCTCTTGGTGGCAAGGCTTCCACTGCCTCCCAGGTCAAAACTGTCCTCAGTGCTGACAACCTGAAGGATGAGCATCTGCATACAGGGCTGTCTGAGTTGCTCTCTGAGGTAAGTACAACAATATAAAATAAATGAGCTCTTATCACCAACATGTATGTAACATTCCACCTAAATAATTTTGTTCTGGTACCACAGGAGGAATCATCCTCAAGATAGACTTTCAGTAGTTTCACTTTTTTTGCACATTTGTAACAGTTGCACATTTGCTCCTTCCTAGGTAAGTGATGCCAAAACACGCAACACTACCTGGAAGATCAACAACCGCCTCTACGGTCCCAGCTCTGTCTCCTTTGCTGATAATTTTGTGAAGACCAGCAAGAAGCACTACAACTATGACCACTCAAAAATAAACTTCAGGGACAAGAGGAGTGCAGTGAACTCCATCAATGAGTGGGCGGCCAAATCAACAGACGGCAAGCTGCCTGAGGTCACCAAGGATGTGCAGAACCCAGATGGAGCCATGATTGTCAATGCCATGTTCTTCAAGCGTGAGTATAAATAGTGTCTTTTATTTAAAGTGGAAACAAGAGATGTCAAAGGTTTGTGCAGGTGTGTAACTTTCTATATTTTGCCCCAAAGCTCACTGGGATGAAAAATTCCATGAGAAAATGGTGGACAACCGCGGCTTCCTTGTTACACGGTCACTGACTATTGGAGTTCCCATGATGCATCGTACAGGTGGGTTCCTCTATCATCTTTATATCTGATCTTAACTTATTATGTCTTGAAAACCGTTTAAAACAGACTCAACAAGAATGCAAACATGATAAGAGATTTGTTTTGTCTAACTGCTCTTCGCAGGTTTGTATGACTTCTACGAGGACACAGAGAACCGTATCTTTGTGCTGAGCATGCCTTTGGGCAAAAAGCAGGCCTCCATGATCTTCATCATGCCATACCATCTGGAGCCCCTGGAACGCCTGGAGAAACTCCTCACCAGGAAGCAGGTGGACACCTGGATCAGCAAGATGGAGAACAGGGGTGTGGCTATCTCCCTGCCCAAAATCTCTGTGGAAGTCAGCCACAATCTGCAGGTAAATGGTGGCAGTTTGACGGTTTTCACACCATAATATGTATCTAAAAATTAACCAACAACAAAGCTTTGAGCGACTCTGTATTTTCTCTTTTCTAGAAACATCTAGCTGAGCTCGGCCTGACTGAGGCCTTAGACAAAGCCAAGGCTGACCTGTCAAACATCTCAGGAAAGAAGGACCTCTACCTTTCTAACGTCTTTCACGCATCAGCCTTTGAGCTGGATGTTGAAGGAAACCCATATGACACCAGCATCTTTGGCACTGAAAAGCTGAGGAACCCCAAACTTTTCTATGCAGATCATCCTTTTATTTTCCTGGTGAAGGACAACAAGACCAACTCCATCCTGTATATTGGCAGAGTGGTTAGACCCAAAGGAAACAAGATGCGTGATGAGCTCTAATGTTAAAATTGTGACTTGTATTTGATAGCTTTGTGAAATTATGTCAGGATCCTGTGTGTGTGTGTGTGTGTGTGTAAATTTTCTTTGTATGACTGATAACTCATGAACACATTCCAATAAGTAATCTGTGGACTGAATATCTGAGCTTATTGTTTTAAACACACTAAACCTTCCAGTGGAACAGTTTTATTTACGGCATCGACCATAAGCCTCCCTCCAAGACTGAAAAACATAAATCACACAGAAAAACTCACATTTGTGCATTAAGATTTCCATGAAGATATGGAGGCTGGCACAGCAGACAGCATGCTTATATTAAGTATGATCTCTTTTTCTTTATACCCTGTTTTTGTCACTGTTGGTTCAGCTATGAACCATGTGCGTTTTCTTGCAATATCTTTAATGTTTAAAGAAAAAAAGATCTTTGCACAAGCTTGTTTTTACAGTTCTGCCTTACTCCTTGACATATTTAGCTCCAGCCTGCACTGAACTGTTCCTCTGCATATGCTGAGCTTGGAGAGGTGGCAAATGGCTGGTGCTTCATTTATGTTCCCTTGCCAACCATAATGTGTCATTTTGTTTCTGTCCCCAAATAAACTGTTGGAATTGTGTGATTATGTAAAGTATTTTGTTTTTAATTAAAAATAAAAAAAGAGCTTTATATGGCTGTGCTATTTTTGTACATGGGTCTGAAAACTATCCAAATGCAGTAGACACAGTCTTCTGGAGTGTTGAACACAGGAATGTGTGCTCACTAGAGTTAACATCTCAAAGGAAAAGGATAACAATCTTTCCAGTCCACTGGAGGTCAAACCCCTGGAATGCAGGGATTTGTCAGTGGCTGGCCTTTCCTTATATTGCTAATCTGCTGTAGATAAATATCCAGATAATTTTATGGTTCGTTTCTCTAACCATCACCAGCCTAAATACTAAAGTCGGTTCAGTCTTTGTTGATATACCCTCAACAAAATAAAAGCAGACTCTGCAGTGGATAAATTGGAGTGCAGGGTTCTCATGGTGAGTGGGAAACGTATTCCCCAGCAGTCCCAGCACCGTAGATACAAGGATGTTGCTACAAAAGGAGGTTGAAGAAACCTAAATCAGAACGTTGTAATACCTTTCACGTAGTCACTATCCCAAGGTTTTACAATTTGTCCAATTTTTTATCACGAAAACATGACGAAGCTTGCCTGAACAAATTTTCAAAGTGATGCAGTAGCTTTGTAAGAAATAAATGCTTTAGACAGGTTTCTGTGTTAGAGCTGTAGCACCACCATCTGGTTGTAAAGAGCAAAATGAGTAAAAAGCAGAGATGCATTAAAGATTTTACATTGTGCAATTTACATTGCAGTAATAATATACAAGACAAATACCAATATATAAATTACACAATATACCCATTTTTGACATTAACATGAAGTGGTACAGGAAATTATGTCCAAATCTTTTAAAGAAAACATGACAAGATTTCATATTTGGTGTTTGGGTCAAAACTTTCTCAAATACACATTTATCAAATAACATTTTAATTTGATATTATTTTTATTTTTTTTATTTTTAGTGTGAGCTCTTAGGCATTTTCTTCAATATTTTAATAATTTGTAATGAACAAGTACCTTCTTTTTTCATGTCTGAACATGTCTGAGCATTCAACGTACCTTAGCAGAACTCTTAATTCGAACACCAGGTGGTGCTCTGGATGAAGTGCACAGCTCATACAGTGCAACACCATAACACCTTAATGTGTTTTTTTTACATTCAACTTGTTATGACACAAATCAAATAAAATGCTGAAGAACTTACCATATAAATCATTATCCTGATCAACCTTAGTTTGTATAAATGATAAATTTGTATTATAGATCTCTTATTGACAGAGAACAAATACAGCAGAACTATCAAATCACTGAGACGTGTAGCACAAACAAGAAATTTAATTCAATTTACTTTAACCAGACTTATAGATACTGACACCAAGCATCATAGCAGTCAGTGTCAGAAGAATAAAACCATCAATTAAAAATGTGACATGTTTAACTAAACAGCCTTAAAATTAATTGAGTACAACAGAAAAGAAAATAACTCAATGTTTTCTCTGTATTGTCATTACTTTCCAAGTGCTGTCCTCTTTTTTATTAGTGTAAACTAATTAAAGGAATTTAGCTCCAAAAAACTGAAACAGGCTCTCAAACAGGACTGACTTCATTGTCATTCTCTGACAGTAGAAATAAAAGTGGCAAATGTCAGTGTTTTCTTTTGATAATTATATGTAGCAGCAGCCTTTGCCTCAAACTCTTAAATAGGACCAACAACATATATTTAGCCATACCTATGTAACAGCCTTACTTTTATATTCTATATGAGCCATGACAAACTAAAAACACAAAAGAAAAAAATAACATTTCATTTTTAAATAGGCCTTCGGGATGTTCAGTCTTCCGACAGGTGAACCTCTGGTTGTCCTGAAATAGGTGACCACTCAGTGGCCAGTGAGTGCAGAGAGAATAATGAATCAGTGCATCCTTAATTATGGGGCGGTGCACCTTCCTTGCGATTCTGGCAGCAGGTACGTAGGCAGGTATTGCAACAACTCTCATTAAATTAGCACCATCATGTTCTGCTGTGCTGGCTGCAGGCAGATTAGCCAGTCGATGGACAATCCTCTTGTCTGCATTAAGCCACAGTGAGAGGCTGGGAGGTGCTCTGTCCTCTGCCTGCCCCTCGCAGATCTTTTTCTCTGTCTTTCTTTGGATGTGCTGCTTTTACATTTTAACTTCACTTTCTGTCACTCAGACTTTTTTGTCCACTTGCCTGTTGGCTTTGCGGAAAAGTATCTTGATCTCTTCTGTCACCATCTCCTGCCAGTTATCCCTAGTTAAGACAGAGGGTGGTGTTAAAACCATTCTTGTGCTTTACAGAAACATTTATTTTTTAGCAAAGCTCCGGGATCAACAGAGGTGAAAATGTGATGAAGACATAGTACAAAGAAGACAGAAACACAACAAATGCTGCCACAAATAGTAAGATACGTGAGAGTTAATTATGAAAATGTGTCAACCACTAAAGCAAGAAACAAAGAGGGCTTTCTGCAATCTGCTTAATAAGATGTAATAATAAGATAAAAAATTAATGAGACCAATAGATCACAACCCAATCACTAAGATGTAGAAATCAATGGGAGGAAACAGTTTGTGTGCAAGTTCAAAGGTTGAATTTGGTCACATCAAACTGACAGCCACTGCACCAGTTCCACAACACAACACCAAATGGCATGCACATTTCTACCTTCTGTTTTGGGGCAAAGAAAGTCAAGCGTTTTTCTCAGTTTTCTCTCTCCTGTATGCAGCTATTTCCTTAGGGTTCAGCCCGTGATTGTCTTGCCTGAAGTAACATAGTTGCAGTTTGGATAAGTGTATCAGAGGCAGGCAGCAGTTGCACAATGACCAATTTTTTAGATGTAAAAACTAATTATTTTCTCAGGTTGATTGCTTGAAATCAGGGTAGCAATGGTATTGAAACAACTTTAGATCAGATGGGGCATGCTTCTTACAAAGTGAGTTTGTTCCTTATGTAATTTTAAACCCAATTAATATTTACACACATTTCATTAAATTGTTATTATTTAACTTGCATATAGAGTGACAGTGAATTTAAGCTCTTACCCTGGTTTAATCTCTGGTGGTTTTGGCAAAGGCTTTGTAAAGTTTGTTCTCCCCACAAGCCAGAATGTCTCTTCAATACCTTTACCCTGCAACAAACCAAAAAATAATAAATGGTCTCCTCTAAAATATTTATCTCCACTATGAAACTCTAACTATTTACCTTCAGCTCTGTCTTGCCTCTGACTTCTATTTTATAGCCCTCATTAAGAGAACGGAGGATCTTCACTGTACTCATATTCACATGGATTCTGTAAGCTGAGGGGAGAAAAGGATAGAAGAACAGACTGGAGCAAAACAAAACATGAAACAACAAAACCAGAACATGATGCGGGATGTGCACAGGATACTCACGCAGTCCAGTGGATTCCATACGAGAGGCAGTGTTGACGGTGTCTCCGAAAAGGCAGTAGCGAGGCATAGTCAGACCTACCACTCCAGCAACACATGGCCCTACAAACACACAAAATGTTATCCTGTGAAGATATATAGATATTCATATAGTGGACAATGTTATTAGGAGAGGGCAGAGTTGATGATGTATCACACTCAGTTTTTCTATTGGACATGTGGAGGCAGCATCTTACACACTTACTATATCTATTGGTTATTTCATGCATGTGTTTTGACATTGTACACATACATTGTAGGTGGGATAAAGGCGGTTTCAAGAGTGAGATTATGAACAACAGAAAGTATGATTCAACACAAATTTTACTATTGTGCTGGTATTACATCACTTGTATTAGTTCTTGTTCAGATGTTTTATATTAAGTCTTTTTCAGATTGCATTAATATACCACCATTATGATCTGTATATCCTCAACATGTACAAGCTCAGAAAAACTTTTACAACTAATATAGGAGTGACCTCCTCTTGCAGACAATGTCCTGCAGGTAATAGGTGAGATGGGTGAGATCATATGTTACCTTTGATGTGGAGCGCTATTACACAACACAGTATATGTAAATAAATGATGTAGAAAAGCATGCAGCTAGTTAATAAAAAAAGGTTTGTATTGGATCACCTGCTCAACTGCAGCAGAAGGTTAATTATTGTAAACAATGTGATAAGGACTCTGGTTTTGATCCAGCTTACCTGAGTGGATTCCTATTCGTATTCTGACAGGCACATCTGGCATGTGCCTCATATGGAAGGTTCCCACTGAGCTAAGGATGTTCAGAGACATGTTAGCGATCTCAGCAGCATGTTTGTTGCCGTTTTTCTTTGGCAGGCCTGATGCTACCATGTAAGCATCACCAATAGTCTCCACCTGGGCAATGTCAAAAAACATTTACACATATTTAGTTTTATTTCTTTTATGTATACGTGTCTCCGTATGTGTAGACAGATGCAGTTGATTAAAATAGTGTCATCTCAGAGAGATGATTTTTTAATCTACAAAAAAAAGTGTCTTTGTTCTTTGTATGTAAACAATGCAAACCCTTTGATCTAATAATGATTAAATATACAAATCTATGAATATCAGCTAAAGAAGGGAAGCTTAAATTCAACATCTTCTACCAGTGTGTTTAAAAATTTGAGTTTACAATAAATACTGGGCATTTTTTCTGACCTTGTAGACATCATGGTTACTGAGGACAGCATCAAACAGAGTGTAGAGGTCATTGAGAAGGTCAACCACCTCGATGGGATCACTGAGTGAGGAGATGGTGGTGAAGCCCACAATGTCGCTGAAGTAGATTGTCACCTGGTCAAAGTACTCTGGTTCTACTGTGGCACCAGTCTTTAGAGCCTCAGCTACAGAGCTGGAGAATAAATGGGTAGAAAAGTTACAGGAATTACAGCATCGGGGCATATTCACAGTGTGGATTGGATCATTGTGCGTGTTTTAACTCACAGTGGGAGCATCTCTGACAGTAACTTCTCTGTTCTCTGCTTCTCCACCTCTAGCTCCTCTGTTCTCTCTCTAATGAGGTCCTCCAGGTTGGAGCTGTACTGCTCCAGCATCCTCAGCATGGAGTCAATAATGTTGGTCTTCTTACCCTTGTTGATTATCTTGAACTAGTTGTGAAACAAAATTGCAGAACCATTTATGCTATATGTATATTTTAGAATTTGGTTTGTTGAATGTGACATTAACTGTAATCTTTGATAGAATAAGGCCACTATGGTATTTCCAAAAAGTTACCCTGTCAAAGATTTCATCAAATGTTGGCCTGCGGTCAGGAAGTTCACTCCAGCACTGCTTCATGAGTTGGATACATTCCAGCGGAGCCTGGTCTGGAGCCACAGTGGGGCGACACATTGGAGGAGGCTTCTTCACCTTACGTATGATCTCTGGTGAGAGGATGGAGGAGACAATTAATATTCTACCACCCTGCTGCATATAAGCTCTGTTCCAGTGGAAGAAAACAATTTTTAATAAAACTACATCAAAATGATGTAAATACTGGTGACATTTGCCTGAAATCTACACCTCAGTTATTCCAAACTTTACTTTAAACTGTGTGCTTCTGTTAATCTGCATCTCCTACACTGTTATAGATACTCACCTTCGGGTGGTAGACCCAGCATGCAGTATGGGGGCCCTCTGACCACCACCTCTTGAAGGATAATAGAAAAACTGTACACGTCTCCCTTGTAGGTACCTTTACGAGTGCTTGTAGGGTCTCTAAGAAACTCTGGAGCCATCCAAAATAGATCTGTGCAGAACAAAGAAAACATAATGTCAGTCACAACAAACAATTTTCAGCTGTGTCTTTGTGTATGAAATGTGTGGATTGAAAACCAGGCAGGTTCCTTCTACAAATGTACTCTACACGCAGTATGTAGTAGTTACAGAGATAAAGTTCTGTCCAAAGTAGAAGATACCTTCAGGTGGAGGATCTTCTAAAGGAGCTTTCTGAGACTCCAGCAGCTCATTGAAACCATAGTCAGTAACCTTGAGGACAAATCGCCCATCTACTATGCAGTTACGAGATTTTAGTCTGCCATGGGGGAATTCTCTGTGGTGAAGATATTTCATACCCTGAAAGCATAACATATTTCACTCATGAAGAAAATGCCATTTGAAATATCAGTAAAAAAATTAACTTGTGGTAAAATGACAAGCAGGGAGGTTATAAAAGAACAACATTAAATCACCTACAGCATTTTGTATGTACCTTGATAAGGTCAAGCACAAGTGAGGATTTGAACATCCAGTCTAACTTAACATCTTCATTCCTCAACAGGTCCTGCAGACTGCCCCGCGAGCAATGCTCTGTCACCACTGCAAACATGGAGCAGTCCGAGAAGAAGCCAAGGAATGGATTGACGTTCTCATTTCTCAGGTCCTTCATCTTAGAAGAAGATTAACAAGTTAAATGAATTATAGAAAAAAAAAGCTAGAATACCAAACATACCATATAATATTTTTTTATTAGTAGAACTCCGTAGTCTTTGAGACATCATGTAGTTTTTCCAAACAATTTAATTAATTACAGTGAAATGTGCAAGTAGAAGTTTTTTTTTCATGGTGCTCTACCTTTGTGAAAATCTTTGTGGTGCTCTGCTTCACCTCCTTGAACTGCCCCTCCTCAAATTTCTTCAACCAAACCCAGTCACCCTAGAAGAGAAGCAGTGTTGTGTGTCTTTACTAAGTAAGTATTATAAATTAAAAAAGACAGTTTTACTCCCTTAAAGATGTACTGAACTATTAGATATGTTAGTTATGTTTTTTGTTATGTTTCAATGTCTAAATGTGTCTGTTTGTTAATCAACATCTATGTGAGCACAAATTACCTTAATCTTATATTAAATCTGGACTTTTGTGCTGAAAAAAGTCTTCTTTTCATATATATTTTTAAATGATTTTATTAGACAGTACAAAAACACTAAGTTGCTTTAACTTCAATCAAATTCAAGAACTTGAACCTGAAACTTTACCCTAACCCCAAATATTTAACATTTATAGTTAAGAGCCCAGATATGGACTCCACAGTGATACTCTTCAGACACTCACTTACATACTTAGTGCACTTTTAAACATTTTGTATACAAGCTGCAGGAACAACTACAATGATTCCTACAGTTTAACCTACCTCATACACAGCTACATTTGTGGTCTCATGAGTTGCTGTCTGCATGCTGTTAACAGAGTGTGAGGGGTCTGCAGATTTCTCATCGAGAACACTCTTAGACTCACTCAGATCCTCTAAAGTGATTTTCTGTGAGACGTCAAACAAGGTGAGATGTGACATAAATTAGTTTTATCCTGACATTCAACATTTGATTACATCCACTGGATGTAGCTAAAAACATGGACAACAGATTAATGTGAGGTTGCTGCTTACCTTCTTGCTAAGCTGGGGGTTAATGAAAGTGAGATCCTCTAAGGTCAAGAGAATCCGATTGGGACCTTTGACCAGCTGGATTTGTTGGAGTCTCCTCCTGCCAGTGAGATTCAGCAAAGATAAGAAATTCATTTAACCAATGGTCGAATCCTAAGATTATCTCAGAGATCATCTTTGAAGCAAAAAAAAAAAAGAAAGACAATGAACAAGGAAAGTTCCTACCTATATTACTTTTATTTTCCTGTTAGGTAGTCACATTGGAAGATATAAATAGGAATTTTGAAAGAAGTAATCACTCAAAAAGTAAAATAAATGTTACTTTGCAAGATTGAAATAGGTCAAGAAAATCAATAGTGTTGATACATTCCAAACTCAAAAATGTTGGTTGTTTCTTTATTTAATTTCATTTTCACATCATCTTTCTTGTCCAGAGATGATCTCTGTGTTGTATATTGCTGCAGTGGCCTACTCCTTCAGTCTTTCTTTTTTACTATTAAGCATTTACACAGAACATCTGTAGAGTATCTGAGTTTGCAAATGCATCTTGCCTGATTCAAACATCCTTCTACTTGGGACAGTGAAGAGTTGAATCAGTTTCTATTTGTAGACTGTACCTGACATAAAGAGTTATACTGAGCCCTCCTACAGCCAGAATCAAGATGACAGAAAACACCACAATGATGTAGGTGACCTCCACACCTGATGATGAAAACAGGTAACTTGATGGTGTGGCAAGTGAGAATTGAGGAATACAGTAAATGACAAAAATCATAAAGAACATGTCATAAAACACATCCATGCAAACTCACGAGTACCCATGTTCACAATATATACGCATGCCAAAACAAAACATCTTACCACCAGTGCAGACTGCATTCTTTTCAAACCAGCAGCTGGAGTCTGGCGATGGAGACGATCCTCCTGGAAAATTAATGGACTTCCCTGCAAATTGAAGCACTTCAGACGTTAGATCCACCATATAGGTCTGGTAGAGCTGACTCCCTTTGTTGTTAGTGTCCAGGATGACATATTTCATCTTGACATTCCCACCAGTATCCACCTGGACCTTCTGGTTGAAGCCGTTGATTGTTGTGTTCTTTGTGAAGTAGGCCAGGTTTGAGCCTGATGGTGGCATGCCTGCTCTTCTGATATTGTGGATGGACTTAGCCAGCAGGTAGATGCTGTTATAGATGGTCCCAAAGAGTGGGTTAACCTACAAGGATGATTGAGGTGTGATGGTAAGGGCACAAAAGAAGGGATAAGTTGTTATTATATTGTTACAATTATCTGAAACTGTTCTCTCTACAAAAGTAGACCAAAAAATTATTGAATGTTTCAAGGCAGGACAGACATACACAGTTAGCAGTAGTAGTAAATGATGATGGAGTAAAGAAACTAATTATAGGATGTTTTCTGTATGATGAGCATGATTATAAATGAAGGGGAATGATGTGGTGAATGGCAACATTTAAAGTTTTGACAAATTACAAGACATGTAATACTGATATTCATTAAAAGAAATGCACAAATTAATTAACATAGCACATCAATGAACATTTTGTGGAGCTGTGGTGGAGAAATAGTATCGAAAATGAGGAAATTTGTATTAAAACCAACTTTGCACCCATTTGATTAGTCCAGCTTACACTGACCCATTATCTTTGGCTGGACTTTTGAATGTGCTTTTGCACATTTAGAGGACTGTAGATTGGGGCTATTAAGGGATCTCTTCACAGTCAGTGTCTGGACCAGAGGTGTCCAAAAAAAAAGGCCACTGTCCTGCTTGTTGTCCAGCCATTCCCACACTTGGATCTTTTGATTGGCTGAACACACCTGACCAGGTAATCAGCAGTGAGTAGGGCAGGGATAGCTGGAAAACAAGCAGGACAATGGCCCTTGAGGACCAGGATTGGACACCCCTGGTCTAGATGATTACAGAAACCAATAAATGGACAGTGTGTCTATGGTCATGTGATTACAGCTTTAAGACTGGAAAAAGTTGTAAACCCCTATACTTTAATTTGCTATTGTGACATTTAAGTGGTTCCTACCTGCTCTGCCTGTACAGCTAGCGTCAATTCCTCGCTCTTCTTGGCAGCAGTGAATGCTTCGTTGAAGGACAAAGGATCAGAGGCCATAGTGATAGTGAGCACTGCATCATAGGCTTCCCTCAGCCTGCTATTGTTTTGCAGGGGCCAGTAGGAGACATTTGTGTAGGGCACGCTGTATTGTAGGGTGTCGTAGGGTACAAACACATACTTCCCTGAAGTCAAACCCATTTTCTGTGCCTTGAGAAGGAAATTAGCCTGCTGCTCTCCTCCAAACAGGGCTGAGTGCATGCACATAATGATGACTGAAACAGACACAGTAGTGAAATGCTAACATATATGGATATATGTACAGACACTAGAAAGCAGTATTTTGTGTAGTTTTCATGTAGCACAAATTAGTAGGTGAATGGGGACAAGACATGCAATGGGAAAGGACCCTTACATGAATTATTACATTTAGTTACAGAACCTTCCCTTACGAGGACAAGCGGTTAAGATAATGGATGGATGGATGGAGTTACAGTACCTTTATCCTTGGACAGATGCTTTTTCAAGTGACAAAGTATTACCCTCCATCAGTGAGGTTTTATAAAAGGACTGAAGTAAACCACGGGTTAAAATGAGAGGTTGGGGTGCCCTGGGGAGGCACTAGTCATGTAATTTTCCGTTCAGTTTGCATTTAGCCTGGGTCCTTTGATTCTTGTTATTCCCAATCTCTCTTTCCCCTCTCTTACCTGTCATATCTCTACTTCTAACTTTCTATAGATGCGTAAACTGTTCATAAATAGAAGTGATCACTGTTGAAAAGAAAGTTTCTGTCCCTGTTCACTTGAACCACAAGGTCAAATATGCGTGAGTTAAAATAGCATCCTGGTCAGGATGTGTACACTACAGCTGTGATGCAGAATGGTCTGGTTCAGCAAATCAGCTGATGGTGTATTTTGCAATTGCAAGTTTGCAAGTTTTCATGGGTGATGTAACATCTGCTCCATATGATGCATTACAGTCAAATTATTTCAAAAAATACACTATTTTAGTACTGAATTATTTAGGAGCATATTCTACTTTTTTGACAATCTCTTTGATAAGACTTTAATACATAGTATAATGTTACAGCTACATTTTATCACTGTGTTGTATCCAGCTCTTTCCACTCAGACTCACCTTTGATCTCTCCTGCAGCCTGGATCTTCCTCAGTGTGCTCTCCACTTCTGTCTCATTTATACCAATAGATGCAACCAGACTAACAGGAAGCCCTTTAGTCCTCAGAGCAGTGGCCACTCTAACAGCAGTTTCGACCCAAATATCCTCATTGGATGAGACCACCACGACATTGGCCCACCTAAAGTGTTTCAACACTATGAACAACACGTCAGTGGGAAATGGCACTGTCCTCGCAAATGTGGTATATCCTGTGGCGGCGTCCAGCTCGCAACTGAGACAGCTATAGGAGAAAATGGCCTTATTCCAGTTCTTGGCTAGAAGAGAAGCTGAAGTACAGTATCCGGGGTTGGTGGGTCCCAGAAACACATTCGCCATCTTCTCATTGTAAATAAAGGCGGTGAGGGCTTTAGAGGTTTCACAAGGTTCCTGGAGAATGATGAAGTCAATTGTCAGACCCAGAGCAAGACTAGGGTCTCCGTTTATCCTGCTTACAGCGAGCCTGGCGGCCTCAGCAGGCAGGGACCTGTAGAACAGAGGGTCACAGTTCCAAGGTCCTAGGACCCCCACTTTGAATATTAAACAGCGGACACAACAAGGGAACGTCAACACCCCGAGGAGGACCCATAATAGAAAGTTATATAAGGGCAGTGAGGTTAAAGATGGTCTACTTTTCACCATGGGCGTACATGGATGGTTGGACTCCCATAGCGCGCCTCTGAAATTAGGAGGAATATGTTGCATTGTCCTTCCAGGGTGTCCAAGATAGTGAATCTTTGTGTTCACTATTAACTTATCAACTTACACCTTTTACACCTGCAAAATAAATGAAAATATTTGTCATTTTCAAAATAGAAGCTATTATGATTACTGAGCTCTGAATTTAAAAAAAATGAACCACTTACCATTTCTTTAATGCCATCAGGCCAGTCTCAAAGTCAGAGACAATCTTACAGGTGTCCTCTCGGATATGCTTTTCTGCCTCCACATAAGCTGTCAAGTAACCATCCGAAAACCTTATCTATTGACCCCAAAGCTCCACAGTGTCGCTCCAGTGAAGACTCAGCCAAGTCATTGTGTTTGGATTATGGGCTGAAAGTCACAGGAAGGACTCGGGCACTGCGTCTGTCGCGTTTAGAGACGACTTCAGCACCCTGGAGAGCTACTTAGTCCCGCAGTCAGCGCCTCTGAAGTCTCCTCTAGGTTTCCACAAACAGCTCTGTTCACAGGCATCTTATCTGAACAATGAGGAAAAATCACCAGTGGCCCCTGGTTCTCTTGCTTTCATATGTATATTTGAAAGAAAAAAAGAATATTGCATATTCCAGTTAAAAAGCAAATACAGTCTAAAGATGAACAATTCTTCCAAAAGTCATTTATGTGAATGAAAAAAATGGAAAAGGATTTGATGCATTGTCCATATAGGAGGTCAGTGTCAGCTACAGGCCCATTCATTTAAATCCCTCCAAAGTGACCTGGGTGAAAACACAGGTGTTACTCACTAATCCATTTTCAGTGAGGCGCAGTATAAGAGGATTGACAACAGGCCTTAGTAGTCTAGTCTAAAAGCCTTGTTATCGTACAGGCTGGAGAGGCAACGAGGTATTTTCCTACCATTCAAAATAGCACTATGGAAACTGTCATTTTGTCTCTAATCAGATGTGAAAATAATATGATACATCTATTAAATTCATGACCATAAAAATACAAAGTTATAGCCTAAATCTCAACATGTATATATATTGAATTTACAAACCTTTTCTGATGTGCAGAGTGGGGTCATTTGTCTTGCCATAGAAACACTTCAGCAATACTGCAGGAAGGCACCTGAACCATGCTTTAATTGGTCTAATATGCCCACAGCAGGTCCCACAGATTAAATGAATTTGAACCCTGGTGGAGTGGGAGTAATTAAAGATAACGAAGGGCTCTCCCTGTGGGTAGTGCAAGTTCTGATGTGTTTTGCCTGCGTCAGTCTTTCAACTCTTTTTTTGGAAAGTCACCACCAGTAAAGCAGTCTGCTGGCAAATGACTCCAAGAACAGCTGTTGCCACAACATCAACCCTTGGATGACAGTGGCTAATGCAAAAATATTGGCTGTGCAAAACCGCCAAAAAAACTTTTACCTGCAAAAGTAATTGTTATAAAACAAATAGCCGCAAATCGAAATATAGGTTAATGTAACTTCATGTAATTGTGCAGATCACCAATGTATATTTTTATGTGACCTGTGCTAAATTTGACCTTGTCATCCAAACCAAAACCAGACAAACTAAATGTGGAAACCTCCACATACATCCCTGGTTTAATTGTTTGACTGCTTTATATTCTGAAGGACTTTGTCAGCACCATAAGACTCTCAGGAGAAAATACCAGAGAATATATTCAGCAACATCAGGCTGCAACTGTATATGTATGAAAAACCCACCCTCTGTCTGCATTCATGTGTGTGTGTGTGTTTGTTTGGAAGACGTCACATATACAAAAACAATGCATCTGACCTTAGTCCTAACTGCTCACTTAAAGAAGAAACATTTTACAAATCCCATGGACAGAATTGATGTATGACTTCCTGTTTGTATAACAGACTTTCAAATTGCATTTCTGGATGCAGCAGCAGAGTGTGTTAATTGACAACAGTTTTCCAAAGTACTCCTGAGTCTATGTGGCTACATTCATCACAGTAGCTTGATGGTTTCTGATGTAATGCTACCAAAGGGCTCGAAGGTGACACATGTTCAGTAGTGGTTTCCACCCTTGGCATTTACCCACTGAGATTTCCCTGGAGTCACTGAGTCTTTTTACAATATACTGTAGATAGTGAACAACCTAAAATCTAAACTATACTTTCTGAAGTCCCAAGGTTTGGCATGAAGTGGTGACGACCCATTTTTGCTTACAAAGATCGAGCCTTTGGTGGATGCTCCATTTGTATGAGTTACTTGAATATTTTTGCCTCTGTCCTGATTTTATAAGTGTGTTGCCAGCATCAAACTCTAAATTTGCTTATATTTACAAAACTAAGTTGGTTAGCAAAAATGCAAATTTTTCCATTGTCAGATAAAGGTTGAAGCAACTGAATTTATATTGCGTTTTTAAAAAAGTCCCAACTTTTCAAGAAATAGGATTTTTCGAAATGTTACAAAAAGCACTAGTGCATTGTGTGCACATGGGATTGGAAAATGGTTCTACCTTTGTTGACCCATATCCCACATAAGCTGATGAGCCTCTTAAATGTAACACCTTGACACCACTGTCCTGCACCCAGGAATAGAGGACAGAAATGATGACTCAGCACAATGTCCATCCAGTGAGCAGTGAGCACAACACATCTGATGCTGCTCCTGAAATTAGCTTTATTTTAAAATAAACAGTAGTGAAAATGATGGAGACACACAGGGAAAGAATATTTTTAAGTCCTCTGCATGTTTTATGTTGATCTTAATGTGTGCATGGAAACAGCCCCTCAGTTGGGTAAAAACAATCCTTGAATGTTGCTTATGCTGCAATAGTGACTGCGATAGTTATATCAGTATGCATGAGGTACACTGGATCTGTCCTCTAACTCACAAAATAGGATAATATAAGTCCTATTCAGTAAGTTCAATGACTATTGTTTTTAAATGGGGAGAGTAATGTGAGTAAAATATGTGGCTGAAATTCTTAATGGCAGTGATCACTTTTAGGAAGGCATATTAAATTTATTCATGATTCATGCAGGATCAATACTAGTGACAAGCATATGCTGAACATATGCTAAACATATTTTTAAATGAAACCTTGTTTATTTACATTCATTCATTGTTTACATGGAGAGTTAATCCACATGCATTAATAAACTTTGGGTCAAAACTTAATCATGAATTAATGCCAAATGTTATAGATTTTAAATTTTTGTTATTTACAATGAAAGTGTGTTTTAATTGATTACTTTCTTTAAATGCAGCAGGCTTTACTCCAGACAGTAAATTCCATTTGAGGGCGACTTTAGCTCTGCTACCATCTAGTGGATATTGACGATGTGGTGGTTGTACCTTCCTGGATGCTACAAAAACAAGTTATCCTTTTCAAACTAGATTGAATATGGATGTTTTCCATAACACTTGCATAACAAGAGCTGAAAGTGTCTGCGTAACAGGAAAAACATGTATTTTGTATTTTTCTTAAGACGCAAACATCCACTTTATGTTTACTATTTTTTAAAGAAACTCTTCAAAACTGTAACTTTGGTTACGATTGCTCAACCAGTATGTTGGACACTTCAGTAGCTACACAATGACTATGTTCTGATGCAATAGTGCTATAATGAATTTAATTAATTAACACATAACAAGCTCAGTGTCCTGTAACTGAATGATAAATAAAAACTATACACGCTAATCACAATAGGGTAGGATTATCATCATAATAGTATATTGTGATTTTCTTTCATGGGTTCTGCGTGTATTTTTGTTCGTTTGCATTCTGTCTGCCAGCACACACCACTATCTTATCTTTACAGCTTTGAAGATTCCCAGACGGTATAACATGCAAGAGTTGTGTGTGTGTGTGTGTGTGTGTGTGTGTGTTCAAGTAGCTACATGTTTAACACCAAATGACATGTCAAAATAGGTTCCTGTTACTGTATGACATGCTTTTATTTGAGAGAATTCTCTCAAATGAAGTTATTATGCTTTGAAGCAATAATCTTGCATTTTTGTGAGTCCATTTGTGTTTAGACTGGAGGAAGCATGGAGGAGGAAGAGTGGAGAAAAGCAACAGCTGTTCACCATAATTCATGACACCTGACCTGTGTGTTTCTAAGTCTCCTTTTTGAGAACTTTATGTCTCATCTATCAGGAAATAGCTTTATATCTCCACAGTTTGCTGTGGTCTGCAACACACTATCATGCAGAGGAGCCAGTGGCCTAATGTGACAGATTGTGTTTGACTCTAATATGCATGTCTGCAATAGTGTTTGGAAATAAATTTCTGACTTATTTTCCTCATGATTGTAATAATTCATTGTTAGTCGGTAAAGATGAAGTTACTTTACGTAAACCTGCAGAATCTGTCTTGCACATTATGTCTCCCACACAAAATAAACGCTCGTTTTTTACACAGAACCAGAGCAGACATGCTGAGAGCACAGCAACAGGAAAAGTCAGTCGGAAATAACTGGGCTTCCGTTATTTCTCTTATCAGGTCTTTAAACCGAGAAGTTCAGGCGAAATGAGACAAACCCCTGCCTCCTTGCGCAACACTGTTCTTCAGCTCTTCTTTTCATGTGGGTTAGTTTGTGGCGTCTCCTCCTCCAGAGTGCGCACAGACCGACAAGCTGCGTCAAGCGTGAGACAGTAGACCGAGGTCAGGAAGTTACACATGTGAGCTTTTCTAAATAAAAGCCTGATATTTGTGAAAAAACCCCAAAACCCGACAGAAACAAATAACGTATGTGTGTAGAAAACAAAAAGAAATAATAAAAAAAGAGTTAACATCATTGTGGTGTAAAGTCGTGATTTGGCTAGGCTATAATAATATGATATGGAATAATGTAATAACATAACTACTCCATTATTATCAATAGTATATGTTTAGCAAAAAAGTCTAGTTAAAAACACTGAGAAACCTTTATCAAACACTACATTTGTATTTGAGTCGTTTTGTTTTGAAAGTCATCCACAGGAAGTGGAGTTTTTATTTTGTAAGATGGAGAACTTGACAGTGGTGAAGGGAGCCGAAGGCAGCCACCAGACGGCCAGGACTTTATGGGATGGGAACAGACGGAGTGTGTCCCAGTGTTTCCACCTTCTGGCAGTTTACTGTGGTGGAGCGGACACACAGAGGGATCTGCGGAGCTCATGTAGACCAGGAGACCGACGAACCACCGGGGGCACAGCAGCGCTACGAGGGGTCTGGAAAAAATGGGAACGGTGAAGTGAAAAAGAGCCGAAAAGCGGACTCAGAAGACGAAAAGGCACCAAAGTAAGTAACTCGGGTGATAAGTTTTAACGAGGAGGGTAAAGAAAGTAGAGCGTGTTTTATTTGCGGTGGAGTTTTTTCCTTTTCTGCTTGTGAGAAAGTGTCTGTGAGATCTTCGTCTATCGGTGGAGTTTTGGACAGAGAAACGCAGCAGACCAGCGGTCTATGTGGACAGATCAGATTTCAAATTTGCCCGTGTTTAAGAAACCGCCCCTGGTGTCCCGACTGTACTGTCCAGGCTCTTCTGTCCCGTTACCGCAAATTATAAAAACATACATAAATAAAAAAAAAAACTTGATGGAGTGTACAGACTGTAATGAATGGTGAGCGCAGATGTAACATGTGGAGTTGTGATTGACAACTTAAAGGGGCGGGGTCAACATTTACGATTTAAATTATTAACAGTGTATAGAGATTACATGATCGTAGTTTTGGATATTTAATCCGCATAGGCTGCATCAGAAGTCTTTGCTCTCTGCAAAGAAAATCTGACACATAGAGGTGTCCATGCAGTGAGGGTGTACCCGCCTCTTCACTTTCCAGGGCATGTTGATTCACTTTGTGGTAAAGCAGAGGAGACAGCAATACATTTGTCACAACTGCTCAGACTTTATGATGTAGGAGGGAGAAAAAGGCCGGAAACTGACTGGCACTGAAAAAGTTGCACATAAAGTCAGAAAGCAGAGCTCGTAAAGGCTTGTTTGGTCGGAATATGTGATGGTTTTATACTAGAAACAGTGATGGAAGTAGTATTTCTGACTTAAGGAAAAGTTGAAATCAGTGAAAAAGTAAAAGTCCTGTGTAACCCAAGTTTCTGGATGTGTGGCTCAGATGTTTCTGGGCTGTGGGTAGTAAGCGGGCAACAGTTTCTCTTGCAATAATCTTATTCAATCAGCACCAACACGGTAAGAAAGTACATTTCAACTTTACAATCCCAGAGCTTCACAACAGCTAAATATATCTAAAAGGCATACAGTACATATACTTCCTTCAAATTACTCTGCATTGAATAATAAACTGTGTCTCTTAACAACAGAAAAACAAAGCAAAACTCAGCTTAGCTTGTTAAAAATCTTGTGAAGCACCTTTTCAATCACCTTTTTTCTCTTCTCATTGAAAAAAAATTCTGGATTGAATATGGGAATATTGTTCATTTTAAAAGCTGAACTTCTCAAACAACATGTCTTTTTCTTTCCACCGTCACACCCATTCTCGTAAACGTGCTAAAATATGTAAAACCACACATCACATTTCTTAGAATAGCAGAATAGCCCTTGTCTGTATTAAATCATTATATCTTATTACTGAATTATTACTAATGGATTACTATTACTGAAGCTAATCAGCATTTTCATGTGATGGAGGTGACAGTATACTCTCATTATGTTTTATGCATAAAAAACAAACATTTAAACTAAACTGTAAAATAAATGTGGAGTAAAAAGAGCAATATTTCTTTCCCCTTGGGTACATTTGATAAAAATAGACAGATTCTGACTCTTTTCTGCTCGTCTACTAAGTTACACTAATTTTAAGATAAGATAAGACTTGAGAAAATTTGTGCGTTACCACAGCTCAAGTAAAGAGAGAATAAAAGAATAAAAAGTATATCAAGAAATACAAAATAAAATAAGACACTATATACAACGGAAGATGAAGTTTCTATGTACATGTATACACAGTATGCATTATGGATAGAGGGTTGTGGAAATATGCAAGTAAATAAATATCTATCTATCTATCTATAAATATAGACATGTACATGCACACACACACACGTGCATATATATATATATATATATTTATATACACATATACCTACACATATACATACACCCGTCCATACATATATAAGGTGCATTAGTGTCCAAGTGACTCATGACATCATGATGCGTTATAGAGTCTAACTGCTGTCGGGATGAATGATCTGCGAAAGCGCTCCTTCCTGCAGCGAGGGTGTTT
>JAUMHL010000005.1:11554257-11565318 GCA_032362345.1 Sandelia bainsii
TCTTTTCCCTGGATGTTCACCAGTGTTGTAGGGGGTGACTTCCTCCTGAAGTCTATGACCATCTCCTTCGTCTTGCTTCATAGTTACTTTACCATTTTATTTGACAAATAATAGGGTCATATTCTTCTCTATGTAGGCATAATTGGTATTATCCCCATAGCCTACTGTGACATGAACCATTTACACTGACAGAGTGGTCATAATTCAGGCTACTCAGTTAGCTGCACCTCCAGTGAATCTTTTATCACTTTTTCTGAAATACAGCCTCTTCAGGCTTTGCTAAAAGTACTTCAACCAGTCTCCTTGCTTGTGAATGTATTTATTCACCATCACTGTAGGCATCCTAATTGTTTTAAAACACTTAAGTACCATCTATTTAATTTAAATTCCCTGCCTCCTCCTCAGTGGCATGCATTAATTTGGCTTAAAAGGATTAGCGTGGCATCAATTTTCTAATTACACAGTATTCAGCCTTCAAGTTAAAGATTAAATTGGAACAGAGTGGTCTCAGTGACACGAAGAACACATCAGAGCACTGGAAGATACTGAACAAAACTGAGGGCTAGATGAGATCTGACACAGATACAAATAAATGTGTTACATTGGAGAAGTATGGAGATATTATATGGCCTCTTTCTCTCTTTTGCTTTAAATGTGGAGATTCTTACTTTACACATGTATTTAGATAAAGAAAATCCAGCTGGAAGGAAATCTTTTATTTGACTTTTGATAAGCATATTGCTCGTAGGCAATAAAATTCTGCTTTTATAATAACTTCTGCCACTGATAACACACTGCTGTAATTGGATTGTCACAGTGATAAAGTTTAACTGAATGCATTAATGTAGGTAAGTAAATAAATAAATTAACAACTAATAGCTGGAACCCAGCAGAGGTTTTCCCACGATAAATGTGTGAAAAAAACTTTGGAAGTGATAAGGTGTTGGGGTGTGATTTCACAGGCTGCTGCCAATTGGCTGCTAGGCTCCTAGGCTGGATTCACACAGACATTTGCCCAATGTTAAAATAATGCATGGGGCTGTGTTGGTGGGGGTGTTTTGTTTTCTGTAGAGGTGAGACAAATGAAATACGACCTGGGAAGTTCTGTTGGAGGAAAACCTCATTAGATATCAAAACACGGCACAGTGGCTTTTAATCACCACAGACAGGATTTTACAACTCACGAAAGTTATCCTGGTGAGAACTGTTTCATCTTCGGTCTTGACAGTATTGATGTAAACAAGGGTGCTGGATTCCTGGATGACGCCACATTGCATTACAGAAATAATTTAACACAGAGTGAAAGTCTGTGTGAATAGGACCTTTGTGCAGTTGGGTAACTGCAGTAGTCACAGCCTAATTTGAAAGCAGCACCAGCAGCAGTTACCTGAGATTTATTGGTGAGAGGTTGAGGAGAACACCTGTACAGAAAGTTCACAATCCTCGCTGAGGCAACAGAAAAGGAAAGCATGGAGGAAGAGATAAATATGACTGCAAGACGACACAGGGACAACCAGCTGCTGAAGATCAGATTTGCTAGATAAAAAAAAAAAATCTATGTTTAGTCTGAATATGGCTTCTTGGTGGTTTAGCAACAGGGCAGGTCTCTTTGAGGCCTGTAGTTAGTGTGAGGTGAAATCTTGTCATTTTAAAGAAGGCAGAGAAAGTCCTTATTATTATTATTATTATTATTATTAGTACACATACTATAACTATATGATGTTGTGTGTAAGTATAAGGAGTTTAGCAGTTGCTATAGAAACTGTAGGCGTAATAATAAGTTAATTTCCAAAACACTGTGCATAAAATCAGGGCACATAAAGCAGCTACTTTATAGCTTTATAATATGGAAAAAATAATTCCCCAGTTCACATATCAAGTTTTCCCTCTGTCCTTTATGTGGTTTATTAGCTTGTTAAATTTTGTTCAGTGAGTGAAAGATTTGTGTACACAGCTCAATTTGACAGTCATGAAACTTGCCCATTCATGTTTGGTCAAAACCTGCAGTTACACTCTGGCTTTGAGTAAAAAGACACCTTCAAATACTAACTTATCTTTACTGTATTTAATTTGTGGATTACATTACCTTTCTACTGTTTTTTTGTCCATGTGTACTGAAGACTGAAATAATGGTATAAAACAAACTCCTTCACTATCAGTATTACAAGCAGCCAGAAGTAGTAAGAAGTTCAGGAGTCAAAACAAAAGAAACACTGCACAGAGGTGAACAGCTTTGTTTAAGTAGACTTTTAACTGTGGTAATCAGCCTACATATGCTGAGCTACAAAAGCAGCTATAATCTCATCCTCTTACATAATCAAGATAACTAACCTTAACCCTTGTTAGATAAAACAGCTGTAACCTCAGTCACTGAGTGTGACTTAACTGCGCGCCTTAAAAGAGAGTTACTTAAAACACACACATCAGAGAGTATTATCATTTTACTGATTATTCCAAGGACATTACCAAATTACATTTCTTTGAAAGCCTGGATTTGCTTATTCAAAATTTGTACCCTCCTCTTAATTTAAATCTTGAGTATTGTGGGTAAACTTTGATGCTCTCAGTGTCCTGATTAATTCATTCAGGAACAAATGTCTTTAAGAGTGTGAGAACAAGCAAGAAAATTACAGTAGTTAACACATTGTGCCTTGACTTTGAGAGTCACTTGAAACGCTTTGAATGAACTTTTGAGACTTTAATTTAATTTCTCTCATGGCTTTAATGCTGCAACAATGTGAGTTGTGTGCTGTGTCATGCCAGGACAACTTGACCATGATTGTTCATTTCTACCTGTTACACAACTCCTAACCTCTGTCCAATTTTATACTTATTTGTTTTTGTGTGTGTGTGTGTGTGCGTGTGCGTGTGTGTGTGCGTGTGCGTACACGTTGCTTAAGTTAAAGTGGGAGAGCACTGTTCAGGTATCATTTACACACGAGAGCAGATACACAGAGAGGGACCTAGCAACAACAGAAGGAAGGTATGACAGGTTCTTCTCTGCTTTTAAATGAAGCTATTTCAAAGTAGTTTTTATTCATTAAACATTTGTGTATACTGTCGTTTATTCTCTTCTTTATGAATTTTTAGTGACATTTTTGTCAATATGTAGGCTTTGCTGTATTTTTGCTTTTAAATTATTAGATCATATGGGAATGTAGTTTTCTGAATGAGAAGCTGTTTTTGGTCTTAACTCAAAGGATAAGCTCAGAAAGTGGTCACACTTAATTTTAAGCTGGAGAGCCTTGATTTACAGTACACTGTTTTCATTTTTATAACCTTGCATGCTTATGTTAGTGGGTAAGCTAAGAAAGTGTAAATGAACTCTTTGATTTTAATCAGGTCGCATCCGTTGGGAAGTGGAGAGTTCGGGGAAACTGGGCCTACTCGGGTTGCACAAAAAAGCGTTAAGCCTTTTCACAAAGCTTAATGAACACTGTGAAGAGGGCATTTGCGCAAGGCTAGCACCTCTGAACAAGGTGTTCAAATCTGATCCGGTAATTGAGGCTATGGAGCTTTCTCAAGCAGTGATTATATCCTGAAAGCTGATTTAAACCTGATAAAGGGCCATTTTCATTACTTTTGAACCTCAGTGGGAGTGACATGGTTGAAAAGGTTTAAAATATAAATAATGTTTGTTTTTTTCTCCCCAGAAAATAATGGCTCTGCTCCTGTGCTTTCGCCTGTTGCTGCTGGCAGTTGTCCAGTCCAGCGCTGTCAAGAACTGCCACCCTGGTTGCCGCTGTGAGGTGGAAAGCTTTGGCCTGTTTGACAGCTTCAGCCTCACCAGAGTGGACTGTCGAGGGCTGGGACCCAGCATCACCATGCCCGTCCCCATCCCTCTGGACACGGCCCACTTGGACCTGTCCTCCAACAACATGGGTCCGCTCAGTGATACCATGTTAGCTGGTCCAGGCTACACCACCCTTGTTAGCTTAGACCTCAGCAGCAACCATGTAACAAAGGTCAGTGGTAGAAGCAATTCATGCATCATCTAAAATCTATGTCTGTGTAACATTTGAATAAAAAATGCATCATTCTTTCTCATACTAATCAAAAAATGAATTCAAATCTATCCAGTATTTATTCAATACAGTGTTACAGTGTTAGTTCACTATATCCACTTTCATTTACAGCATCTTTAACTGCAGCAGGCAGCTATTTTCAACATGGTAGACAGACAAGGCTAGCAGTAGCATTTAGTAGCTAAAGATCTAGATACCTCAGATGTTGGTTGATTTTAAATCAGAGTTAAAAGGAGAGTAAATATTATTATTATATACATTCATCAGATGGACATAAGCATCGCTATAAAGTATAAACCCCATTTCCAGAAAAGTTGGGAATTTTTCTAAAAACTTTTTTTAGGTGTGCTGCAGGCGTCAAACTCTTGTCAGTGAAAGCACTGAAAATCTTTTCTTTGTGCTTTCTATTGCATTTTAGCAAAAGCCCCAGCCTTTCCAGAAATGGGGTTTGTAAAAGTTAAATATTTCTCTGTGTGCTGGATGTGCAACTAGGAAACTTATCAGTTTTCCCTCAAGTTGTCAGAAATCATTTATTATGAATTAAGGAGCCTTTTCTACATGTACTACTGAACTATTCGTTTTTACATTTTGTACATTTTTATAATAAAAAAGCAATACATCAGATAATAACTTGGCCTTTTAGAAATTTGAACTAACTTAGGGCTGGGCGATATATCGATATTTTAAAATAATCGCTAACTTCAAAATGAGATATCAAATGAATATCATAAAACTAGATAGAGCTCTTTTGCCTCTTTCCTGTTTTGCTCTCTGACAACTCAAAGACAGCCCCGCCCGCCAAGTTCCCCCTCTGAACACAACTCACAGCCCGCCCCTTCACAGCGCTTCAAGAAAGCAGCGGAGAAGGAAGAAAGCAGGAGGGGCGGTGAGGAGGAGAGGAGCAGGTTGGTATATGTCGAAGCAGTAACTCAATCATCTGGAGGTAGTTGGGATTCTAAGCATCAGAATAATGTGTTTTGTAGAGAATGCAGAAAACAAGTTCCAATGAAAGCTTCGAGCACTTTAAATCTTTTTCTCCATTTACAATAGCGCCAAGAGAAGCAGTACGAACAGTGTGTTAAACTGCGTGCTGCCATCGCGGCCGTGAAGCCGCCTAAACCCCCTGCCCCGAAACAAACCACACTACAAAGCTCTTACACTCGTGAAAAAGCGAGAAGTGGAACATTACCAAAGCAGTAGCTTATCATATCGCTAAAGACATGGTCCCTACATTAACAGTGGAACAACACGGCTTTATACGGTGCATAAAAGGGCACATTCTTTTTTTAATAACTCTTAATTGATTAATCAGCAATGTAGCTTTTTTTTTTTACAAAACCTATTTCATATGTGCCAAATTTGTCTAAACTGCCAATAGTTTGTCATATATTAATTAAATAACTATGACATTTGGAACATGTAAATTTGTCCCATAGTTGTCTATTTGTAATTACTTTAATGGATCGAAAAATATCAAGATATATATCGTATATCGCCATTCAGCTTAAAAATATCGAGATATGAGTTTTGGTCCATATCGCCCAGCCCTAAACTAACTTTTTACCAACTGAAATGTACAGACAGAATCAGCCTGTGCTGCCGTGCACTTCCAGTAAGTTGCATAGAGGACTACAGAATTTCAACTGACTAATCAATCAGTCAGTGGAGAAAAAAATCAGTGTTGGTAATTACATACTTTTACCTAACATTTTCAGTGCACGACTTTATTAGTACTTTTCTTTAAGTTTCGGATGACATTAATTCCTCCACTACTGTTGCAAAAATCCTGTTTTCATTCATTTAAGGGTCCCTGTAAGTGATAATAAAAATAAGTGTGTTAAAGCTCAACTGTTAAAATATTTGTTTTAATTTTCCCTTTTTAAATATCTTCCCTGCCTTTTCATTTTCAGATAAGCCCTAATGCTTTGTCAAAGCTGCGCTACCTGGAGACTCTGGATCTGAGCCACAACAACCTGGAGAAGCTCTCTGCGGGCTGCTTCTCTGGTCTCCCTCTTGCTGAAGTTGACCTCAGCCACAACAGTTTCCAGGAGTTTGACATGGAAATATTTGCTACTAAAATTAATAGTGAACCTGTCAGTGTGGACCTTTCTAATAACAAGCTTGTGTCAGTCTCTACAACTGTGCATGGAAGAGTGTTACACATTCAAAGCTTAAATCTGTCAACAAACTTGTTGTCTAGTGTACCAAAGCTTGAAGGACTTCCACTGAGGTACCTCAATCTGGATGGTAACCCTATCAAACAGATCAATGATGGAGCCTTTGCTCAGCTCAAAGATCTTGTGTATTTATCCATCAGTGGCCTCCAAGAGCTTCAAGAAATCGAGCCTTTCAGCTTCAAAGGCCTGCAGAGCCTCCAGGTTCTGGACCTCTTAAATAACCCCAAGCTGAAGTCTCTGAGTCCTGCTGTCTTTAATGGACTGGACTCTCTGCAGGAGCTCAATTTGTCTGGCTGTGGTGTGGCATCCTTGCCAAATAACATGCTAACCTACCTGCCCAGTATTAAGAGTATTGCACTGGGTAGAAGCATCCAGTGCTGGAGGACCCAAAAACAGGGGCAGTTCCACCGGCAGTTGGGGCAAGTCCAGAACAATGAGGTGCTGAACTGTAATATGGAAGGTGTTGTATCTTGAGACTGTACCTGTGGACATGGACCACCCTTTACAACCCTGATGCCAGAGCTGTGCCTTATCTGCTTTGATATGCAAAAATGCTTTTATGTTACTTTCTCAGTTCAAGGTAAAATTTTGGAATATGTCTTAAAGTTTTAACATAGCCTTCATCGACGTTTGACACAAGTATCATAAACGCTGGACCTTTTAGGAAAAAACATACAAAAACAATTTATTTTACACATTAATATACAGTATAGTCTAAACTGGTAGAGAAACTTCCATGAACCCAAAACATTAGGAAATGTTCATACTGTCATTTAAAGTGGGACCATATTAAATGTTATTTGCACATAATCCACATTTGCTCATAATATCCACACTGATGAATATTTCACCACTGTTGACCACTAAAGATTTTTCATTTGACTTTGAATGTAATGGATTACTCGAACCATTAAAGGAATGGTTCCACATTTTCAGCTTTCTAGATAAGAGCTAGATGAGGAGATTGATGAGAAGTATCCAGTCAGCTTAACTTAGCACAGAGACTGGATGAAACATCTAGATTGGCTCTGTCTGAAGGTAACAAAATCAACCTTACTGTTGTCCCCAGATAACCACAGTTTCACCTTGCTTCCAGTCATTGCTAAGTAAAGCTAACTGACTAACGGTTGTAGCTTAACATTTACTGTACAGCTGTAAAAGTGGTATCAAACATCTAATTTTTCTCTTGGCCTGTATGGGCAACTCACATTTGACTTTTTACATAGAATGTAAATACCTAGTTAAGGGTAAATATGTTTTTGTTTTAAATCCACAAAATGACCATTTTATTACTTGATTTTTTGTCTATAAACACCAGGCAAAACGTCTTGTCCATTACATGTGGATAATTGGAACAATGACACTAAGTTTGGGTTACAACCTTTGTGAATTGGGTGCATGAAGCCTTTGACATGGTCATCGATCTGTGTTACACAACAGGAGTAAACAAACTGTGTTCATGTTGACCAATAATTTATTTTGACCTCTTGTCAGACCAGTTTCCAGTTAAACAGTAGAGTTGTTTTAAAACCCATCTGACGAATGAAATCTGAAACATATTTGGTTCTAAAGTGAGTGAGCTGCGCTGTGCTGTCACTGGTACCTTAGAATTCCTGTGGTATTTCTAGAAGGACAATCAGCCTCAAGACTGCATATTAGGGTTTGTGAATGTGACCAATCTCTAAAGGTTCCGATTTGATTTTGAGATTTTCACTTGGTTAATTATGAAATCTGATTAGCCCAGTATTTCTGTAAAAGTTAAAATTTTTATGTATGTAATTATATTGTATATATCTTTATAAATATATATAAATCACATGTGTAATAAACTTGACTGCTCTCAGACTTGTGGCTTGAATGGCTGCAGTTACTCATGTTCTCTGTGACGAAAAAAGGGCAACAATTGTTAGGTGTGTCAGGAGGGAAGCATAAACACACATTAAAAACAGAACCACATATAAGAAAAGATTGTGTCAGTATATTTTACATTTTACTGGAAATTCTGTTTTTCAGAGCAGTCTGTGATTTATTTCCATACACAGAGCTGACTCATAGGGTGTGACTCTACAAGACACGAGGAAAGCTAAGATCTAAGGCTTTTTACTCTTACAGCAGGATCTTCACTTTGCTACATTTAAGTAACTTTTCTTTATTTACTTGCAAACACACATTTGTAATCATGAATTGTCCTCAAAACCCTGGGTTTGGCAGGTTACTATACTAAACCAGGCTGGTAACCTGCCAGGGAGGTGACTGGAAGGAGGTGAGTAACAAAATGGGGAAAGAAGGAGAATGATCCAGGTTTCAGTCACAGCTTGCAGATCTTCTGCGTGTGCCTGCCAGTGATTGTTTGTCCTGTGAGAGAGAGAAAATATTTACATTTTGCCCTCCTTGCTTTCAAATTCCAAGACAGAAACAGTAAAAAAAAAAAGGCAAACCAAACCCAGGACTTTTCAGAGATTGCAACATAGCTGTGCCACATGATGAAAATTGAGCTTGATTTATATAGAGGTTGGTTTGTAAACAACTTAAAAAATCCTCCAGTTGTCTCACCTTTGAGTTGATTCGTGTTTGTTTATGTGTGAATATCACTCTGTTCTCTTCAAGTGGCTGCCTGAGATCCCACAGTGGTTTGACCCCTTTGCAGGAAACACTTCCAGATGTTTGTGCTTTTTTGTGAATCTCCTGAAGCACTGGCATGTTGAAACTTAAGGACTTAAATATCCATCAGAAACTGGCTTTCAGGAAATGCACAGCACAGCAAATCAGGTTATAACTCAAATGAAATATTGAGATAAAAAAAAGTAAGACAATAATCAGAAAGTTGCACTGAATGAAGATCAGGTTTGCTCCTAACAATGCCCCATGTCTTGTCTGGGACATGCACCCATGTGTTGACGTGCAACGTGTATGATACATTTAGACAAGTAAGTTTGTAACCTCCGTCCAAAGGAAACACACAATGTAACACAATATGTGACGTCTCTTTTTTACGATGCTTTACAGGTGAAAGTTTCCCACAGACAAATCGATACAGATCTTGGCAGAAATGTTGACATCTCTTGTGAAATCTCGAAAACAAACTCTGGTGAACTCGCAAAAAGAAAACCGCACATGGAATTTGACGCTACACGACTGAACGTGAAAATTAAGAAACACATGTATTAAAATGCATCCACAGAACAATGTTGAAGCTTCATGTTTTATCTCTTAATGGCATCTCATATTTGTGGTTTTGAAGCGCCTTTTCACAAATACAGTAACTTCAACAAAAGACCTGTTTTTAGGTTTCTCTTTGTGGATCAGGTTGAAACTGGGTCGACTGAAGTAGTGACCGTGTGAGCCATGTTTTCAGTCACGTTTTCAGATGATGTTTGGAAAAAAAAAAAAGTGTTTGCAGCTGAATTATGTGCGGGTGTTTAGGGTGTAATCATTACCAAACAAACAGCAGTTCACATTTATACAAGTTTGTTCAAGATTCATGTCTTACCTAAACATTTACTCAAAAACAAACTTTATTTACCTGCTTTTCATGTTCTTGTGTTGTTCTTCAGAGCACATCAGCAGAGGAAAGAGGATTTAAAATATCATAATTAATCTTTCTTTTTCCAACATCTTTAATTTATGCTTTTTGCATTGTGCTGATGTGGGACATGCAAGTGAAGAAATCAAAACGTAACGTGCTTCTCTGCAGTGTTCTGGCTCTGAGATTTAATTACTTCAAAGCAGAGGGAGGCTTTGAACTGTGTATTATTAATTCAGACAAGCAGAACCAGGGTGTCTTTATTAAGTGCTCTGCTCTTGCTTGAACAGCTATCAAACAAATGTAATTTGACCTTCCTGGATAGCTCCTCTGGAGGATCAAGCTATCCAAGCAGCTAATTCACTTTGCTTCAACAATGAGCGCATACCGCTCCAAACACTGCAGGGTTTTACTTTTCAATCCCAAAGGCAGGAGTGAAATCCAAGAGTGTGCTTTTAGGAGTATAGTTTCTAAAGCTGCTGTACAGAAATTAAGAGTCAATATTTGTTTAAGCTGAGAATAATCTTTTTTTAATTTCAAGCAGGGTGGAGTTGAATCATCTGACTAGAGTGATGAATTGATTCTCTAAATGCCCTTTGGCTCGATGTGCTGCTGTGTCAATCAGCACCAAGGAACGGTGTCAGCAGACCGCAGCTCAGCACAGAGGTTTTGTTTGTCAGACAAACAAAAGATCAACAGTGTTTGTTTTTCCAGGAGCCGCTAAAGCTGTTGAAGTTTGAACCACTATTTGTCATATGTTCCTTGTGTAAATAACTGTTGAATGCAAATAAGTATAGACATTCACATGTGCCTGTAACAATGAAAATACAATACATTCAATTAGGTTTTAAACTCTATTTAGTTTATATTTAGCCTGCTACACAAAATAAATGCATTCACTTTTACGTCAATTACTAGATCATTTAAAGCCTTGAAGTATGTTTTTTTCGTGTGGTAATTTACATGTTGTAGTATTTGTTTAAACAATTTTGTGACATGTGATTGAATCTTTGATGTATTTGTTTTAATGTCTTCTTCTATTTAATATCTTAATTTCTAATGTTTTAAAATGAAGAAATTTAAATCAATTTTTCTATTTTTGTCCTTTGTCCAAGGATTCAAGGGTTCTTTATTGTCATTCTCACATGAGATATGAAAGAATGAAACAGCGAACTCAGCTCAAGGTGCATATTGTGAGACAGATAAGAACAATAAAGAGAAATAAATAAAATATACAACAAATGAGTAGATAGCAGCAGTGGGAGTATTGTGTAATAGTGCAGGAATGTGTATGTGCAATGTAATAGTGCAAGAATGTATATGTGCAATGTGCAAT
>JAUMHL010000005.1:11565418-11585360 GCA_032362345.1 Sandelia bainsii
GCCACGCCGTGCTGCCCTGAGTGCAGTAGCATCCCCTGACTTAAATGCAGTGTCCCGTGTGTGTAATAAGGAACGCAATACTGTTCCTTACAGTATATAGGAACATCTGACAGTGTTATCACAGTTTGCTCTGATTAGTTCAGTAGCTTGATTCCCACTCACACAACTGAATGATTTTTTCTTGAGTTTTTTTTCTTTTTTTTAATCAAGAACCTGTAGTTTTTTGGAGGTGCATATCCTACACCATATTTGTCTGTCACAATCTGAAACATGCACAATCTGAGACAACGGATCACAAGTAAACAGTGTTGTTTTAAGGGTTCATGATCAAACTGTTGTACCACAGTTCTTTTACAGTATTATGCAGATTTTTGTATTTTGCTAAACGAGCTTCTCACTCTCAAGTTAGGAAGGTTCCCATCAGCTGCTCACAAAGCTGTGTTCAACATCTGTAACCTAGCTGGAAGATGAGGTCATAGTTTGTGAAATAGAGAGAGAACAATTGTTTGCTGATGTGGTGACATTATTGAGCTTTCCCATTTAATAAAAAATGACACACTGTACCTTATATTATTATTATTTTACTATGCATATGCACATTTATTATAAAAATATATATTTTTTATAACTAAAAGTATTTTTTAATGTGACACATCTGAAGGTGGAATTTTATCTCTCTTTTGCTATCTTACAGTCTACATTACTAACTACAACCTTGCTGCTACAGTTTCAGGTTATCAGTTGCTTTATCTATAACATGTGACATCAGGTATGTGAGAAAAACATGACTTTGCTTGTGACGGAACAAGTCCTGGAACATGTAGCTCACATACAACTGGCTTTTTTCCATTTTGGTTATCAGTGTACCGGAACAAACAATTTTGATTGACAAATTAAATTTTTAAACAGAAGAAAACCATCATTACTTCTTTTAACATCTTCACACATAAGTTCTATTTTCAATTGCATTTTTTTGTCAGAACTGTTAGCCTAGCTTTCATAATAAACTACTAATATTTACATTTTCACAAATGATTTATCTTGCATGAGATCAAATGTTTTACTAATGGAAAACATTTTTGCAATCAAATACCTTCTGTTGTCTAACCCCAAATGGCTGTTACATGATCCGCTGTCATTCCAATGACATAAGGTCCGTTGATGAATTTATTGGTTTGTTTTACAACACAGCTGTATCTGCCCATGGGACATATCTGCTCATATTTAAATACTTATGGGTCAACACAGCGCACAGAGCAGAGCCTGATCTTCTCCACATTCCAGCATCTAGGAGGAAGACACATAGACAGGACCTTTTCAATAATGCAGTTTTATAAACACTATGTCCTCAGATTTTTCTATTCTATTGAGAGGAATGGATGAATGACATTAGACAGGCATGACAAATAGTTCAACAGGAACTGAAAATAAACATAGTGGAACAGATAAACACAGGAGGGTAATATTTGCCTCTCTATTTGCCACCATCTACATTAGGCACACTATGAATGCCACGCCCATCAACACCATTAAAATTGAGTTGAACAAGAACTCTACCTGTCCTGAGGACGTTGCACTCAGCTGCTTTGCACTCTGACATTTATGCTGTAAAATGTGTACATGTATTTGTATCTATTTATAAGGATTAGTTACATACATAAATGATAGCTGTCTTTCATGAAATAGGAAAAGTAAAGATAATTCTTTCTTGGTGTTTCATCTCGCCTGGTCACACTCATGCTAACCAGTTCAGTGTATGAGCAACATGAGCCTTGCATCACCCTTCTCGCATTGGTGGTCTGTGGAGGGAGTTTCCCAGAGAAAAGGAAAATATCCTGAGACTGCTGCCCTCTCTATGGTTCTCTCCCATCTGGTTTCCATCAGGAGTCGCTGAGCTGGACCAGGTTGGGATTTTCCTAAAAAGACGCCACCTTTTTTGAGTTTGATTACCATTTTACACTGACCTCTTCCCCTATCCTTCTCTGCATTCTTAATAACTAAAACGTGCACAATGGGTTATGTGGAGACAAATAAATAATAAATATCCATTTGAAATTGAATTTAAAACAGATTTAAAAATACCCTGACACCAAAAATAATAAAATGGAAACATTAAGAAAAGTAAAAGATGGATGAGAACCTATTTTTTCCTCTTTAGAGAGCTTATTTCAGTCTAGGAGTGATCATGTCCAGCGCAAACTGCCTTGTCTTGAGACTTGGCTGCAGGATAATTTAGGACGGCCTCAGGATCTACTCACATGGTAATGAATGCACTGTAATGTAGCTAAACATCGACTTAGCTGTAGTTTAAACATCAGTAAACCCTCACTTCATGTTCTTTTAGCTAATGAAGTTCATTAAAATTCAGGGTTTATAAGCTTTTCATTTGGTACCAGTGCAAATTCTCTCTGCTGCATTTTGAATGAGCCTGTTATGGTAATGACTCTGCACTGGGGCAGAGGAAGGTGCAAGACGGGACTGGAATAAAATAAAGAAAGACGCGTACCTCCAAATTCACACAGAATCCAAATAACTTAATTTTCTCAGTTGCACTGCTGTTCTGTTTGAACTAAAGTCAAAAGTCAAGTCAAAAACAAATGTTGCAATCCACAAAGGAACAAGAGCATACCCAGTTGTTAATCTTTAGAGACAAGAATCTGCCTTGTTCAATTGCCCTGAGGAGGGAAATAACAAAACTAGATGGGATCTACTTTCAGAACACAAAAACACATATCTTTAAATATCATAAACATCATGGCAAAGCTTCTCGAAAAGGAAGGATTTTACAACAATTTGCAACACAGGCCTGGAGTCAGCTGTAACAGCTCCAGTTGTTACCAATCCCCCCCCCCCCCGCCTGTATTGTTTACCTAACACAATGAGCGCTCTTGTTTAAATGTTTTCTTTTTCATGTTTCTTTCTTTTTTCAATTGCAGAAATCTGACTCAGACATTTCAAAGACAAACTGTAAGAAAATGTGTGGCAGTATTTCAGACACGAGCAGATAACACGATGTTTATATTATTATATATATATGTTTAATATTCATGTACAAACATATCTTTCAGAAATCATCTGTGCTTGTGTAAACTGGTGCTTAAGCTTTCAAAGACAACTTCAGAGATGAACACAGAGGATTTGTAAACCGTTGACGCAGCCTACGCCACAGTCTTTCGGAAATGAGCAAATGAGGTGACTGGTTCACTGCACTGTAATTACATCCACATGATTAGGACTGTGGATTATGCTGCTTGGCTCAGGATAAACTTCAGGTAGATATACTGTGCTTCACTGACCTTTCAAAACTCAAAACTCATACTATGGAAATTCTTAAATGTCAACTCTTCCAAATAATTGGCTTTATACTGTTATAGTGTGCTGAAGGATGAAGGTACTGTGCGTCAAGGCCCTTTATTAATATGATTACTACTTAATCTGTTTGATTTGAGGTATGTTCACATTTAATGTGAACAGAGTCAAATATATTCCCTGACATGTGTTGTGCTAATGGAGCATACTTGTTTTTTTCCAAACACAGAAATGGAGCTATACACTTCTTAGTTTAGACACTCACAATCTAAACAGCCAAGTACGATATAGCATATTATATATTACAATGGCTTAAGCTGTCCGAGAACTACTGTCAGGATTCTGATCAAATCAGTAATATTTGCACAAGACCTTTAGTGTGCTCTCCAACTGATGATGGGAGTGCTCTCTAGTGGAAAGGGTGGGTAACTGCATGTTACAATTCATTGTGCAACAGTTTCCAAATTGGTAAATTTTGTCTGTCTGACAAAATTGTCAGAGTAGAAGACAAGTTGTTAAATAGCAGCTCATGACAGTGTAGTTGTACTATTTTGTTCAGGTGCAAATCACCAGATAAACTCGACAAATAAGGAATAGTATATCTATATCTCTATATCTCTGTTATCTTTAGTAAATTTAAGTTAAGTTATGAAGTTTATAAGTTATGAACAAAACTCTTCTGATTTGAATACAGTGGAATACAGTTTCAATTAATAAATAATAATACCTCAAAGTCTCTGCCTTGTTCTACCTTGTATTACACTAGTATAATGTTTTTTTTTTATACACACATTTAGCCATAAATCCAACAATCCAGTGCAAGGCTGACAGTTTGCATAACAGCTACAAGATATTTTGCAAATGTTTCAAAGAGGATTATGAATAAGATTATTTTCTAAAACCTCTTAAGTTCATTACTCGGGCGTCATATACAACCATGCATCCTTCACATTGAAGCAAGAATCCAGCTGCATTAATTTTGTTTAGCTCATGTGAATTCCCATACAAACAGATAACTCATAACAAAGTATGATGACATTTGAGTTGCAATATTTTCTAACAAGCACAGACTACTTCATCCATTTTAAAAACCACACAGATTACCTTAATTTCACATGTTATTTAATAAATCATTTTTCAGCAATGAAAATACTGATAAGAAAATTCAGTAGCAGTAGCAGTAAATACATTGATCTTTTAGGCCATAAATGTATAATCTGGACAGCAATTTTGAGATTAATAAATAAAATGTTCTTGCAAACAAAATATCATTCAAAAAGTAATGTTCAGTACTTTAACACTGACATCATTAATTTTCACTTTACCTTTAGGGACAAATAGAGAGTACACTGCTATCGGTTAGAAAAACTAATATATTAGTAGTTAAATACTGAGCTCACAAACCATCCAAGCCAACTGTTACTGGCAAGAAACTTAACCTGCTAAGGATCTTGCTGTCCATATTTAAACCTACAGTATACAGAGTTTTAAAATAAATAGTAATTTTCTAAGGAAACATATTATGAGGAATATTCCTACATCCTGTGTCTGAAAAATTATATGGCCTACAGTTGTCCAGCACTAGAAAAACAGACTTTTTCTTAGGTTGTCTCTTCCTGCATATGTGCATTTCCCGGCTTTTCATTGGACCATATCTTCATATGGCTCGTTTTAACATCTGTGTATGTTTACATACATTTTGTTTGTTGTCATTGTATGTTGTGTGCCATACAACCAGCTATGTTTATACATATTTCTAAGCAATGTCTGACAGTCACATGCCACTTCATCAGCAGTTGAGAATGGAGTTGGTTCTCTGGATGCGAATGACTTTCCTTGCAGTGTAACTGTACTCATACTGCATATGTTCATGGAAGAAATACAACTGACCTGAAAGAGCAGAATGGAAAAAGTGTCACAAATCCAACACAGAAGAAATACTGGAAAAATCCCTTTTTTGCATATACATTAAAAGTTGATATTGACAATACCATAGTAATAAGCAGCAGCATCAACCTCGTCAACCATTCCTGGAAAATCATCCTCAATTGATCGTGGGTAGCCTCGATCCATGGTGCCTGTTGCTTCATCATAGCTGTGGGTGACAAATAAAAGCAAAGCAAGATTGATGAAAGACATAAATTACATATAATGGCATTAAAACTGAGGCATGTAATATGCATCTTCACATACCTCCAATAGTCCTCATCAGTGAAAAGTAGAGTTTTGCCTGTGTCTCTGATGTAAACAGCTGCATCTATTTTCCTTATGTTCTTGGGAAGTCCAAGTTTGTGTATGTACTTGGGGTAACCATCCACAAGGTTATACCCATTCAAAGCCCACATTTTTATCCCTGGTAATAGAAAACGAATGAAGTTCATACACACTGTATCTGAGATCTATGGTGTAAATACAGTAAATAAGTACAACACATAACCCACCACTAAACATGATGACTAGATCCTTCTCTGGGTTCTCGTATGCCGCATCCACCTTTTTGGGGATAAAGGGCCATGTGGATTTGATCAATACCTGGTCAGGCTCAGGCATCTGAGGATGGAGACGCCAGTAGAAACTGCAGCAAGATGCAGCATGTTAATGAACTGATCAACTTAACTAAAATTTTAAATAATAATAAATAATAAATAATGAGAAAGAGTTAGTCCCAGTCCCTGTGTATCTTGGTGTCAAGTGATTTTAATCTATACTTTATGTCTAGTCCATGTTGTTCTAAGATCTAATGTTTAACTATCAGGGATTTTACTATACCTGTCTTTGAAGACAATAGTCTCCCCTCTGAGCTCTGTGACAGCATCAAAATTCAACTCTGGGTCACATTTGTTTGGTGCAACAGGCCTAGGCTTCACTTTCTTCGAGTTTGGGTTTGAACCTGTAATTGGACATCTGGTATTAATGCACTTTTCATCATGAGATCTCCGTAAAAAAAAAAGAAAAAAGGTTTTAGTATTAACTCTTTAATTGCAATTTGGAAAGTCAGTTTTAAGTTTTGAGTTTGGAGCTTATTTTATATTTAAACACAAATCATGTATCTTCCCACCGTAAAGAGCTTGAATGCCTTCAATGTCATCTTCAGATAGCGGGAACCCTGTAGTGTATGAGTAGACAGGGTACATCAGGGCACCTGGGTCTGAGGAGTGGGACATACCGAGAGCGTGGCCCAACTCATGAGCTGCCACTATAAACAGGTTGTAAGCTGTAGATGAGATGAGAAGAGATGTTAAGTGTTGAGTCAAAGTTGTTCAGAGATTAAAGGACAATGTTAATAGATAACGTTACCTGATGAATCTTTGGTCCAGTGTTCATCCTCATCAAAGTGAGTGTCTCCTCCCATGCCTGGGCCTGGTGGGTAGGCATGAGCCAGCAATCCATTAGGCCCGTCAAAAGGGTTGTAGTCTCCATGCTCTGAACAATTAAAGATTGACATATTTAATACAGTATACTGAGCAGAATGTGAACTACTACTACTACTACTACTACTATAAATTCTCTTCTTCCAAAGACGTAATTAACCTTTCAGCTAAACATCATGTAGTTGTAGTGTTTTTCTTCAGACTGTATAGACAGAATTTGTTTGAAGTTTATTGTACCTTTTGAGCCAAAGCTGATCATAATGTCAGCAATGCCGTCATGCAGCTTTTTGAAAGTCAGAGGGGTGACATCAGCCCAAACGTTTAGTGCAGTGCGGATGGCCCTGTCTACATCAGCCTTTTTCAGATCTGGTGTGTAATTCAGTATCCTGAAACATCAGAAACATCAGAATAAAACACATATGAGTTAATATTTAAAAATGAATGATCACTAGTGTTTCTGAACAGTTCGACTGCTTGCAAAAATATTGTTGTCTTCATACACATCATATTGAATGTCATAATTTGAATGCACACCGGAATGTGACGTTGTTACTTTCCCATTTGAGATCTCGAGGGAAGTGGTTGTATTCTCCAATATCTGGGACGCCACATCTGGCCTGCTTCATAAACTCCAAAGTGGTGTCATCCAGATTCCCTGTTACCTTTAGAAATGGGAGAAGTGGAGAGAAAATATGGTACGTGGGTATGTGTTGCCAAAATTAAAAATAAATAAATAAAATAAAAACAGTAAACAAGAGTGCTCAATAGTCCACGTCAAGGTCTTTGCTTGTGTTTGTCTTTAGAAATGATGAGTGGCATTTAGTATATTTTAATAAATTTAAGGTATTCAACTCTTAAATATTTTCTTTCCTGTGTATTTAAACATTTAATTATGTGCAGTGTTAAACTTTGTCCTGTCTGTCCTGCACTATGACCTCAAACGATCAAGTTCCTAACTTTGAACCCTGGGCAACTGAAATCACTTAAGTACCAAGTACCTGAGTACAGTATAGTTTTAATGTAAACTGAAATCTTATCTACTCCTCAATAAAAACTCAAACAATAGCTCAATATACACTACTGGGGAACAGATCTCCACTAAACTAGGATAGTGTATGATTTTGTATTTTCCCGTCTCGTCACCTTGAGGTTGAAGAATTTCTGCATCTCCTTGAGCTTGGTCTGAAAGGCATCTGATGACTGTCGCTGTCTACCCTGAAGACCTGCTGGAAGGCTATAGAAGTGATGAAGGTATTTCTGTTTGAAAAAGAAAACAAACTTCAACTCAATCACATGAAAAATGAAGACATTCTTCCTCTGTGGACAGTTGGTCATATATATTTTCCACTGATTGTGAGATAAAATCAGTTGAAGCCAGTTAAAAAGAGTGAATAACATCTGAATTAGAGACTACAGATCTTACCTCTGCAAAATGCTGGTTGTCTTTCTCTGTAGAGAGCAAAGGCAGAGCAGAGGAATGAGGGACCAGCGCCAGCAGCAGTAAAACTATCATTGTTGTTGTCTCTGTCTTGCCCAAACCAGTCACTGGGGTCAAGAAGCTCTGGAGGGTATTTATAGTGTGTTGGGCCTGCTTTTTTTTTTCAAAGGGTCCCAGTGATTCATGTAAAAGCACCTACCCACTTCCCCCTTTGTCTGTGCTGAATGTGCTTGTATCTGTAAAATGACATTGCTTGTGGTTTAAGTGTAATGCTTTGAACCCGCTGAAAAAATGCTTTGATTAAACATTTATTTTCCCAAATTGCAATGTTTTATGGAGTTTTCCCATAGATCTACATAAAATGTCTATAAAGCAAAATAATTTCTTTTATTAAAAAGACAAATCTTGTAATAATAATCTTGTTCTTTTCCTGATCACAGATTGAGAATTGATTGAGATTGAGAAAAATACTTGAGTATAAAGTAAACTAATAAAGTTATTAATTATTAATTATTATTTGACCATCTTTTCTTGTTAACAAATTAATAAAAAAATAGTCCAGTATAAAAAATATGGGGATTTTGGGGAATCATTTCATGCTGCTGCTGTTGGTCTCATGATAGTCATTCGTTGTCTTGTTATTTTAGGTGAAGACTTTTTAGGATACATGACTAACAAACACACATCAGATTGAAAGAAAGAGATGATGAAGATGCAAAATGTAAATGTAAAAAGTTATTTAAAGCTATATGTTGGTTCCAGGTGAACAAATGATTTTCGTTTGGTAATAATTAAAATCAGCTATTCCTGATTTAATTGATGCTGTTTACAGTGGTAGATGATTCATAGTTACCAGAACTTCACAGAGTATACAGTGGATTACAGACAGGAAACATAAAGGATCCTGGTGTTCTCATTTAAGAGGAATTTTAGGTTTCAAACCACAGGTTTGATCACAGCATGGAAACCCTGCTGACCTACAACAAAAACAATGACACACTGAATTATGATTAATCACTTATTGCAACATAGAATTTCCATATTTAGAATTAAACACAAAATATAAGACACTGAACATGAACATATAAATTGTCATTTAAATTATTATAAATTATTATACATTTAAAAATGTCTGTTGACTGCTCCTCCACCTTGATTCAACTACTAAATGAACTGCCATCAAAATTTGTATAGGTATTAATTGTGACTTATTGTGACATTTTGATCTAGTTCCAAATTTTATTTGGTTTTAGTAAAATGTCAGACATTGCTATAATATTTGGTGCAGATTTTCATGTTGAGCAGATGATAATTCCTAGTGATTTTGGTAAATTTAGTCATAAGCAAATTAAAGCTGAAGCCTACTGTAAATAGAGTCTCACAGTGAAGAGTCTGTTACAGTGAAGAGGTAAAAGGGTCAGGACAGAAGAAGATGAATAGTGGAACTTGGATTGATTTATATAAGAACATACTGTACATAGAGACAACAGCCTCTCACAGAAACTGAGAAATAATAAAAAAAGAGATGTTCAATGGAAAACTTGTACAGAGACTGAGAGTTTTTTAGACAATAGGGAAATATAACCATGTAGGCAACAGTAGGTCCCTGGAGACAAGGCAGGTAAAGACATGCTGCCTATTGCTGCTTCAACTACATCAGTGTCTGTGTGAAACAAACAAGGTATGTAATTATTATCTCCCGCCACAACAGTGGAATTACTGAAAAACAGCTGGCTGTTGTTGCTGAGCAGCCTGTTAATTCATTCTGAAAGAATGTTCCAAACTGTATTGATCACCACCAATGTTTTAGCTATCACTTTGAGGGGTTTATTTTGTTTTTTCAGCCTAATGATGGCATCCTTCACTTGCATAGACACTTCTTTGGATCTCATGTTGAGAGTTCCAATGAACAGCTACCAAATGCAAATGAACCACCTCCAGGCCTTTTATCTGCTTGATTACTCATGGACTAATGAGGGAACAGGCTAAATTTGGCCATGCAACTACCTGTCAGCCATTTGTTCCATTATTTATGAGAAAATTGCTGTAATTCCTGAATGATTGATGCCACACTTTTGTCAAACCCCTTGAAAGTCTTGACTATGCTCACATCTTGAGTGTTTTATTTCAAATTCAATGTGCTGGTGTACAGAGAACAAATTGCAAAAAACATATTTGTTCCATTACTTATGAACCTGACTCTATACATGCAACAGTTGCTATATTTTTATTAATGTGTCATCACATAAATAAAAATATAACAGTGAACATCACATAAACACTGCTTCATCTGCATCACGTTAGTGTAATGTGCAACAAACATTGTGTCCTGACACTTCAGCATCTTGTGGAGACAAATATTTTTGGAAAAACATCATTGTTTAGGTGGTTAGAGTGCTCCTGACTCATGTCAGGGGAAGTTGGATGTAGGGGGATTTTTGCAGTTATTTTAAAATAGTTACCAATGAACACACACACAAAAATATGGAAGACATCAGCTACTTGTATGTGAAATGATTATGATATTCAAAGAGCAACCAATCTGATTATGGTATTGTATCATTATGAAATTATATACAGTATGTTTTAGTGGCACATGAAGACGTGTGACATGCTGGTACAATAAATGATGTTCTTGTTTTAGAAATAAGAACTTTTTTTTCTAAATAAGACCTGATCTTACTTTTTTCAGAAAAAAATATCTGGGCTCTAATTCTACAGTAATGGTAGCAGGCCTATAAAACTTATTAGACAGTATAAACTATACATCCAGTCATCAATCCATTATCCTAATCTCTTGTCCTCTTAAGGGTTGCAGAAGTGCTGTAACCGATCCCAGTTGTCATTGGGTGACAGGTGGGGTACAGGCAGAATATGTCTTTGGACTGTGAAGCCAGAGTACCTGGAGAAAACACAGACATGGGGAGAACATGCAAACGCCAAGCAGAAAGGCACTTGGCAGACTCATGGATTAGCACCCTGGTCCTTGTTGCTTTTCCACCCCAGCATAAACTAAAAAAAAAGACAATTTTAGAAATGTGTGGTACACAGAGTCAGTCAAACTGCAAGTTTGAAAGCTTTAATTAAATTTCACAAAGAAACATCACCTATTTTTTCTAATGATTCACATTTTTTGTCTTTGTGGATTGTAGACAAATAGTGTCCATTAACAGCAGCAAACTCAAAAATTAGCCTGATTTGTGTAAAGTTTATTTTGACACTTTTCCAGTATGAACAGAATGCATATATAAAACCTTACTTTGAATAAGCAGATATGCCCTTTTATGGCAATTATGAAATATGCCAAACATAACATATTTTTTTTCTATTTCCCTCATCCGGTGCCTCATCATCCTACATCAACCTTTCTGACAGAACAGGGCACTTCCCTGTTTAAGCTGCTGGTACATGATGCCTTTCGGTGGCATGACTGTATTTGGTGAATTGTTGCTTTTGAGACTCTTCTGTGCTTTATAACTTGTCAGGATAAATCTTCATTTAGTGATGACCAACACAACCTAAGGTCTTTTAGATATGTGTTATTGTTCACCTCAGTGCTTGTAATTTATGTGATGGAGCAGCCCTCTGCTTTTGCACTCATTATGCCAGAAAAAAGTATCATCCTCGTATTACTTGGTCATAATCTTGGGGCATAGAAACTGCAAAGAGGTGGAGATGTGATGAGGGGAAACTAACCTTTTTCCAGTTGTGTCAGAGAAAAACTGGATGAACTCCAGTTGACACATCTGCTGTGATAAACAATGTTGATTTATATCCTTACTTGGAACTGGTCCGTTCCATTTCAAATAAATGCTGGTGTCACGATTGTTTAGTTATAAATTGTTTCATTGGAATTATTGAATTAAGACCAAATCCACAAAAATGGTATAAAACATATTTTAAAGCTTGTTATCTTTTTGAGATATACACCTGCTTTCCCAGGTAATTTGGGTGCAGCTACTGTACATTTAGCTGATTCAGCAGTAATCAGTGGAGCTCCAATGAAGTTTGACCTGTCTGTAAAAAAACACCATGAATTTGGGAATCTGCAGATTGTTTTATGTAAATATGCATGTTGTGATTAACATCATGTACACTTGTTTTGTGCTGGATTAAAAATAATGTCATAATAAAAACCCTCCAGGAGATGATGGGCCTGTCTTTTTTGTTGTTGTTTTTACAAGGATAATGTACTGTTGTATCTAGCTGTATATGAAGGATTGACAACAATTAGCTGGTGGCACATTCTCAGGAGAGGCTGAGTTATGTCTGTTTTTCATAGACATATATGACCTTAAACTACAGCTTGATATAAACACAGTTAATGGCAACAGAATAAGAGAAAGTCATCATGTTTATAATACTGCACTTCACTTACAGGGTTACAGGGTTATGCAACCAAAGAAACAAACCACATTTGTCTGTTTGGACACAATTTCTGCCATAATTGTAATGTGCTATAATCACACTGGTTTAGGTCAGCGAGGCACAGTATGAATCAGTGACAGTAAAGCGAGGATTTAGATCACACAGTTGCAAGCAAAATCACTAATTATACAGTACACTGTTGAAACTGTAATTTAATCCGTGCTTGTGTGAAGTCAGACTCACTCAACTGAGTTTAAAAAATATACAGTATGTACTGTGTAGACATCACAGGAGGGCAGCAGAGACTCTTTTGGACTGAAAATTGCTGCCTCTGGTCTCCTACCGTGTTCCAGTGTTACCACAACCTGATGCTGAAGTCTGATGGCATACTTTTTTTCTGTAGAGAAATCACCTCTGGCAAAAAAAGTAAAATCCATGTTGCTCTTGTTGTATTCTGTTCAAGCTGTATATACTACCACAAGGGAGAGCCAAAGTAAGATATTTAAAAATTGTACACATAATATCTCAGGTAAAATCATTTAATATCAAGTTTAATATTTGGAGTGCCAATTGACAAAGTGTACACGTCATTTTAAAATAAAACAGAAATTTTCCTCTTCATGATATAAATGCTAGAGTGATCTTTTCTCAAATCAGCATGAATTGGTTTTGCATTATTAACAAACCCATCTGTCAGACTCTGAAAGCTTTGTCATGTAATTTTGTCTCCCAACACCCCTTTAGTCCTTGCATTTTGATCACGCGCTAGGGTCTTGAAATACTGGATTGTACAAAAAAAGTAAAAATGTAAAAAACTAACTAACTAAAAATTAAAGCTTTTTCAGTAATTTTCCAATAATAATTATAATAATAAATTAATAATAATAAATAATAATTCAGTAATCAGTACTTTTAGCACAAGTTCAATCAGAAAGACACCTGTCTGCCAGCTCATCTCACCACCAATCTAAACCTCCTCCTGTTTATTATTATCTAATAATTTTACTGGGTCTTGTGTGCGAGAACCCGTATCATCTAATCACTTTCTGGCCATCAAACATTGCGCCTTTATCACATTATCTGCTTCATCCCTCTTAGTACTTCATAACTGATTGTATTAATGCCAAAGTCTCTATCAAATACAATTTCTGCATTAAAGTTAAATTGTGTCTTGCCTGATTGAAGACCCTAGAGACAGATCCTGCTCATATAGGTTACTTGCTCTGATATGTAACATCCTTGGCACCTTGTCAGAGAGAAATTTGGGCAAACCTTTGGCTTAGTAGTCTTTCCCAGCTTGTAACCTTGCAGCTCCAAACTACCCGCTCAGTCATCATCCCTGCTTAAAAAGACTTTATTACCTCGTCTGTACTCAGACTCTGAAACCGAAGAGACACAAATTCATCAGGTCTTTCTGTGAAAGAGAGCAAATTAGTCTTGAAAAGTCAACCCGTGTTGCCCACATTGCTTCACAATCACCAATCAACTGTAATTGTGGCTTAAATTACAACAGCACCACCCTTACCAATCTAGGCATCCTGGTTGATGGCTATTTTCTTTTTTGAGGGCCTGCAGTCCACCCCTGCAATTCTTCAGCAAACTCTTCATTGAAATGCCTTAAATTAACCTGTTAAAATGGGACAAGAATGTGCTTTGAATGAGATGTTTCAGGAGAGCTTGCAGAAATGCGTGGGACAGGGCAGTGTCACCCAGTTGATTGTTTCGCAAGTCTAAAGGAATTTTAGTTGAAGTTCCTCTACAGGAAATCTACTGTGGAAATCATTAGGAAATCATCTGAGCTGCTTGTTTTTTTAATATGAATTAATCCAACCACACGCATGGTGACTTTGATGAGCACATCTTGCAGAAAGAATCTTTTTCTATCGTGTGTGTTGCCTCATGTTGTAGTTTCACCACTTGTTTGGGATTGTCTGTGAGTCAATATGTTGCACTGTTAAAACTCCCATCAAATATTTGTGTCTTAATCTTGCTCACGTTACTTTAATCATTATCAAAGCAACTGATTTTAGTTGATTTCAACTTTGCACTGAATCTAAATAAGATGTTGAATTGAAACCATACATTAAATATTTCAACCACTTAAATCATTACTGGAGCAAATATGTCACCTGATAAATAAATTGAAAAGTCATTTATTTCTTTCGTTTCTTTCACTGTCTTTATCTCTCTGCAAACCCCTCCCTAATTCCATGACACTGTCTGAGGTTACTCTTGGATTTGCAAGTGGTATGAGTCATAATAACCATTTAAAAGGCTTTCTCATTAACCCGACTTCCATCCCAGTGTGTTTAGTTAGACCACTACAATTCATCTAGACTGAAGTCTCTGAAATGCATGTCATGCTGCTCTCTTGCTGTGTCTTGATCTTGCTTAGGACAGGTCCGTGTTTTACGGCACCCACACTTATGCCAGACACAGACAGCTCTCCTTCTACACAACCACCGGTTGACTTGAAGCTGGCTACAGTAAGTATAGCATAGCATGAACAAACTGCATGCAATTTCATCTCTTGGGGGTTAAGTACATTTCAAGGACTAATTCTCCCATGCATGTAGGATGCTGAAATACTTTAAAATTATACTTCAAAAATTTTCCTTGTAGCTGTTACATTGCATGATTTAGCAGATTCTTTGAGCTTCCACATTTAATCTTTCCTCATACTTAACAGTTTTTAATTGTTTTTTTAATTTGGAATAAATTGTTACAGAATACAAACTGCAAGGGAATTACCAATATTAGTGGCAAGAGTTTATTCTATTTATTGTTGTGAGTAGTTTTTTTGTGTTTATAAAAGGTATAATTTTCTGTAACACTTACTGCTGTAAATCCGATCAACCATGGGCTGTAGATTATTTTGACGAATAAACACAATGTGCAATTTGGTGGATGCCATGTGCGTAATCTACTATAATAAATGTCAAGAATCAGAAACTTACTATGGCATTACTTGGAAGTTGTACAGTTAATTTGTCCTGCTCTTCAATGCAACATAATATCTAATGGGGATCTTAAATCTACTCATAGAAATACCTTCAGCGGTACTACAACCTGCAAGAAGAGCCTTTGGGGCGCATGAAGAGGAGCGAGCCCTCTTTCACCTCACAGGTGAAAGACATGCAGATTTTCTTTGGACTCAATACAACAGGTGTATTAGACTCAGAGACCCTCGAGGTTATGATGAGCCCTCGATGTGGTGTTCCAGATGTAGAAGAGTACAGCCACATCCAGAGGACACGATGGAATAAAAATGTCATCACCTACAGGTATCTAGTGTGATCTGATGTTTAATAGACATGATCTTTTATTTTAACCCAGCAGCCAGTAAATCTTTTAGCACAAATAGGGAACAACAACTGCCGCAAAACATTATGATTAGGTCTCTGAAAGTTGTAATGGACTTATTTAAATGCCAGGTTCATCATCCATGCTTGAATTTACGTAACATCATCTGAAATGTGCATATCTGGTTATTTGTTAGTCAAGATTTAGCCATGTCTGCTAGAAGAAGTGTGCAATTAAAGAGAAACTAAGGAATACAAGTGTCATCATTGTTTGAAATGTAAGAGTTGATTTTCAAAAGCCTGTATAGTCTATCTGTATAGTCTGTATGCTTTAGTTTAGTCAACTATGGACTTTGGGCAGCCAGTATTCTTAAACAGTAGTTGATTGTGCTATAAATCATTGTTGTCAGATTTACACAGACTATGACATTGTGTCTCGATCTTGAAATAATTCAGCAACATGATGTGCACTTCTTGCTTTTGCAGCATTGGCAGGTACACCAGAGATTTGCCTCGCAACACCGTGGACTCTCTGATTGAGTCAGCTTTCAACGTTTGGGCCAGAGTCAGCAGTCTGACGTTTATTAGATCACAGACCCACAATGCTGACATAATGGTGGAATTCGTGACTTATAGTGGGTTTGTCTTTTGTTTCAAAAAGGACAGCAATAGAGGATGTTCAGAAATGCATTAAGTCACTCTCACAGAAACAAAAATACACTTTTCAGTGATATATCATGTATTATATAAAACCCAATCCCATGAATATACACCTGCTTCAATAGTAATTTAGTTGCTAACCACAATGGCATCATCCCGTCATCATGTGGTGAATGCTGAACTTGACAGACTCATTTTGCAGAAGTGAAAAGAGGCCTATAAAAATAAATGGTTTTCTCTGGGGTTTGTATTTCATGTTTGGCATGGATTATATAATGAAGACCATGGTGACCTGTATCCATTCGACGGACCCAGAGGCACGCTGGCTCATGCTTTTGGTCCAGGCTTGGGAGTTGGAGGTGACACACATTTTGATGACGATGAGCACTGGACAGCAGGAGAAAAAGGTATTGAATCATATGTGATTTCCACATTCATACTGAGTGAACTGTACAGTAAAATAAGATAGAAAAATATATGAGAATATGACAATATGTTTTCTTTTTTAGGTTTCAATCTGTTTGTTGTAGCTGCACATGAATTTGGCCATGCTTTGGGCCTGAAGCACTCCAGAAACCCTGAGTCACTGATGTATCCAACCTACAAATCCTCCCGATCAGCCAACCTCTTATCCAGAGAAGATGTAGCAAATATCAGAGCACTTTACAGTAAACTGTTTAGATTTATCTAAGAATACATTATATTTATATTTTCCGATAAACAGAACCTGATACATACATCTGTGCTCGTGTGTGTTAGGTCCAGTCAGAGTTCATCCAAATTACTTAGCGAGGTATGGCTGGAGTCCTTGGCTGTCAGGATCACTGTTCCCTCAGCTTATGCAGAACAAATGTGCTCCAGACCTGACCTTTGACGCAGTGTCCACTCTTGGGGATGCCACCTTCTTTTTCAGAGAAAAGTATTTTGATGATTTTAATTTACCAGACATTATAGTATACATTTCTTACTGTAGCTTAAGAACATCTTTTTCTAAGAACTCAGTCTCCTATAGTATGTATTTTGATTCAAGATTCACTGTGCACATACGGTTTGTTGCCTTCCTTTTAAAAGAAATCTATCACCTCTATCAATGCCCTTGATAATGTACTAATGACAATTTTAAACCATATCTGTAATCGTACATAGTATGGTCTGTCCTGTTTCCTGTGTGAATTTAGAAGTTTTTTTTGTCTGTCTGTTTATAATTTAATTTTGTTAACTGACAGTGTGTTCCTCACCAGATATCTCTGGATAAAACATAATAAGCAACATGACATCAAAGAAGGTCCCATCACCAACTTCATGCCCAAGATTGAAACCAGCATTGATGCAGCCTTCTGGGTACCTCGGAGATCGACTGCTTACCTTATTCATGGTAACTACTGAATGTTGCAGTGACCTCCAATAAATAATGTATCATACTTTGCATTTCATCAATCTCATTTTATGCTAGTTCCACATGCACAATAAAACCATAAGTCAACCCAGAACTGGGATAATTGATAGTTGGATGATTAATGTAATCATTTTAACAACTTTAAACTGTAAATCATCAGTAAACACTTGACTAAAATTCTGCATGTTTATACATACGTGTATATCTGTGCACTAGTAAATTGATGAGGGCATATTATTCTATATTTCATTTTTCATTTAACCAACAATAATTTTTTTTACAATATTTTTCCTCTATCAGGAACCATGTTCTGGACAGTGAAAGGCTCTCTTGTGAAGGAGAAGCCAAGAGCACTCAGACACTTTGGATTCCCATCATGGGTGCAGGATGTTGATGCAGCAGTGCACATAGCGAAAACAGGACGCACCCTGTTCTTTATGCATGACGTTTACTGGAGGTATGATCACAAGCAATGAATGATCCAATAACAATCTGTTTAAAATGTTCTCAACTGCAATCACTATATACACATTTACACATCAGGATTTGGTTTTTGATGGTTTGTATTATTTGAGGCTGTTTCTGACAGGCTGTTGCCAATTGTGCACTGCATCTTTTTCACTTATGAATACAGGGAATTGGAGTTCAACATTGTGTTAGCAAGTTAGACTGCATCAGATAAGTAAAAAAAACACTGATATCTATCAGTGTTTTTTTTACTTTGACTTACACATTGAAAGTTGACTCAGGTCTGATTAAAACATTTCCTGTATCATTTGGACCTCACACAGAGAGAAAAAGACTAGAGTAGAAGCTTTGATGACGTGATAATTTGATTGCAACCATGAACAAATGTTTTGTCTAAGCTTTGAACAGATGATCATGACTCATGATGTCTGACAAACATTGTTTGTACCGTGTGTCTTTCAGTTACAATGAAAACCGAAGGGTCATGGATTTCGGTTACCCAAAGTACATCAGTGACAACTTTCCTGGAGTCAACACCACAATAGATGCAGCCCTTCATAAAGGGGGTGAGAGAGTGCAATTAATTTTCTCCATTGCACTGTTTGCAATTTAAATTTGTTTACTGTAATTCTACTTAAATCTAAAATGTTCCACAACAAACCACATGATATGCATATCAACTGCAGGGCAATGTTCAGATTGGAAAGAGTAATAATCTTGCCTGGATGTAGTTCTTCTGTCTGTAGCTTGAGAGGTTTTGTTGTTAGTGACAGATGAATGCTAACAGACATGCAACATCAACAGGGTTTGCAGAGCATGTGGTTCCCCTCTATGATTGGAAACTGCATAATTTTCCACTTAAAGTTCCTGTTATGATATCCAGTAATTTAAACTGTCAGTATAAGTGGGTATTTGAGTTTAGAAAGATGCTTCTCTTTGTCACCAACAAAGGACCAACAACAACAAAACAAAAACATTATAGACAACACAACACGGAGCAGGTGGACTGTGCAAATCACTTTGTTTGTTTCTTGATTATCTGACTTTTCTTATCTTAGGTTTCATCTACTTCTTTGTCGGACCACAAGTCTACAAATACGACTACACCCACAAACATGTTGTTGGAGTTGAGAAAGCAAATTCCTGGCTTGGATGTTGAAATTCTGTAAATCCATGAACATGCAACAAGCACATTATCTGAAAGCATACATTTAACAAGAAATAAACACTGCTTCTGTCACTGTCATGGTTGTTTGGTGGTTTATTCATCAGTTCTCATACAGTACTTTGTCATAATAAAGTATTTAAACCTGGTATTATGTGTGTGGTTGTTTAACATACTCCACAGTAAAATGCATTTACACATTAGCTTCTGTGTTTATGTTTTTTAATTCAAATCCACATCACAGTGTTGTGGACTGATCTACAGATGGCAGAATGTTAATCAGTATTGCCTCACTAATGGCTGCAGGTTCAATACAATCTTACACAATCTTTAGCTTCTGGTTTCTTTATTTATTACTAAACACACACATACACACACAGTACATATGATGGCAACTGGACTTCTTTCTTGTAAGGTAGAGACGTTTCGCTCTGCATCCACAGAGCTTTGTCGATCTGAGGGAAG
>JAUMHL010000005.1:11585578-11617379 GCA_032362345.1 Sandelia bainsii
TACACTACCGGTCAAAAGTTTTAGAACACCCCAATTTTTGTACTGCTTTTATGCAGACAGAAGGGGTTGTAAGTAATTCAGAAAAGTTGGAACACCTGTGGGAATTAGTAGCATCAGCTTTCAAGGCTTGATCAACCTCCATTGCTGCAAAACAGCTTTAAATTGTTAACCCATTTTGTGTTCCCTGAAAAAGTATAATTCTGAAATGTACATTATTTTTCAGTTTTGGGTAACCTTACCTTTTTTTTAAACCTCTGGCAGTTCACCACTTACCTTTGTACCATTTCAAGCTATTCATTGGACTTGAACAACTTGAATTGCAATAAATAACTGGAAAAATTGGGGTGTTCTAAAACTTTTGACTGGTAGGCTCAACAGGCTGAGCATAATGAACACGTGGTTCAGCCACAGACCATCATGGAAATAAACTTGGAGCTCACCAGGTGATAGAACGTGACATATGATCGACTACATCAGGATCAATCAGAGATGTAGAACATGGTGCAATAGTACCAAATGTGCTAAACGACCACAATTTTGAGATGTGCAACTTCAGGATGCAGTTTAATGTTCAAAAGAGTACACACAAGAAGAAGGTAGACATTAAAAGACTACATATGGCTGAAGTCAAATAATGTTATAAGATTGACCTCAAGAATTGTTTAGAGGTGTTTGGCAGCATGATAGAAGAAGGTGAGCTAATCAAAGGCAGCAGTGAAGCCGTGGTTTGAATCACGCATAAGATCTGGAACAAAATTTGGACCACTGGAGAGTTTCCTGTTCTATGGACAAATACGATTGTGGTCGCCATCCCAAAGAAAGAGAAATGTGAAAATTACTGCACAATTAGTCTCATTTGTCATGTGAGTAAGATCATCTTAGAGATCATTAGGAGACAGATGAAGAATACCACTGAAGCACCTTGCAAGTACCTTGCAATACAAAAGCACTACTATGGTATCCACCCCAAGTTTGTCAATCTGATGGTCAGCAGATCTTTTCAACATCTATCCGGGGTACATTACATGACAGGCACTTTTTGGTCTGAAGAGCAACATTGCATGTGTAAGTGGCAGAATAAATAACAACTTTTGTTTTGCTGACAATATTGTTCTTGTAACCAAACTATTTAAACATGCTCAGGTCCTTTTAGACAGTCTCTAAGTATCGTGGAATGAATGCAAACTGTGACTGCTCTACAGACATCAGAGTAACAGTAGCTACAGCCTTAAAAGTGATGAGCAACCTAGACAATATCTGGAAAAACAAGAATGAAAAGAGTGAGATTAAAATAAGATTATACAGATCACTAATAGTTCCAATTTCCTTGTAAAGTTGCGAGGCATGGACACTCAGAAGTGTTGAAGAAAAACATCTACTTGTATTTGAGACAGCAGCACATAAATGCATGGCTTTTGCATCATGGACAAAATGAGAAACAATGACATTAGGAAGGCCCTCAACCAGACAGAAACAATTCTGCAAAAAGTACACGAAAGGCAACACCAGTGGCCTAGTCATGTACTTTGTATAGATAAGAAGAGAATTGCTAAAATTGCATTGCACGGAAAAATAGAAGGTACTACAAAAAGAGGACGTCCACAAACAACATAGTGCAGTGCTGGTGAAATATTGGACCGCAAGTTCTAATGAGAATTGCACAACATAGAGAAAAAAATTTGTATTTGCTGACCTAGACAGAATTAACACAAGAATATGTAATGCATTTCCTAATACTATTTCTCAGGCAAGCACAAGCACTCTAAAAAAGTGAGTCTACTTGATGTTTAAATCCAGGTACATTTAGATGAGACCTACTAGAATGGCCTTACAGAGAGCCACAGCAGCATCTATTTACCAGATATTAATTCTCACATTGATGCTGCTTATGACATCCCTGCTATAGGCGTGGCGTACATATTCACTGGTAGAGTAATGATCTGTCTGCAAATCATCGCTTAGGGTTTGTCAGCATGACAGGTTTGGATTTCCAGGAGAGCATAACGTTGTGCTCAAATTACAGCCTTGTGCAAGATGCACACTGACTTTGGCAGCACTTGTGGTGTGTTGATGTTTTTCATAGTGTCCCAAAATGCAGTGACACAGTTATGTTTTTCCAGGTCGTAAGCACTGGGTGGTTCAGCAGCTTAAGACGGGAAATCATCTGAGCACCATCTATGGGTATGGCTTCACCTCCAAAATCAGGCAGGTTATTACAGGTAACTTTAAACTAAACAAACTGTTTTTACATTTGGAAAAAAAAAACCTCTTATGATTTTTAATGATTTTACTGATTATTGTTATTATTATCTTTTATTTGATAAAACATTTGGTCTTTAATAAATGAATAAACATAAATAATTTAACCTGAAACAAGTTTACACTATAGCTGGACGATTCACATTTAATCTCTGACACATAACACACCTAAAAAGCAAATGAACTAGATAAATAAAATTATTTTATTTGAATGAATCACCATCAAGTATGATGAGCACAAGAGACATGTGAACCCCAGCTTCCCCAGAGTCATCCGAAGAGATTGGCCTAGAAACCTGACAAGGGTCGATGCTGCCTTTAAGCTACATGGTAAAAAAACACAGACTGCAGTCATGAACTTCACCTGACATGGACCCAAGACGCAGGATGCAAATGAAACAGAACTTGTAATTTCTTGTTTTTTGCATGTTAAGGTGGTTGATGGGTGGGGTTTACTGCACTGCATACAGTTTATACTGAAAAAATAATTTATCCCAGTTTTAGAACAATATCTTAGTCAATAAAAAAATGTGCTACAGTGTTGTTATTCATATATTTCAACTCAACATTAGATAATTCACTTTAACATCTTCATAGTAAACAGTAAACAGATTTTTTCTGTATAATTTTCTAGTGACAGGTTCCATTTTCCTCTTCTGTGGGGTAAAATCCTACCAGTATGACTAAAGACAAAACCAAATGGCGAATATAAATGGAGCAAATGGGGTGTATACAACCAACATATTGTTGGCTGATTTACTGAGAATATATTTTTTATATATTAACTCTCATTCAAAATGTATGCTCAGTTCACCTTACTAAATTGAATGCATCGATATATGTCCCTCGAAAATGTAGCTTAGGCTACTTTATAAAGTGTCGTGAATACATTATGTCAGCGTTAACATAACTTTGACCGTGTTGTCAGCCCTGTGATTGAGTGGCAATCTGTCCAGGTTGTATCCTGCCTCTTGCCAAATATGTGTTAAGATATACAGGATGGGATAAATATTTTAAGTTAAAGACTTGAATAACTATATGTAGACAATATCAATAAAATAAATTCAAAAAACAAAAATATGCAGACAGAATTGTGCCTGTCGGTGTATATATTTAGGTAGATACAGATAATGATGTTCTATGTAACATGAGCTTTTGAGTTGTTGAGCTGCTCTTGAAATATGTGTAAGGCAACTGTGGAAGCATTGGCGTCCCACAATGGTTGAAGAAGGTAGTTCCAGCTTTAATCAGTGCGGTGCTCAGACTCTATCAACCCTGTCTCCTAGAAATTACGTTCCTATATAACTAAACTGCAGCCGCGGTTACGTTTTGTAGCGAACGTAATTATCATGTTGTGGTGAAACGTACATAGCCAGTCGCAAAAAATTATTGCTGGGGTGGACGACAGGCGAATACCATGCAGGACTGACAAGCCGCAGACGCATGACTTTCTTTGGGTTTAGACAAGAAAATTACTGAGGTTAGAGAAAGATGGTGTTTGGTTAAAATTTTAATGCAGGCCTTGTGTGTGAAGTGACTGTTAGATTGTTGTCAATTAACCAAGCCAATCTTTCCCTGATTTTAAGTGCTGTGATGCCTGAACCCAACCATAGAAAACGTATCTAAGTAATAACACTGGAGTCACATATCTGTAACATCGGATATTTTTTGCGGAAATGAAAACAGGATGTTGTAGATTGGATATTTTGGCAGCCTGCGTACATTTCATTCATGTATCAATCTGCGACTTGACATTTAATTAATTGTGAACATATGATATTTATGCAAACAGAAAAAGTAATCCGATTGCAATTATACTCTCCACGAAACGTGTTGTGATCGCAGTTTAGTTAGTATAGGAGCATAATTTTTAGGAGACGTACAGCCAGGTGATGCTCATTTGTTTACCCATCATCATCATCATCTACTGTTAAGGAAACATGTTTGTTCGTGTTTCATGTATCCTGTTTTCATATGACCCCAATGATGACAGTTTCCCCACGGGGATCAAAAAAGTAGTTAGAAAAAAATCAGCTGTAATTAACATGCATATCATGAATGCATCATGCTAATAACAGGATTGTTTTTATGTGGTGAACAGTTCTCAGGAGACAGATGTTTTCAAGTCTGTTGCTTTACTGTTGACGAATAGCAAATAAAAGTAAAACTGCTGCAGTTAGTGAATGTTCATTCGGTCAGTCTGTAAATAATATTTGGCCCATTGTAAAATGTTTCTGCAACTGATGTTTGCAACAACTTTCAAATAAATGTATAGTGAATGTATGGTATATACTAACAATATTTAAATTTTTGCTTATTTGACTAACATTTATTACTTTGAGTGTGAAATAAGGAGTTAATGTTTTTTCTCTGAACACATCCCAGGGTTACAATTAATGTTAAAATGGTTTTGCGCTTTCCCTTCCAGCCATAACAGGTTTACCAGATTGGACTGCACATTAAAAAATAGGAAACAATTTAAGCAATTAGTTGTTCTCTGAAATAAGGACCATTGGGATTCTTTGGCCACATAAAAGAAGATCAAATATAGAAAGAGAGATGAGTCACTACTGTTTTTGTCAACATGGATAAATTAAGGATTTTATAGTTTGATGTTGCATGTAGAATTTTGGTTTAGGCAAATAAAGAGTTCATCAAGTGCAGAAGATACAATCAGCAAGAATCCATCCATCCTATATATTATTAGAGTTGCGGAAGTGCACCATCTGCAAGAATAGGGGATCCAAAGAACAATAACATGTATTTAATCCATTACTTGTATGTGGCAAAGGGTAGATAGTTTTTATTTACCCTTGTTTTGAGATATCACTGAAATGGCTGCTTGCACCCAAATTAGGTAGATGGGATTTTATATGTGTACACAGCATCACACAACAGTAAACTCTCTTTTCACAAACAATATGTGCCTATATTCCAGATAATCCCCTAAGCATGCTGTCAAAATATTGTAACCCACTTCTGAGTATGTACACGTCGCTACCTAAGTTCATAGGAGCTGAGAGTAATAACAACCCATGGACACAGGTGTAAGTGAGAACTGTAACTTTTAGTTGTGAACATTAAACAGTGAACAATATCCACAATCCCTCAGATTCACTCACTAGGAGATATAAAAATAATTGTCCTCTAGAAAATGTTCAATCCAGAATAGTTTGTTGTACATCCACTCAAAGTTCAAGTCAGTAAGTCGGGGGGAAAATAGTCAAGTCAAGAAAAGTATCCAAAGTTGGCTTTCGTTGGTGTCAGACAATCCTACCACACAATCCGCTGAAGGGTGTAGAGGTAGCTCAAAGCTCGACTAGGAGGCTCGCCATCGTCTGGATCACCAATCAGCCTCGTTGGGCACAAAGCTGGAGCTTCACTTTTCCACGCATCGAATAAAAACCTGACCAAGATGGGAGGTTGCAACAGGAGACGTCAAGACAATAAAAGTACTTCTTCGACGATTATCCACCCTCTTTTTCACTCGTTTTCAACCCTCATTAGAGGGACAGAAACAGCGCTCAGTTCGTTACTTAGCGATGTTAAGCTAACTCGGATAACTCTAGCACATTACTTCCGGTTTCATTCAAAATAAAGTTCCGGTTTTCCAAAATAAAACTCGCAACACTTACAATCAAAAAATGAAAAGAAATAATGATCAGAATGAATACAACTCATTATTTAACCCCTTTTCAGGCAGGTTACAATATTATGAAATTTTAGTGAACGTCTAATTTGATTAGTAATTAGTAATAGAGTTTTTAGTGATCTTAAAGTAAGAAAGTATCCATATGAAACAATTGCTTTTAATCAGATTTAAAGGAAAGCCGACCGTTTTATTCCCTGCTGCAATGACAGAAAATAGTCAATAATTCTAGTTCCAGTATAATTTGATGTGGACATAGTGATTTCACAGTAAATGAGCTCACTTTGTTCTCATTTTAGCCATCCACTACTACTTTATAGGACCTTCTGTTCTACTGTGGGACAGTTCATCTTTGTTGTAGGTGTGGCATAATTAAGCTATCACTGTAATCTTTGTGTTTTTCTCTGTACACACACAGAAAACAACCACACAAACATGCAGACCTGTACTGTAGGATATTTTGCAATGATTAGGGGTTAGGAATTAGGGATGAGGAAAGATATTTTGGAAAGTTTTTAAATTAAATAAGATTTGAATTGAGAGTTATCTTACCCTAAGGGAGTGTTTACCCCAGTGAGAAAAGTCTCCCATAAAGATGCAGCCACAAGAGCAGAAGTATGGATTATGTATTTATGGAAGTCCATGGCTACAAAATGGTAGCCTACATTTACTTCAACATAAACACCTTGATGGAGAAACATGAGTCATTTTGTAGTAGATGTAGTAGGCTACTCACATACAACAGCCTGTAGCATAATATAATAACACCAGGACACTCAGAGAAATAGTTAAAGTACTCAGATGGTAGATACCTAAAGAGAAGGAGAATATACCAAGATAACAATGACAGGGTTCAGTGAGTCTAATGTATGTGTTACTTAATTATAGCAACCTAATTAAAGAAAAAGTACACTCAGTAATTTGTTAGAGTTCAGAGAACTGTTTCTCTTAATAGCAACTCACATGCAGGCACTTAAGACATCCTTTTGTGCCATGCTTTCACTAATGTCAATACATAATCTATTTGATGTTTTCACTGAATTTTGATTTTTAATGCAATTAGGTTACATGCTACATTCATATTAATTGGAAAATGAAAATCCCTCTCCCTCCCCTCTCCCTTTAATGCTGAATAAGCGTTTCATCTTGGCTAAGCCTTTATTTATTTGCTTATTATTTGGGGATACATTAAATCAAGGACAGATTAAGGAAAAGCAAACTTTGGAAAATTTTGTGTAAAATACAGATTTGTTTTTTTACAATGAAAAACTTGATCTTTTTTTTTTCATGTTACCATACCAAATATCTGTAGCCATGGCCTTTGATTTCTGAAGATTATTTTACAACCTCATAATCTTACTGACTATTATTGCAGCTGTATTTTATCTCCAAACGTGTTATTTACATTCAATGCATCTAAAACTCCCAACTCTGTCCGTGGATGTAATAGAGTAAAATTGGCATTTTATCGCTTTTCAAATTTTAATATGATTTCGCACCAACGCAAACCGGATATCCGGTCACAGTGTTGTCAACAATAATGTCCGATGTAGACCGCGATCTTTTGTTCCTCTATTGATATTCTAAATGTAATCGACATAAAAAATATACACTTTTCATCAATACTTACGTTTAAAATCATATAACTGAAATACGTATTATGTACACAGCTCTATAGTACAGCGGTATAAAAGGAGGACGCTGCTGTTAGCTGTCTAACATTAGCGTGTATTAACTCTGTATGTAAACAATGCGATGAAGACGACAGAAAGTTCCCGCTGACACACGGAAACAGCCCGGACTACGAATAGAGAGAAGTGGGTTTGCTGGCTTGTTACTGTTCAGTTGAGGTATGTGTGTATTTTACTTCTATCTTACATGTTTTATATTATGCTGTTAGAAGCTGTGAGCAATAAACTATACTAGCTACACTATACCAGAAGATGTTGATGAAGACGTTGCTACACGTTGCTAATTCCAGCGGAGTGGATCAGGTACTTGTAGACAGAAACATAAAGATAATTAATATCTCCTTATCGTTTATTCTCTGTACAGTACAGAGGTGCATCTCTGTATCCTATGGAGTCACTCAACACGTTTGAATCTGAGATGGAGCCGGATGGACAGGGAAACTACTCCCTGTTTCCTGCTTTGGACAGCATTGCAAGTCTGTCCAGCACACCTGAAACCCTGGAGAGGTTGTTGAAATCAAAGTTATTTTAACACAGATATCAGGCTTAAACAAGGCCAGCATAGGGACATATATTATATACGCTGTACAGAATGCATTACAGAGTGGGATTTCTACAGAGGAAAACATCCCACCAGAAGTGTTAGTGAGATCACACAGATGAGTCCGATTGTAGTTTTGTGCCAAACAGACTTAGTGAAGAATTACTTTGCTTTGGCTGTATGATTCTGGACAGTGTTTGGCTGAGTCACATCAGTTGGTATGACGCAATCTCACATATTTTTGGGCACAAAATACAGTGCCTTTCACGGTGCATTTGCACTTGCACTTTATGTTATGTTTGATAAACTCTTCCTGTTTGCAGTGAACAACCCACTGAAATTGCAGAGAAGCCGAACCTGACGTGGCTCGATGCTGCACAGGTATCTGCAATTTATTTCTCATATGTCGTTTTGGTTTTATTAGTAAGATTTATTGTAGTCAACTGCTGTGCGACTTTTTGTGCAATGTCTATTTTTTGTTTTTCCTTTCTTTTGCATAGATTGTTTTGGAAGAAGCAGGATGTCCCATGCACATAAAAGAAATTAAACAGAGAATCATTGACAGGGGGCTTGTTCAATCCAAGTACAGCAATCCTTTCACTATCACTACACAGCTTACGTTTTTATTGCCCATGTGTTCACTTGTTCAAAACATGAAACAATCAAGATTTGTTTTATAAACTGAATATTTGAGTCTAATTTTTGTTGACTGCAGAGTTATTCCTGAATCTAAGCTCTGCTTATCTTGTTCTGTCCTCTGCAGTGCAAAATCAAGCCTGGAAGCTGTCATGTACCGGGAGGTAAGGAGGATGTTTGAGACTCTGTGTGACAGCAACCTCTGCTGTTGACATTAATAACTTGCACCTTCATTTAGCTTTTGTGTTAGTTCAGTTGATATCATACATGCATCATCTGTATTTCTGTTGCTGTCTTTTTTCTTCATGTTTTCTCATCGTGCTTGTTTGACTTTGTTTCAAAATTTTAAGAAGAGACAGACATTTCTGTGCAGTAATCAGAACAAAGGATGCACAGATGCACAAGCCTTGACCCTGCCATATCTAATAATGATGGATTTAATCAAAATTGTCTCCCAGCTCTTGGGGATCAAATCTGGCTTTTTCAGCCCTGTGCAGTTGGGCTCAGTCTCACATTATATTTCAGACACAAAAAGGCAGCAGGAGATTCAAGAGGATTGAGAACAGAAACGGAGTCTTTGCACTGCTGGTGAGTTATATGGATGCTAATGCCAATTTCACACAAACCCTGAATATGTCAAGGGATGCTGAAAATGACTTTATTTCAGATTGCTGGCTGTAGATAAATACTGCAGAAATACAAGATCTGAGTCCAGAAATGTTTCAAATTTTTAGTTAACATATATATTTAATTATATTTCAGTATTAAAATTGGTAGGTGCAGTGAGGATAAAATGCAGTTCATTTCCTTACTCTTACTAAAAGCTCATGCCTAAGACTTTAAAGGCAACACACATGCATATGCATTATCCAGAAGAGCCAAATTTTAAGTAAAGCAAATATGTAATTATAGGCTCATTGCTCCAGAGTACTAATTAGCTCTTGATAATCCTTTAATGTCTTTATCATCCATTAAAGCATAACTCTAAAGTTGAGCAGTGCCATACTCATGTTAAATGTTCAACAGTGGAACCTTGAAGTCATGTTGGACAACTCATTTTGACTAATGTACACTCAACATAGACAGATTTCTTTTTTCCTGGATCTGTATCAGTGTGAAAGTGGATAAGAGGGATTTTTTCCCCAGAGATGTTCTCAAAATCTCTTTATTTTACTTTCTTTGCTTTTGAACAGCACATAAACATTTTTCAGTAACTGCCATTTCAGTAACTCTTATTGTCATAAAGCAGTTTAAATGGAAGCTACAGTGTTATTGTTGCGTCTACGTTACATGTTTTTGTTTTTTTCATCTGTCATCCTTAAGGCAACATGGGCACAAGCCTCAAGTGCTTCTGTTACATATGAACAGACCTCTATCTCTCTGTCTCTCTTATTTCACTCACAGACTGATGAAGAGCGACAACAGGCCCTTCAGGCCTTCACTGCCCAGTCTTTCCTCAGCTCTCCACAGCAGAACAACATCTCCAGTTGTGGCTCAGGTGCCTCGGCACCTGCATTCCCATCCCCCACCAGTTCCTCTGACCATAGGGCCAAGATGAAGAGAGGTCCACGAAAAAACCAGAACGAGAAGTACAGACTCAAGTACCTCAGGCTGCGCAAAGCTGCTCGTGCCATGATATTTGTAAGTGAACTACTGATTAATGAAAAGCTTTGCCAGTTAATGCATATCTTTTTTCACATCTTGCAAATATTGTAACGTGTGGGTGAAAACAAATGTTTTTTTATAGATTTAAATTTCTCTCTGGTCTACTTCAATTAAGGAGCTTTTTAATAATCAGTTGTTATGCTGTTGTATCCGCAGGAGAATGCAGCTCTCTGTGATGAAGTTGCCCATTTAGAAGAGAAGTTTCTGAGAGCAAAGGAAGAGCGGAGGCGAGTGCACATGTTTCAGATATGCTTTTAATTTCCATAATGTTCTAAAATATGGAATTGGCCATCTGCTGTGTTCAGCAAAGACCTATCTAGTCATCTAGCTTTGTCCTCTTATATACTGTATAATGGACCTGTTTCTGTGATGCCATATGGTGGGTCTTTATGATGATCAAGTGCCAATTTTTGCACATTTTTCACCTCATGTGTTCTTCAAAACTCAGTGATTCATTAAATGTCCACTAATTTTCATTTCCAGGTTTTTACTGAAGTCATTGTTGCAGTACCAGTCTTTGTCAGAGGGGGAGATACTGTCCACACCAAGTTCAAGCTCTCATCCACCTGTGCCACCTGTGGCAATAACCTCAAGTTCTGCAGGCGGTTCCAGCCTGTCTGGGGGGCATAACCTGGTGTCAGTGTCAACAGGGGAAGAGGGACCTCTCAAAAAACCCAAGAAGGAAAGGAAAGAGCGAAGCAGAGAGAATGGAAAAGAAGAACGTGAGTGCTATGGTAAAATATGAATTCAGGTGCTTAGTGATAATAGGTGGAATTATTTATTCTCTCGTGTTTGTTCAGTTCCAAAAAAGATGTCTAAGAACAGGAAGCTAGCAGATGGGTCTCGGAAACTGGTGCAGCCCATCCCTCTGGACTCATCTGGTCGTCCTGTCTTCCCCATTGTACTGGGAGGTTTAACGGTCTACAGTCTGGGAGAGGTCTGTGTCTCAACCAATGTTGTAAACTTCTGAAGTGATGTCTTCTTGCAATGACACCATAAACTGTTAGTTTTGAATGATGGTTATGAACAAATGTATCTATATGGAGATAAAATGTCGATACAATCAAGTCTCTCTAAAAGCTGACACTACTAAAAATAAATGCAAAAATGACCAAATGCAAACTTTTGACTGTTCTCCAGATCATCACTGACAGAATGTTGTTCCATGACGAGTGTGCCATCTACCCGGTGGGCTTCTGCAGTACACGAGTCTTTGCCAGCATGAAAAATCCTGACCAGCAGTGCCTCTACACCTGCCAAATCAAGGATGGAGGAACAGGTCCACAGGTACACACGCAATTATGATTGTTATTAGTATTAAATGACTTAATATGAATATGGTAAATAAAAAATTGTCTGCTCATGTTCAAGTGAACACAGATCAAAATTTCCATGAACTAGCTTGAGATGTAATAGGTTTTAATTCACTGTACTGTGCAATGTCCTGAAATAGTTCTGGAAAATAACTTTGACATTCTTGTCATCTCCACAGCTGGCAGCTGGCATTAGCTATGTTACTGTATGTTCAGGTTAGAATGGCAGAGTGAGAGGGTTGAAAGGCTTTGAATGCCTCACAGAGTGAGCTTTTGAATGCACCCCATGTGCACTTTTTGAAAATAAAAAAATCAGATAAAATCCCTGTTGAAATGAAGCCTGACAACCAAGAAATGTAAGTGAACATAGAAACAAATGCAAAAAACAAGTTTATTGCTTATTTATAAGTTTAAGACAACAAATGTATAATTTACCACTTCAACACATGCAGGATTTCATAACTATTGTTAGTCCTCTAAGCAACAGCCATGAGTATCAGGTTTATGTGTGTTAGTTGGAGCTTGATGCATGTGAGCTTTGTTTGAGATGTGCAAGAATCCATTCCTAATTTTAAGGTGTAGTCTTGATAATATCAATTTTGAGTCCATAATTGAAGAAAATTAACAGAATTCACAATTTAGAATACAGTATGTAATAGTCTGCTGCTTTCCCCACTGAGTAATGGTGATACATTTCAACTAAGGGTTTTCTAACAATGCTTAAATTAGCTCCTATTTAGCAGTTAAAGTGAAAGTTCAATTTGTTCATCTACTTATTGTAATGATAGGCCATTAGATATCCTAGTTAAAGCCTTACTTCTTTTTTTAGTAAGGCTATTTGTGATCTTTTTTTCAAGATTATTTATTTGCCACATACATAGTTACATACAAATACAACATGTAGTATAAAAAGAGTATATACAAATATAAGATACCCTATGAAAGAAAATCAGGAGATGTAAAGTACGATACGATATGATAGAACTTTATTAATCCCTCGGGAAGGTTCCTCTGGGAAATTCAGTGATTCCTCTGGGAAATTCAGTAAGTGAGGAGTGTAATTAAAGTGCAGTGTGCTACACTGTTGAATAGTGATATGTCATATGTATGTAACAGCAGCTGGGTAACAGCCAATTTCTATACACAGAGTTTAACATGAGAGATTAAGGAGGGTAGAAGCTCTTCCTGAGTCTCTCTCTTTTTACCATAAGGCTCCTGAGCTCCTAGTCCTTGAGGGCCACTGTCCTGCATGTTTTCCAACCATCCCTGTACTTACAGCTTCTGATTGGCTGAACACACCCGATCCAGGTAATCAGCAGTGGGTAGGGCAGGACAATGGCCCTCGAGGACCAGGATTGCGCACCCCTGGTTTAGGCTATCACAGTGTCATCTGTCTCTTAATGTAATTCCAGGTTGGCTCTGTGGGGGGCATACCATCTGCTACAGGATGCCCTGTTCTTCTTGTCTCTAATGATAGTTCTTTTTGACTATGGCTTCATGTTTAGGGTCATTGTCATGCTACAGAATTAATTAGGTATTTATCGGATATGGCTGTGATGCTATTGTGTGATGGCTAAGAATCTAAACATCTAAACTGCCTCTAAATATTTCACAGCACTCTGTGTTATAAAGGAGATTTCCACTTGGGGGAACTTGTTAGTCTAGCAATTGATCCACATCTAACACACCAGCCTTACGTTAAACCTTAGAATGTCTTATATGTATTATTATTTTTGGAAGAGTGGTGTGTTTAATCCATTGTTGTCACTCCAGTTTGAAATTGTGCCTGAAGAGGATCCCCAAAATGCCATTGTGGCCTCTTCTGCCCTGACCTGCCACTCCAATCTATTGAAGGCCATCGCATCTGTCAGGTACCAACATTTACCACAAAAGCTTAATTTGTTCATATTCTGCATAAATTACCAACCATAATGTTTTGTGTTCTCTGTTAGTTCAGCAAATGTCCACTGTACAGTATCTAAAACAAATATTTTTGTGTCCTTCTCCTAGTTCCAAGTCTGTGGCACCAATCATGCCGTCAGGAGCTGACTTCTTTGGCTTCTCTCACCCCACCATCCAGAATCTCATCCAGAGCTGTCCTGGAGCTCGGAAATGTAGCAAGTAAATTCACCCAAATTTTTTATTTTTCATTATATGATGAGTGGAAACCAAACTGTTGGATAAGTGTTAGATCATTTATAGCTTTCCAGGATTGGGAATAGTCATTTTTGCCATGTTTCATTTGTCATTCATGGAAACCTGCTGATGTATTTCTGCATAATGGAACCAGATTGTCAAGTATCCAACCAGTTATATGCCATAAACAAAAAAAAAATGCTGTAAATATTTAAAACAATTTTGCAGTTTCATTTGTATCTCTTTATTAACTTTCTGTTTTTTTCTTTGTCCTTGTTTGTTTAGCTACAGATGGATTCGTTTTGAGGTATGTCGTCCTGGTGATGGCCAGATTCCTCACAGCCTATCAGAGGATGATGCCTCTGTCAACTTTGAGGCCTACCAGAGACACCAGGGATTTGATGAGAACATCAAGACAGAGAACGTAACAGGTTAATTAAATTTAAGTTTCATGTATTTTAGCCTGGCTGCCTATCTATATAAACTGTTACATTTACAAGACTTTGATTATTGCATGTACTGTAAAAGAAAACATTCACAAATAATGTAGGTGCACATCAAAGGTGATGTGCCTTTTAAATGTAGAGGAACATGGTAGCCTTAGGTTTAATAGCTGGGCTTTCCATTTAGTGAGTAGGTCATAGGTTAGAATCCCTTGGTGGGGAAAAAAATAAAACTGGTCTCTTTGCACTGTCAAAGCAGTTAAACACAGTTATATACTATTGGTAACTTTATCAAACCAACCAACTGCTTCTTCAGGCCTCTACTGTAAATAATATCATAAATGTAAGTAGGATAGTTTGCTGAAAACTTATTTGTTTACTGATTTAACATATAACATTTCTGACTATTTAAAACTGTAATTTCAGATATCTACAACTACATTTTCACTAGTCAGAATGGCCCATCGACTTTGAATAGGAAAACTAATTTAGGTTATCTACAATTCAGTTAATTACATTTTGACTTGTCAAAATTCAAATTAAAGATATCTATAATTGGGCACATTTAAAAGATATCTTAATTATCTTTTGGGTGTATCAAACTAAGATATTACTAGTCAATATTCAATTGTAGATATCTTTAATGTGAATTCCATCTATCTAATAAACAAAGAGGTCGTTTTGACTATCCAAAATCTGTCCTATCATATTCAAGTCAATGAGCCATTGTGATTAGTCAAAATGTAATTACAGATATCTTTAACTGGAATTTTGACTAGTCAAATGAACTGCGCCTAGTCAAAATGTAACAGTAGACAATTGAATTCTGTTGGTCTAATAAATGCTAAAATGGCGCAAAGACAGCAGTGATGTAATTTTGGATATCCAAAATCATGTGACTAACATCACTGACGTAATTTCAGATATCACTGTCATTCTTACTATTCAGAATGCAATTGTAGATTTACTCTTTAACTACACTTTAATTGTAGAGAATTACATTTTTGACTAGTCACTGTGTAATTTTGACTGTACAAAATGCTATTCTAGATATCCGAAATGTAATTATGGATATTCAACTGAAAACTCTTAAATGCTTACTTAATGATTACTCAGCATCACATTGACACTGACTTTTCTCCTGCTATTTACCCATCTGTCGTTCCTCAGGACAGACGCTGCAGTCTCCTAGCTCATCTCATCAGCATCACCTGACATCTCCAACCATGATGCCCTCTACCTCATATTTCAGCTCCTGATTGCCTGATCATAATCGTTGTTTCAATCTTACTAGCAAGGCTTACATTTTTTCTTAAATTTTAAAAATATCTTTTTGGTTAAATTATTTATAAAATGGTGACATGTAATAAACCTGTGCAAACTAGTGCTATTTATTGTATACCATTATTCAAGCTAGCCCTTCCAGCTTCCCCAATACTGGGAATGTCTGCTAGCGTTGTTGATGCTAATATACTGGCTGTGACTGGTGAATTAGCTGTGTGCCTAATGTTCCAATAGTAACACAACACCTTTGACATTTTTTGGCTGTATATAAACAGTTTTGCTAGATTTTATGATTTGTTGAGTCAGAGTTGACGTTACGCTTAAAAACAAATTAGTAACCATTTTCACTGTGGATTACACAGGAAAGCTGAAAAAAAGGTCATTATGCTTTCCCATATACACAGTGTGGTTCATTGCACACTGTTGCATTGATATTCAACTGTTGGTATCCTATTTAAAGATGCAGTTATAACAAAATGCTATAACAGATCTTTCTAGTTGAGACAACTGTATGTGATTTAAAATAATTAATAATTTTGTTGCATTTCAGTCTGTTTTGCCAATACAAAACCAGTAAACCAGAAGCATTGGCTTTTAATTGGAAACATGCAGATAAACCAAGTTAATTTGTCATTTATGTGTGCAAATAAGTAAGTTAAAATGACTTGTTTTGTGAAGTTCAAAGTTAGACTATTGTTAAAATAAACACATTTGTCATACATTCAGACAGTGCTAATGTCATTTGGCAGTGATTGTAACAATATTATGTAGACAGAATACAGCATATCAGTGAAACTAAATCTAATCTGAACCTCTATACGCACTTTTGAGTGTTCAGACTTTTGAAGAAAATCTACAAAATAAGTGATTGCCTGCCAGACTAGAACTGGTAGTCTCCAATCTAAAAGATAACATCTGCCCCTCTGACTTACTTTTACTTGCGCAAAATAGTTTGGCAAATATTTAACCTATCCTCAGAAATCGAAACAAAACATTGTCTGGCTAAATGCTTGTCTCTTAATTCATCAGTGCATTTACATTTTATGTCCGTGAAAGACACACACAGAGTCGGCTTATTCTTGGTAAGACAACAATCCACTGTCTGCATCATTTAGATATCAGCTCATCATCTTTATGTCATCTATTGTCTTGTTTCACAATGGGAAAACTCTGGCTTTTTGTGTGGCTTTTTCCCCTTGTGTTAATGAGAATGTGTGTAAAACAGAAAAATGGTTCTATCAATTATCTGTCAAAAACTGTTTTCTTACAGTTTTTGATTCAGTAGCTTTTCCAGACGCTTCCTTTGATTGGATAGCGGTTGATAATAAAAGGAGGTGCAGGTAAAATCTCACTGGCACTGTAGATTGGACAGGCTTTAAAGTCACAGGGCCAGTCTCTCCATGCATATCGAAGGGCAGCTACATTTTCAGTTGGTGGACACATACTGGCAGATAGCTGGACAGTGGTTGAACCCCACTGCATGATGGGAGCTGGAACCCAGAGGGATTTAGGCCCACATGGAGCTCTAATTTCTGAGCAACAGATCTTGATCAAAGGAAAAAAATAAATAACTGATTTGCACTTAATTATTTAGTAATAAATTACTTTTCAAGAAATAATCAGACAAAAGATAAACAATTGGTTTGTAACAGTTATTTTGTGTTAGCATTCGTAAAGCCAGCATACCTCAAAGATGTCTTTAGATGGTGTGACAGAGACTTCCTGGTCATAGGTAACGTTAACATATATCTGCGTGGACAGGATTTGTTTGGGGAAAGGTCCCAGGAAAGGCACTTTCTTTTCATTGTAAGCCACTGCCCTTGCTCCCAAAGTCAGTCTGTACGCTACATCCTGCTTGTCCCGGGGATGGATCCTGAAATGAAAACAATCGTGACACACTGAAAGAACCATCACAAACTGGCCATTCTGTAAAAACAGATCAATATGAGGAGGAAAAAAAGCTAAGTAACATCAATACAATAGTAGATCACACCATCACATTTACATATTTTAAATAAGGAAAAAAGTGCAGAAAACATTTTTTCCATACATCAACAAAGTCTACTGATGTTTCAGTTATGCAAAGCATTTACTGTATTGGCAGCATATCAAAGGCACATCCATGCAAAGCTTTAGATTAGATTTATTTAAAGACCTTCAACTCTATCCAAGGCTAGAGAAAAAAAGGCATGATTTCTGCTCCTATTAAAACTCATACACCTGTATTTTTCATACAGATACTATAAAAGTGACATCACGTCAAGCCTGTAATGGTCAAAGTACAGTAACACTGATCTTCTGCGTCACATCTCAAATAAAATATAAGAATTGTTGACTGATGATGTGTAACATGGAGTTGCAAAGTTCACCTTTGTTTATCACTATTTGTTCATTTGTACTCTCACACTCTGCCTGAATTTCTGTGCTGTACTACATACTGAGATAAGCTGTCCTTTGCAGGCCTGGGCAGGGTTACAAACTGGTCAAGTTATACAGAATTTCAGCATTTTCTGAAGAGTTATTAAGTATAATTCTCACACAGATGTGACGTTTAATGTGTGTCAGCATTATCAAGATTTCACTTCCTATGAATACCTAGGAACAGGATCTTTACGTGTGATAAGGTGATGTTTCGTCTGGTAAATCCATAGCAACAGCCATGAAGGTTCGCTGCATCCTGGGGTTTGGGACAAAGCCAGTGTCTGCTGTTTGGTGCCAGCGGATATTTGGAAAACCGTCATCTATGGAGCCCTTTTTGTAGGTGGACAGCTGCACATAAATAGAAGACATGGATTAGATCTAGAATAAAGACAATACTTTATACAAAGACCGTGTTGTGTTTTGTTTTGATGGACATGGAGATTGGTTGGAACTGAATCCTTAATCCAGGTGTGAGAAGCTTTTATAGACCTACTCTAAAAGATTCAGAACTGTAATACCTGCTGAAGTGGCTTCTACAAGGTACACAATTTAGGGTTTGAATACAATTTTCAGTTTTTTACCTTTTTTTAATAATATCACTTTGTCATTATGGGTTATAGTGAGTAGACTGATGTGCAAAAACAGCATTTTTATCAATTTTACAAACAATTTACAATGCAGTAAAATGTGATAAAAGTGAAGGGGTCTGAATACCTTCTGTCATGACTGCATATACAGTAGTGGCATGCTAGCAGCATTCATTGGTGTGTGTATCACAATGTTTGCATTATACAAATTAAAACTAAATACTACATATTAACATACCTGGACAAATCCAAAGGGAAAGTCCTTAGCTGTCTGCCTCCCTGAGCCCTGGTGAAATGCCATCCTCCAGTCATCAATCATAGCAGGGAAGGAACAGTTGTATTTGTCCTGATGATAGTCTGCATTGGCTTCACCTGAAAATGTGAAAAGCTTTGTAGAAGTATGTTTATACTTGTTAATACTGAAAATCGGATACACGAGCAGGTAGACTGACCTTGGTACCAAATGGCTCCCTTGAGTGTCATGTTGAGCATTGGGTGGATCATTGCATTCCACAAGACAGAATTTCCCTCTTGAGGGCTAAGAGATTTTAACATGCAAAAAATAGCAACAGTGAAGGTAGGTCAACCAAGCTTTGCTTGGTTATTACACAAAACTATTGAGAGAATGAAAAAATTACAACAGTGAATCTTTAACATAGCAAAATTAGATATGCTTGTCAAATCAACTGCCATGATATAGACTCAGCAGCACTGTTTCATATCATCGTCACCTGTCTCCAGTTGACTCTAATCCACACTGCTGCAGTGCTCTTGAAGATGACCAGGCTTCGACGGGTGTGCCTCCCCAACAGGATTCCACCAGCCCTACGGGGTACTTCAGGTTCTCATACATGTAACGCCCAAAGAGCCAGCACACTGCAGAGAAGTTTGCCAAACCTCCTGCGCATAAACCACATATGAGCTGTCAATTTGCTTGAACCTTGTATTTATCTGACAAAGTACAAAGAAAATTTCAAATATTTTCACTGACCAACTTAATTGTATTTTTTAAATATGATTGAATTTATAGTTTGATGCTTGCAACACACTAAAGAAAAGTTATGACAGAGGAAAAATAAGACAGAAAAGTTTATATAATATTCAAGTGACACTATTAAAAAATTAGCAGGTTAACAGGTTAACAAAGATGCACCAAAGGCACAGTGACATACAACAACATACCTCAGTCAAAATGTGTTTTGAGTGTGGTACAGGCATCAAACTCTAAATTTGCTTAAATTTACAAAATACAATTAAGATGGGCAAACACTGAAAATCTTTTGTTGCATTTTTATAAAATGAATAAGAAATAACAAATCACAGATTTTAGTTGGATTACATTTTAGAAAAAGAATGAAGGAATGTTATCAAACGTGACTACAGTATACGATATTATACAGTCCTGTGCTGTAACCATAAAACACACACACATAACAGTTGCTTTAATTGAGGAGCATATGCATGTTTCTATTTGCAATGCTTTTATAACTTGCTCAGTTGCCATTCAACACCCCAAACTAAAAGATTTAGCTGCAAACAAGTATTTAAACAATTCTGTTAATAAATAAATAAATACATCCTTGACTCACTTGCTGTGGGCACAGACCAAGGACTTTTCACTTTAATCAGATCAGTCAGCTCAGTTTCACTAAGTGTCAAGGCCACCATGAACGTCCTCACATGAGGATACTTCGCTGCAAGGGCTAGCTCCTGTGATGCATTGAAAATCTTTTGGAGAATGAATAAATGAATAAATCAGAGTTTATTAAACAAAAACACACAGAGTTTTTTTTCACTAAAACACTTCATGCCACTTATTTATTTGTGCAACCTTTTAGGTTTTGCTCAATGTCAGAAATTTTACTGTAAATGTTATTAATACTGTCACATACATACATAAATATTTTTGTGAAATACACTATTATTGAAATATTTCCTACAAACACCCTTTAATGCACATTTGTGTTAATGTGAATGAGCTTATGAGAAGAACAGACAGGTTTTCACTTGACTTGGCCTACCTGAGATGTTTTAAAGTACATGTTGCTCTGTCCTCCACACAGCCAAATATCTCCAAACAGCACATCTGTCAGAGTGGTTGTGCAGCTCTGAACAGTTGCCGCTGTTACATTATAGGGGCCACCAGCATCAACAGGGTCGAGGGTGACTCGCCAGATACCTGTATAAGTAATAATTTTAAGTCCAGTCCAATTCTGAAACCACTATCATTAGGCCACATACAAACTGCCCTTACGGTGGTTATGGAACAGAAGCTCTAATATAAAACTGGGGTGTCATATTTGTTCCTGTCAGCATAATTAAGTGTTAACTTGGCTTCCAAACCCTGCAGATGTCAGGATAAACTTTCCATCTGACAACTGGTTGTATTTACCTTTTGTCGCAGTGACAGGTGAGGTTTGCTGTTTTGTTGGTCCTACCAAGGAGACAGTGACCTGTGCACCCTCAGGGCCATAGCCCCACAGCACAGCTCTTTCTGGAGACTGCTGCAGGACCATGTGGTCTCCATGATAGGAGGCAAAGCGCAGGGTCCCAGCTATACAAACAAGACCATGTTATTATTATTTCTTCCTCATGTGGGAAACAGTTCAAAAATGCTAAATCAAAGTGTGATAAAGAATAAAAAAAACCTGCCAACATATAATAAGGAGATTGTGACACTGTTTGTAGTAGATGAATGGGTGGATCAGAACATACCTGGACTTTGCTTAATGTTGTAAAGGGAAGTGAAATTACAGTATGGTGCGATTTAAAACACATAATAGTACACTGTACTTACCAGAGACGTGAAGAGAAGCTAGAAATAGAAAAACAACACACCGTGTTATTGCCATGACATGAGGACAACCTGTGTTAACTACAAGCTACCGTATGACACTCAGCCAAACACAGGATGGGTCCAAACGTCAACCCTACGGAAGGACGTACTTCTGGCATACGTACAGTGACGTAGAGGACGACATGCGTTATGAGGCGGGACTTTAGTCGTTTCCATGGAGATGAACTTTTAAAGCAATACGTCCAGCGCGTGCGTGTTGAGCGAGCGAGACGAGTGGAGAGAGAGTGAGCGGCGCAGGCCTGTAGCTGGCGTTAGTAATAACGTTTTAGATTTCAGTGTGTACTAAATAAATGCTAGAGCTCCTCAAGAACAAGCTAACTGTCTGGGTTTGATTTGCCTGCAGCTGTGAAAAAGTGAAAAAAGTTTTACTTTAGAGTTTTGTACATGAGAGTGCTGGCTGCAAAGTTATAACTGTTTAACTTTATGCGTTGTCATTTCAGTGTTAATATAAAATATTTGTTAATGCAGCTTGAATTAAGCCTAATGCATTGTTGAATTGTAGAAACATAAGGGAGGACGTTTCATTTTACTGATTAAAAATATGACAGCTCTCTTATCCTAGAATTGTTATTCTACAGTTTGATACTGCTCAATGTAGTCATTCATTATTTACAAAAAATTCAGTGATTACATGCTTTTCATACCCATAAACTGATAATTGAATAGGGGTCTACTGGAGCTAAATACCGAATGTGTGTCTCAGATCACTCTACCTACTGTGCCTCAAGGTTTGTTATTGTTAGTTTGATTACTTAGCTTGTTTTAATTATGAAAGTAACACGTTGTCTCATATAATTTCTCATTCACTCATGGTAAAATATACACAACTGATAATTGAAAAATTTAAAACAACAAGAAAGTCAAGTCAGTTTCATTTATACAGTCCAAAATCACCAATATTTCTCTCTTTACAATCTGTACAGCATAGCACAGCAGCCTTTATTCCTTGTAAACTTGGCCCTCAGATTATCCAAACACTTTACTGCTGTGAGGTGAATCCTTATGAAAGCCAAAGTAAAGTTCTATAGACCAAAACAACAGCATAAAAAATGAAAGCAGGTGTAACATTAATTATCCAACAGTTTACCAGACAGGTGTTTATTTACTGAAGCATTTTATGCCTGCAAGACAAATGAATGCACTTTATTCTGTGGGCATGTTATTTAACACAAAATGTATATAGAGAGAGATGATGTACTGTATACTGGCAGAAGAATGGGTAAGCTGTTGGTTGGAGCATAAAGCAATGGGAAACCTAAAACAGAGAATATAAATACTGTATATTAATGAAATGGATTTATAGTGAGACATAGTGTGACTGCTGTATGAGTATTGATAAAGAACCACATGAAATTTTTTCCCTTTGCATTTGATAATTTGGCCTACTGTGACATTTATAACCCACTTTAAAGGCTAGTGATAATTGAAATTTGAAACTGCACATTTATCTTAATTTGAACTAATGGCTAAAGGTATATTTGTTCAATATCCCAACTCTGTCACCATTGATGTATGTCAGACTAACTAGTGAATACTTTTTACCTATTAGTCTTTGTTAATTTTCCACATATTTCCTATTTAATTTCAGTTTCCCAGCCTTCCCCATCCTCCATGAGCATGGCTGCTAATTGACACAGTAAATCCTAAAAAATCTGTGAGACAACTTCTCGTACAGAGACTGTTGAGCATATGCCACTTTAAAGCAGAGGCGGAGCCAGGGGGTGGCCAGGGGTGGCCGCGGCCACCATTCACAAAGGTCTGGCCACCCCACGCAACACCCGTTTTTCGAGCCGCACCATTTTTGTTCTTGCGGAACTATTCTTCTGCTAGCGTTTCCAAGGGGACGCCTTTAAGCAGCGCACCTACTCAATAGAGCTTCCTTCCCCTGTTACTCTGCATTCAGTTTACTCGCTGTCTGAAGTTGAATAATGAAGTTGAGTTCTTCAGATGTCAAATAAAAGTCGCCCATGGCAGTATAAGCAGGTAAGCTTGAAATACACATTTATTTAGTTTAGTGTAATGTTATCTTATTACTTGTGTTTTAACAGTACTGTTAGGTAAAAACAAATCTCATTCCCCAAAGTTAGCGGCGGTGTTTAAATGTTTTGTTTGTTGAGAAATACTTATTGTTGTTCAGTTGTTATTGTGAGAAGTCATAGATAGGTTTTGAGTCGTTTCTCTGGCGGGTCGGCTTCTTTGTTTTGATTCGGAGACGGAGTCACAACATGGAAAATGCGTGAAAATAATTTGAACACTCCGTGGACAAAGACCTAAAAAGTGCCAGATCATTAAAAGGGTCTTTTGAGATTAATAAAATGCCTGTAGAACAAAGGTAAATGTTTTCAAGTGATGGTGTCGGTTTTTCAAACAACGCTGGTCCGTTAAGTCTTAGAGAAGCTGATCGTTGCCTCCATGACCTGAATGTGCCGCTCAGCTAATTCACAATGGAGACAAACTGTTCGTGTTTGTTGGGAAATCAAACAAACTGGATGAACTGTTCTCTTAAATAATCTCACTGTGTTGATTTCTTCTCCTAACTATTAACTTTGTCCTTTTGTTTCACAAGTTTCAAATGCTAATATGAAAACTAATACAAGTGGATTAGTTTATAACAATGAAATGCTGAGAAGAACCTAACAGTGTGGACCACCAGCTTTATGACTCACATTCATGCCCTTACAAACATATTGTCTGGATATATTGAGTAAAATACTTTTAAATTACTTGTATTTTTCACACATAAGTAATTAGTGTAAATCTCTTATAAAAATCGTTATAACTAATAAAATACTTTAAACTCTAAAATGTTTTTCAGAGGTTTTATTGAAGGTTTTGTTAAAAAGGAAATGCTAATTATAAAAGCAGTTTAGAATGTAACTTGAGACTCAAAACAGGCTGTAGTTTGTGCTGCTGCCGAGAGCTGTTTTATGTTATTTAGCCTAGCCTCACTGACATTAATGGGATGGACAAGATAATAGAAACACCTGTCAGTATAACTGTTACGTCTTCAGCCCCTCTCGTCTGTGAAGCTTATTGTTTCACTAATAATATGTTTGTCTTCTTGTTTCTGTCTTCTTGATATTATAATTCAACAACACGACAGACAATTAATCTTCCAAAATGATTATCACAGTTGAATCAACACGTCTTTAAAACAGTTTTAACAAAAAATAAAAGTTTTCACCTACATTAATGTAAGATCAACTGAGCGTACATCACATAGGGGTTAATGAAATAGCGTCCTCCTTGTCTTTACAGTAACTGCTTAAAAATGTTCAGAATTCCCTTGAGATCAATCAAATGCATCACATTTCAATGTATTTATACAATGATAAAAAATAACTTGCCTGCACCTTAATATGGCTGATAAGTAATATCACACATCAAGAAGACAAAAGACATTAGGAAACAGTTTTTTTTTTTTTTATATGGGGCTACAACCGACAGAGAAAACATTACCTTCAAATACTTTGTCAATTAAAGTAATCCACACACAGTTCCCAAGCTCCAAATTAACTAATACTGTAGCACACAAATACACACACACACACATGCACTTGACACAGCAGAGATTAATACAGATAGACATGTCTCTAAGTATCTCTCTGAAATGAAAATAGAATAATTTAGACCAATCTAGTCCAAGCTAGTGTTCAAATTCGACTGCAGAAATTGGATTAAAAATGTCTATATCTCATCTAGTGAGCCGTGGAATGGGCTCTGGCCTGTTCCATCACATTTTACTACTAATTTTGTGCAGTGAAATGAGAGACGCAAAAATATTTGTGGTTTCTTACATGAACCAAGATTTATGAGTCCTGTCTAGAGCCATCATAGGTCTCTTAACACACCACCTCCCATCCATCATGGGATAAATCCCCTGAATTAGTTCCCCTGAACAAGTCACTCAACAGCTATTAGGTGCATGAGATGAGCCTGAGCATCATTTTCCATATTTTACACTGTCATGCTTTCAGCCTTTCAAAGTCACTGCCACCTAAAATGTTTTGCCTGTTGCGTTGCTCTGTTTTTTTTTTTGCCAGACCCAGTCTCTGATCCCGTGCTGTCTCTGCTCCTAAATTTACTGTTCAGCTGAGTATTTTTCAGTGACACAACCTGCTTATCTGGATTTGGACCTCGACAGTGTCGGACCTCAGCTCTGCATATACCTCGGTTTCGTAAGTCCCCAAGCTCTCTCTGCCTAGTTGGATTCTGATCTTCTGTGGGACTTTGATATGATCTCTTAGCTCTGCATCCTGGATTCTGAATTAGTATAGTGCTTTTCTACTCTATCGGTACCCAAAGCACTTTACAATGTTGCTTCTCATTTACCCATTCACACACACACACACACACACACACACACACACATCCATGACAGTGGAGCTGCCATGCAAGGCTCTGACCTCACCAACCAGGAGCAACCTGGGGTGCAGTGTCTTCCCCAAGGACACATATGGATATGAGCCAGAGATCGAACCAACAATAAGCTTCTTATTAATTAAACTGTGGTTCATAAAACATTAAACTGGTTTTGTAACGTTTAACTGCATTTATGTTCTTTATCCCCTCAGACAACAAGGTTCTGTTCAGTGGTGTTGCATACAATGATACCAAATAGCCCGCTGAGAAAACTTCTCAATTTAAATAGGCTGGATGATTATACGCTTGAACATAAGTGATAATTAAATGCAACATTTCTGCTTGAAATATTACTTGTTTCTCACCACTTCTAAGTGTACCAACAATATTGGTTCCCTAAGCAAGAATGTAGTTCTTTTTCATATTTTATGGTACACCAAAGGCATGCAGTTATGTATTACATTCAACAAGAAGAGACTTCACCATAATAATATGAGATGAACATAATGTATTAATAAACTTGATGGATGGTGTGACTGCAGCTAGAGCAGATCCTGGCAGAGATCCCTGCAGGAAACAGTCAGAGCCTACCCCATCAAGGAGTCCTGAGCCCTCTGGTGGAAGGTGGAGACAATAAGGAAAAGTGCCATTAATGAGAAGAAACACAATAAAAGGTCTGAATGTATAGGGTCATAATGAGTGAGTAACCAAACTGACAATACAAAAATGACTGCAAAGCAAAATGCAAAAGCTATAACATTATTAATGACATTTTCTGTTTCAGTGGCAAGCCATTATATTATAAAACAAATCCCACATTGAAGGCCCAAAGCCTGGGAGGAAGAATCCGGGACACTGTTCAGTCTCGTTTCATGTTATTCCCTTGCTTGGGGCAACAGTACCGACTAATGTTTGTGCTTCACTAACTTACCTCCTTTCTCTGAGATTTTCTGTGATTCCAGTTTCACATGCAGTGGCCAAGCAGTGGACCAACTTTTATGTGCGCCGCCATTTTGTTTCCTGGTTATTCACTTGCAGTTCTCCTCAGTCTCCAGCCATCTTGTGCCTCCTTGCACATCTTCAGATGCCATTTTACTCTGTTGGTTCCACCTGAAAACCTCCTCTCTTCCTGTTAACTTCATCATCATCTACAGCCTTCACTCCTGACTTACCTGATCAGTGGAATCTCAGTATACAGTACTTAACAGTTGTCACTGTGTAGATGCCGATCTGTCCACCCACCTGTAGAGGGCGTCCCTTCCTTATCGGTACTGCCAGCTCCTGCAACTCCGACTCTACCTTCACCTGTTCCTATTGTTTTAATAAATCTCCTTAAAACGTTAACCCTGGTGCCTGTTAAATTATTGGGTCCATTCGAAAACAAACACTGACATATGCCTCTTTCAAAGTTGGGTCTTTCTCAGTCTCCTTCCACTTTACCTTAACAATAAAAGGTCTGAATGTATGCAATGACTGGATTCATGCAGTCATTATTGGAGTGAAGTTGGATCAGAGAGATATGATGGCTCAGTCTCGTTGAACTGCACTAAACATTTTTTTTCCAGGAGTATGTCTGTAAATAGTAACAAACATACTGTACATATAGATTTATTCTGTTACTGGCACAAACTGTATACAGAAGCCAAACATAGCAACAGTGAAAAAAGGGATCTTCATAATCTTTTCATGATTTGTAATCATATTGCCAACAGGAAAACTGTGCACACAAGTGGACTCCCTGTAGTGTCATAATGAGTGAGTAACCAAATTGACAATACAAAAATGACAAAACAAAATGCAAAGGCTGTAACATTATTAATGACATTTTCTGTTTCAGTGGCATTAGATCATAAAACAAATCCCACATTGGAGGCCCAAAGCCTGGGAGGAACAATCCAGGCTGAGTGTCACTTTAATAAATGAGAATATCTGTCTCATCAGCTATTGTGATTTTTGTTTGGAAGAAAATAACATAAAGTAATATACCAAACTTTTTCAAGCAGCAGTGTAGTTGCAATTTGATAGCACTGTCACATTTACAAATGTATATACTGATATCAAACAAGCTGTATTACTGCATTACTTTATTTATTGTATATATTTAGTACTTTAAAATAAAGTGACATAACAAAGTGACATTGCTTTAATATATTGTTTATTTTGTGTGTTAATGTTCCAGGCATGCTGTGTTGCCAAGCAACCCACCCTTCCATTCCTATGAAAAGATAAGGCTATATTAGATGACAGCATGTACAAGGATAGACAATACACACAACTTTAATCAATCCATATGCAATTAGCTGCCTGTTGACATTTACTTTGGATGTCTATGTTATCTTAAATACCTGCTGTTCCACACTGCTATATTGTGGAAACATGAGGATGTGTATTGAGTGATGCACATCTTTAAACTGAATGTAAAGTGTGTGAATCTGTGTGTGCTTTGTTAAGAAGCAACACATATTAATAACATTTATTATTTTACGAATGTCAAGATTATCAAAGCATATAGTTTTTTTTTTCCTTAGTCTGCTTGTAGTGTGACAAATCCAGTCCAGTATGTGCACATAAACACTGCAAACTAAGCATTTAGCCGCTATCAATGGCAAAAGAAACTACTTAGCTCCTTCATCATTAACGAGCTGCATCAAATACACTGGCAATTGGTGGATTCAACATCTTTCTCTTATATCACTGACCTCTCTTGATAGAGCACTGGCATGATAAATAGTTGTAAAATCTGCTTTAGCTGTCGTTTACCTTTTACCTTTTAAAAAAAGTTGTCTGTGTTTTCAGTTTGACACACAGGGCCTATTATAATGAAAATGTCAGATGGAAACAAGGCGTGCTACAGATCAGCAGGTGGCACTGTCATGACAGTAAAATAGTCATGCCTTGTGAATTTTGACAGGATGTGATGATGAATTTAGGCAGAGGAAGTTTGCAAAACTGAGGGACTGATGTGTTTGCCTTTTAGTTAATCTTACACCTTTCAAATAGGACAACTTCAGTTTAACCAGCTTTCAAAGATAAGCCACACCAATGCACAAGGATTCTGTTTTTCCATTTTATGGACAGACAATATATGAATATTGTTTGAGAATGAAGTAAATTATTTGGTAGAGTAGTTCATTTTTATATTAATAAATGTCTTAATAAAAACCACGCGAGACAGCAAATGTAATAAATTTCACAAATGAATTGATAGTCTTGCATAATACATTATCTTCTTATTCAGTGGTTTGTCTTTGTTTCTACTTTTTTTACATAGTAGTAGATTACTGAAAAAAATAAAACCATGAAATAACACATATGGGCTTGTGTAGTAAGCTGAAAAGTGTAAAGAAAGCAAAATATGTTTTAAATTGTAGATTCTTCAAAATAGCCACTTTTAACATTGATAACAGCTTTGCACAAGCTTGGCATTCTTTCACATATATGGGCGTTATATCCTCACAGGAAAGTTGCTTTGAATATGATTTTTGTTACAAGGGAAACTCACTTATTATTGGATGTATTGAATAGATACAGAATGGACAGTTTTTAGCTTTGGTTTTTAAATATCCTAGTTTATGAGACTGCCTTGTAATTAATTCAATATTTATTACAAAATTATAGCTTGGCAGTTACTTTTTACAGTTTCTATGATTATATGATATGATTATTAATTATGACAAAATATGTTTCAGCACACCTGCATGTGTCAAAAAGCATGGCTAGCTCATAGACGATGTCAATTACAATCACAAATTTACATCTCTGTGTAGCACAGGAGAAGCAGGAAAGCTGTTGCAGTTTATCTGCAGTAATCATACGTCTCTCTCGGCTTATTGACCCATCAGGTGAGCAGAGTTTGCACTTTACAGAGAAAAAATAATAATGCCACAACGTACAAGTCACTGCTGCACAACAGCTAAGAATTAAGATCAGCAGGAATAATTGCTTCTACCTCAAATCCTTGATGACTTAAAGGTAATAAAGTCCCGTTATGGCAGATGTCAGGCACTGGATGAAATTAGCTGAGTATTTCCAATTTTTACCTTAGACTTACTGTTTAAAGTCAGGGTCATATACTCTTGCACCCTTTGCAGTTTCCTCTTGCTTGAATGCTCAAGAGGCCGTTTCCTTTATTTTCAATCAAACACGAGGAAGGTGTTAGCAGTGTAGCAGAAAGAAAACCCACACTTTGACCTATATCGCTCAGACACCTTTCAAGATTATTCAAGTCTTTGAACATGTAATTCTTGATGAAGCAAACACACTCCTTAAACAATATATGCAGCATGGAGAGATGCACATTTTTAAGGCAGCACTGTGAAAGCCTGTCTTCTTTAATTTACAAAGTGAAAGATTCACTCCCTGCTCGCACAAATTTCTTACCCACTTCTGGTGAGATGAGATGGGAGTACGATGCATAGCAAGAGAGGAAGCAGGGATGCTAATGGCTTTATCTAAGAGACTGACTTTGAACTGCATATCCTGTGAAAGACATCTTATCCCTCACACTCTAGTATTTTTGTTTGTTAAATCAGTTCCCAACAAGCTTCAATAATTTGTTTTTATTGTAAATGAAACTGTCAGTGAGGTAAGGACATTCACATTTATAAATGAAACTGAAAATTTATGGATGGATGGCTGCCTGGGCTGCTTACACATAGCGTAGTTATCAATCCTATGCTAATGTGTGTGCACAGTGTCCATCTTAATATCCTTTATTATGGAAATATAATAATATGGAAATGTAAAGGAAGACAAACGTGTTGAGAGATTAATGATGTTTAACATTTAAATGCCTAATGAATTCACATTAAAAAATGGCAGGATTGTACTGTAACACCTTAAATTGTATTTAATTGCATGTTTTGATATGCATGCACACCTGCATTCCTGTTTTCTTTTGACTTGTATACTTGTTTCCTGCAAAAATGAGAATCAAACCTGAGCTCCCATTCATTGGTTTTTTGCTAAACTCACAAAGAGCTAAACTCACAAAGAGCTGCAAATGAGGATCCAAACAGCACAGCACTATAGAAGCACCTGCAATATGAAAAGCATACAGTGTCAAAATAATAGACCAAACTGAAAGAAAAGCTAAACCTTTGAGTGTAATGAATGAATCAACACTATAGCGTGGGCCTATGGCTCTAAAGCTGATCTTTTTGGCTCATAGCTGCAGTTCAAATGATTGCTTCATGATGTGGGAAATAATCATTTATTCTTTAAGTTGAAGGTTAAGTTATAGGGTCAGGATACTCGGATGTATCCAGCATAGTTTGGGGGGTTGTTTTTTTATAATTCTGTAAGGTCTTGAATTAAATTGAAATTGAGTAGAATAGCACATAGAACCACAAAGAAAACCCCCCAACCCCAGGGTTGGTGGTTCAACTCCTCGTTCTGTTTTAGCTTTTCTCATATCTCTCATTAATTCATCATCTAAATTTTGTTACAGTACAGTATGTACACAGAGAGAGAAGATACAGACGAATAAAACCAGCAGCTGGGTATAATGAAACAAAATTTTGTCATGATCACACAGAATGTCTCTGTATTTATGCTCAACACAGCACCAACACTTTATCTTGGTTATGTGATAGCGCTGTCATGTAGGAAAATTCCACAAAGAGAGATTGGCCATCATGCACCAAATGAGGGGTAATAAGATGGTTGATTCCCATCTAATGAGTCCAATCCAACGCAGAAGACAGACTGTGATACCTGAAGAATTTATGATCAAGAGAAAAGACTTTCTAGTTCTGGATTTGTTCTAACTTTACACACATCTCTTACATTCATAAAAGCATCATGATGACCAGATGCTAACAAGAAATTGATAAAGATAATATAATAAAAAGGATGTTTTTCATGTTCTCCCCGTGTCTGCGTGGGTTCTCTCCGGGTACTCCGGCTTCCTCTCACCATCCAAAAGACATGCATGTTAGGTTAATTGGTGACTCTAA
>JAUMHL010000005.1:11644572-11657523 GCA_032362345.1 Sandelia bainsii
AAGTGCCTTGAGATGATCTTTGTTATGATTTGGCGCTATACAAATAAAGATGAATTGAATTGAATTGAATTAATACCCTACTCTTTAAGCAGCCAAAATATCCTCATATTGTTTCTTTTGTTTTTTTCACTGAATACAGATGAGCTGTTGGGAAAGAAGAAGAATCTGTGTTGAGCTCTATCAGTGTTATCTGGATGTCTTTTTTGTGGGATGTGTGTAAATCTCATTTGCACTAGGGGGCATATCTGGTTGGGTGCAGAAATTAAACATCTTGAACTCTTTCTTTTTTGAATACTATGCACTTCGAGACAAAATCAAATCTTTGCCTGCTCTTTCCTCTTTTCAAATGCAAGCACTGAAGTCATGATGCTCCTCTGAAACATGCAAATTAGACTGCACTGGCTCATATAATCTGATAAACATCCTCTACTGAATACCAAGTGCCTAAGCGCAATTTCTGCAGGAAATTATAGTACTGATGAGCAGGAGATATGTTGTTATAAATGGGGGTATAAAAGCCCATCAGGGATCTGCAGTCACAGTCATATTGTCTTTGAAAAATATGCTCATTGTGGCACATCCCCCTGTTACTCAATTACGAAAAATTTTTACCCTCTAATTAGCCAAATATTCTGACCTAGATATGATCTACTGGATTTGGAAACAGAAGACGATACGCCTGCGGGCAGCATGTCTCCAAGGGCTATCTTATCTTTGAAAGCATAATCCCAATAGAGGCGACCCACAATCAGCTTTCTCTCTTCCCCAGACGGATCATAACCAAACTGTGCTGTCTGTTGAAATCCAACTGCCAAAGTCCTTGAAAGCACAGCAAGAAACAGGAAAAGGATTTAAAGCCTAAAATTAGCTTTAGCTAATCGCATCACTTGATGCTGTGGTAAATAAAAAAATGGAGAAGTTGTTTTAAGAAGGCATTTACAGGACTTGATGTTCTCTCTTTTTAAAAACAAGGGAGTAAGTCAGATGAATCTGTTCCAGCATCAGTATCTTTAGCAGCAAACTCTCCTCTTTATCTGTAGTTTTCACCTTGAGAGTGACGAGGATCTGCTCACTGTGGTATCGATCTGGTCAGAGATGCAGATCACATTTTGAAGGAGTGGCTGTTTGGGTAAGGGCTGCATGGCTGATAAGTGTGACTGTCGGCTGACGTTGGATGTGCAGCAGTAGAACTCATTAGACTAATGAATGGAGGGGGGGCAGTGAATGATGCTTTGCAAGGAGAGGAGAGGAGAGGAGAGGAGAGGAGAGGAGAGGAGAGGAAAGGGCAGGAGAGACTGACCTCTTTGAAGAATAAGCAAAGTGAGATATGAAATACCAAGGTTAGCTGTGTCAGCGCTTCTGCAGCACTATCTGGAAATCTGGAGTTTTGGGCCTGAAGGAAAATGCGTATGAAATCAAGCTTTAAAAAGGTTTTCAAGATGAAGTTTTGAAATGAGATATGCATGTTTTGTATGTTTATAATTCCACATTTACTGAATTTTTATAGACACCGTGTTTATGTGAATAAATTCCTTTTTTCCTATAAAGTGGTCTTTTCAGTAGCATTTGAGATATTTCAAGACATTCTTATCTATACTGTAATATCTGCTTTAGAAGACGGCAGAGCTTTGTTTTTAGTTATGCAGCTGTAGAAAGCCACAGCAAAAGAAGCAAAGAACTGAGACGAAGAGAACTTGTCAGCATGCTTATTGCAGTAGATAAAACCCAATAAATAAAAACCACAAATGAACATCTGCATGTCTCTTTGTAATGAATGAATTCTGGTCTTGAGTTTCAGATTGGAGATGATTAAAGGCACAGCTGATCAACTTGCATCAAAAAAGCTTTGATGAGAGCTTGACCAAATGAAGTGCAGGAGGGTGAGATAAATTTTTTTGCCTAAAGGGTGTAGAAGTGTTAAAACAACTTTTACATTTCAGTTTTGTGCACTTTAGATATAACACGTTAATTATGTAGCTTTAGAAATGCAGGCATCAGACAGAGCCAGGCTGCTTCCCTCTGTTGCTAGTTTTTTGTGCCTTAATTTGCAACTCAAATATTGCAAATTAAAAGCAAAGGTTATACACTATTAAATAAACGGTAGGAATTAATGTACTGCAGTGTGAAGAGATGGGCTTTATTTTTACTATACAGTAGGCACATTATAATATATTCACACACAAGCTCATGTATGCATAACACGCATTCTATATACTCACACATGGTATAAAGGCACTTTGAGGATTTGAACAAAGGTGAGATAAAGAGGTCCTGTGAGGTTTTACAGGCTGTCCTACCAGTGGCCTGCATGGGAAATTGCTTCCACAGGGGAAAAATGACTCCTACTAAAAAGGCACATACTGTTAGGGAGAAATGCAGCAGAGACCGAAGGAGAAATCAGGGTCAATGAAAACATCCCGTGGGCTGATATTTTCTGGTTCAACAGCAAAACTGCACTTCACCAGTAATTTCACTATAAGAAAAGATATCAGAAGTAGTCCTCATATTTGTTATAGTTTTTGTTCAGGCCTTTTTACAGTCAAGAACTTTTCACTTTCTGGCTAAAGGAAAAACAAGCCAGCTTGGCAGAAAGACTTTGTACCAGCAACCACTCAGACTGATGCCTACATGCATTTAGTTCAGCACACTCCACAACTTTGATTTAGTATCACAGTTTTTCTCACTGTGTACTAAAGACAGTCATTTGGCAATAGCTGCAGGGAAAAAGATCCATAAACAATTTACAGAGTGGGCTGTAAAGGTGAAGGATAAAGTGCACAAATGACAAACCAAATGTGAGGTGCATAAACAACACTAGAAATCACTATTTTAAAATAAATAGGACAATAAAGGGGACAGAAAATTCCCCCATAAAGCAAAATCTGCGACCTCTCTGCAGAGAGACAACATGTCATCCTCTGTCAATCCAGCAATGTCCCCCAAGTCCTCCAAAGATTAATACCCAGTGTTACACAACGTGTATTTACCCAGTAAAGCCCTTCACCAGAGCAGCATCTCCAGAACGCAATAGGCTTATACAATGTGATTCCACGGAGCATCGTACATTTGACTTAGTACAATGTGTAAGTAGCCTGGGAAGATTTGTTGACACACAGCAACCAAATATAGTGATAGATATAGAAATAGTAGAATTATGTTCTATTAATTTACCACCTGGTTACACATACAATAATTATTAGCTTGATAGAATACTGTATGAAAGTTGTTGCTTTATTCTACTGTTATGGGCCAAACGTGGTGTTTGAAACAGGGCTTAATGACTTATTTAATTAATCTATTTGATGCACGAAAGGAAAACTTGAAAACTGTGTGAGGAATTTTGAGTGATTAGACCCATTATTACATCATAATTTTTAGGAGAATAGGATGAAAACCTACAGCTGAGAATCCAGCTCAGTAAAGTTAAAAGGGATTCATGAAGAGCTCAGAATTGCAAGGAGACATATTGCAATAAGATTATTGAATCAGAGAGGTCATGGCAAAATCAGATTGGAAGTGAAAAGTGTGAATACTTTCAACTAATTAAGTTAGAAACTGGGAAGAAATTAAATATGGTTTCATAGTTTGGCCCGAATAGTCTATTTTCTTCTGAGAAACCTAACCAGTCTGGAGACTAAATCAATGATCTGATTTCATTTAACATTATGACAGTGATTAAATCACTTGTCCATCTGTATATCTTTTATGTTAGGCCATTATTTAATGTCATTGTCAGAGATGAAACATTTCCAAATCATAATGATCTCTTGTATTCTCTTGAGTTGAAGGTTTAGCATTAAATTAGATTTTAACTAATTATATATATGTGTGTGTGTGTGTGTGTGTGTGTGTGTGTGTGTGTGTGGTGCTGACATCATAACCGGACAGCACCATGTATCAGGTACTTCAGGTTTTGACACCTACAGTGTAGACCTGCACTTAGACTTGACCAGTGGCAAATGAAGAAGCAGAGAAATCAGTGCAACAATATCACCAGCTACAGTCCTTTATCAAATCAATATTAGCCTGAGATGTTTTTTCTTTCCAAGATTTATTGAAGTATTTCACCTCCCTATGAGTGAGGAAATGTGGTTTGTCCTTAAGCTCCATTCATCACATGGTGTGCAGAGGGCTCTTCCCTGTCAGCTTCACAAAATTCCCACCATTCTCATTTACTGTAGATTTTTTAGCCCTTGATGAGATCATCCCAGTAGAGGTACCGCAGTTTTATTACCTTCACTGTATTCTTGAGCCATGGGAGTGCAATATTCATTAATTTTCAAGATTGTCAAACTGGCTTGACGATTTGAACTGGAAATCATCTAGTTAAAAGTCAGTTTTTCCAATCTAGACTAAAGCACACACCATACTCTGGCAGCATTGTTGTGTATTGTTTTTTGCCTGCTGTTGTCTTCCCATTTCTCCTGCGTCTTTTACTGAACTCTGGTGTATTATATTGTAGACACACAACTGCTGCAAACATCTGTGCAGTATGAATAAATAAAAAGTTGGGCACAGCGGCATGTTGATTTGTTTTCTTGGACAGCACAGCATTTGAGTGCTGACTTGGCACCACTGAGATTTTGAACAGACACTTACACAAATGCACACACACGCACACAAGCATAATTTTCTTCAGTGACAGACACGAGCATGGATCATAATCAAAATCATTTTCAGGACACATTGATACAGTAAATACACAGGCGAAATGTATGACAACATCAATATTTGTGAATATAAAACAGCTGAACCCTATCCTGTTTTCTGCCTAAAATATATTAGGTGCTTTACAGAGAGAACAAATACTGTCCTCCACAAATTCAATAAAATAATACATGACAGTAAAAAGTACAAAATATAAATATAGTATATTATTCAATACATTCTCATCCCAAACTATCACATAATGGTGCACCTCAGTACTGACACTAAAAGTAAAAGTCAAAAGTCAAAGTAAACTTTATTGTCATCTCTGCCTCGTACTGTACAGGTACACAGAGAGACGAGACGACGTGGCTCCAGCTTTAACAGTATAGAACAAATAGGCAAACAGAATAAGCAAAAAAAATATATATATATAAATAGAATATAAAAATCTAAAATTTCAACAAAGGAACAATATAAAAATATATACTTTAAACTGGGAATAAACTAAAAACAGACAGGAAACAATTTTCACGTGGTATTTCACCTTCCGTGTAAGTCCTGAGATTGTCTTTGTGCATTGGATGTGCATGAGGTCCATAACAGTTCAATACTAATGGTAGATTTTGGCACCACTAAGCATCATTCCTTGACACCATGGGAATGATGGCAGATGCCTGTTGGACCTTTCCTCATAACAGCAATCACAAACACCTGGCTACAGGATGGAAAAACTACAGTTTGATTGACTTTATGCACAAAGACTACAGGGTTAAGGACTTGACAAAGCATCAATATCTGATCTGATTCGGAGTGAGAATAGGCTGAAGTTATTATATTACTGATTCATCAATGTGTAAATAGCATTTTACAGTTTAAGATGGTTGAACGTTGAACATGGAGTGACTTAAGAGGTTTCGTACAGTGGTTACCAACCAAATGATAAAGAAGGTTTTATCTTATCTTTTAATTGATATCAATTTATCAATTAATAAAGCCTTCTGGATGGAAGGCGAAACGTCTTCAAGAGCTTAAAAAGAAGTCCAGTTGCTATGAACAACATTATTTTGGGATAAACATGACCTGGATGACTGAGAATCTTCACAGATATCAAGAGAAATGGGAGGCACCTGAGCTAAAATTTAAGTATTTTTGCAAACGTTCTGATTATTTATGCCAATGTGATATTTCAGTTTTTCCTTTTTCATACATTTAAGACTTGAAGGATTCACCATTCGCAAAACATTGAACAGGCATAGTATCTATGGCAGGACACCACAAAGGAAGCCATTGCATAAAACATAGCAATATGCTTGAATTTTGCCAAAGACCTCCTTGACACTCCACAACGCTAAAGGTGTTACAACTAGGCCACAAAACTAAATTGCAGTCATCCAATGCAGAGATATTTTAATTTAGACTGAAGTAGTGGATCAACATATTGGCCAATATAACAACATGACCAACATGACCATTTTTCCAGATTTCCACACATGTTAAGATGTTAATCATGAGGTCAACATTCCTCTAATATCAATGTCATTTGTTGGCATGTTAGTCTGGAAGACTTAGAGGAAAATTTCTTTTGAATATTTTACTATATAGTGTTAAAGTACAAGTCTTTTTTTTTTCTTGGAGAGATGCCATTCAGAGAGGAGCTGGACGAAGAGTTGGTCAATGCAGTTATACAAATTAAAGACCAAATACAATCATTTAGAGTAACAGGAAAATTGATTAGATGCAACAAATCCAGACTCAGACAGATTTATGTTAAGAGTGTCACTGCAAACAGGAAGCACAAGCCAGCTTGTTTTTACTGCCTAATACAGTACTTAGGGCCATGTACTTTTTCATATGCTGACGATTATACATGTGAATGCACGTGTGTGCTTGTGCTTTATTCATATACTATTCATACAGCATGTCAGCTGTAATCAAACAACAGGGCCAATTTGGCCTGTAAATAGAAGCTGTACTCCATTTGCTGTTTCCCTTCCATTAGTTCTGTCACCCATACTGAAAAACCCTTTCTCGCTTTGGCCCACTATGTAATTGAATCACTGTTGTTGTCATTTCACACATTTGTGTACTTTAAATGTGAAATACAAATAGAGAATCACTGTTATCAGTTTCCCATGTGAAGCCAGTGCACTCTGGCACAGAGCTGGCTCTTAGAGACGTTTTTCTATTATAAAAGAGCAGCAAAACAAAAGAGCATTTACATTTTTTATTTCCTTTTGATTTAATTTTACTAATATTAAAATAATGTTTATAAACAGGATTATGTTTTCATTATTTTGTTAATGTTATACTGTTATACCATGTTACTTATCAGCACCTCAGATTATGTAATTAACCTCTCATTCTGTATTATTGTTGTCTTGTTTGATAGCACAAGATCTTTTTCTTGTCATTGGATTGTGTATATTAGCTTGTAGGTGAGCCACAGATAATTTAAAAACAATGAAATTTTCATAATCCAGTGAGTGATTTTTTGTAATGGCATTTCCATGTGCCAGCTTTAAAGTTTTGCTGGTTTTTATAAAAATCAATTTTAAGGTTTAAGGTTCTTTTTATAGCATTGCCCAACTTTTCAGGGAAAGGTCTATGTATTTAAGCTACAGAAGCACTATGTGAATGGGAAAATATTTGTATCATATGTTGTGCCTCTGGTTGCTTAATCCAAGTCACAGTTGATGTTTTCAATATTTACACACCTTAGAGTGCAAATTGTAGGAAAAATGCTAAATTAGCTAAAATGTTCAGCATCAACATTTTCAGCATTTTTGCAACCTGTAAGAAATGTTAAATATGTTCAAACACATTTTTTTGTATTATAAAGCAAATTTCTACTAGCAATTTGCTAGACTCACTCAGTGAAACAAAAACAAATGTTTCTTATGTTGGTCTTGGTGCACAAAGAGACTTTTATCAGGAAATGGGACACTAATGCATCCTGATAAAGCCAAATAGACAAAATCCCTCAAAGTACACAATGGACAAAACAGTAACTGAACATACAATAAAAGATGTTCATATGACACATGGAAGGGGGCCCTTGCATTTGACAGCCTGGAAAAAGAAACTGTTCATCATCCTGGCAGCAAATCCTCTGACCAGATGGCAGAGGAACAAAGAGGCAGTGGAAAGAGTGAGATAGGTCCTTGATAATGCAAGAGACTACACAGATGCAGCATTTGTGAAAAATGTTCTGAATGGAGGGCAGAAAGGTCTGAATGGTGCTTTTTGCTCTCCTCATTATGTGCTAGAGGGACATTACAGGTCCTGTACCACTGAGTCTGTTTCTCTTTTATAAGAGGAAACAGAGGAAACATAAGCCTTAGATATCTAACCGACCTTACTTTTAAATACAGAAAAGCCATGTACTTTTACTCTTTTACTCAGTCTACCTGCTTTTTTTCTGTCTACTTATATGATAATTCTTGTGGTAAACTTCTAATCTTCCTAATGTGTTGCACAAAGATAAACTTTGAAAATTTGTGAATTTGCAGAGTATGAACACAAAATTTATGAAAGATGCCACATTTCATTCTTGTAGTTTGTCAAGAAGAGTTCATTACTTTTAATTTGTTTAATTTTTTAATTAGTTATTTTAGAATAATAACAATAAGTTGTAATTCTAAAACATATGTCTCAACATACGTTGAAACATATGTATTAACACTAGCACAATAGATAATAACAAAAATAAGACAAAGGGACTTCAGATGCAGCACATGGATCTTTATAAATTGCTTCTCAGAACCTTCCTCCCAGATTTTCACTTTACACTATAGCAACAAGCTGATTTTGATTGAGTGGATTCACAGCAGGGAACAAACTGAGAAGGATCAATGAGCCTGGTAAAGTACACCTCCTTCTACCTGACTACTACACTTCAATTTTGGAAACACAACACAACTGGCTTGAAAATTGGATGACCAAAAATTAAACCCACTAATGAAATTCAAGGGTTCACTGCGACACTCAACTTACTTTCCTTGATGAAGAAACACACTCTGGTGGCAAGGTGAAATAATGAGAACTCGGATGCCTGAGAGGTACAACATAATTGGGATGGGCATATTCAATCAAAACACACTTCTATTCAATTTCCACTCTTGCAGGCTTACCTCGCCTATAATTTCTTATGATTGGCACAGATAGAAAAAGACAGAGGGTGCAGACTATTTTCCCCTTCATCAAGCAATGATGGTCAGTCAGTGTCAGCATGAATATTATTACACAGATCACTTCAGTGACCTCTGAAAGTCATTTCATGTTTGTAAAAGATGTGACTGGCTAGGAATTGCATCCATTGTTGATGGGCACAAGTCTACAAGTCTCTCTGTGCAGTATGATATGATATAGAGCATTAAACCTCCTACATCATTTTCTTTATCATAGCTACTAAAAGCCCTAGTTTAATTTGGGTTGTTTTTTTCAAAAACATCCTCTGTGTATCTGTTGTCTTAAGCATCAGGAGAATCAGGTGAAACAAATATTTAGCAACTGCTAAAGGAATTTTCTATAAAATTCAGAGCCAATGCTAGTCATGCTAAATGTTAGCCTATTGGCGCTGATAGTCGTCCTGATTCCTGCTGTGGACTGTGGACTTTGGAGAGACTTATTTTGTTTATTTACTGTGAAAAATAACAGCAACAAATTATTACCATAAGTTAAGACACTGATTGATTGAATTGATATGCAGCCTTATGTAGCTGACAGTTTAATATTTGGAGAGGAAGAGAATGATGGATCATTTTCCAATTCAGTATTGGCCTGTTAGTCCTGCACCTTTGTCGTTTGAAAGGTGTGAAAGAGTCAATACTAAAATTCATTTCAAGCGGTGCTCAGAATGCAACTTTAAAGGAAAGATTAAAGATGGCGGAAGGGTGCACACGTTGCTATACCTTGAATAAAACCAGAGGTTTATATGACTGTTGATGGTAGGGCTATCGTGGAAGATGAATTTCTAAACTTTCTTGTTGTTAAAATGAAAACTCTGAGCCAGGATGACATTTGGCCGTGAACCATTTCGGTTCAGAGTGGATTGAGAACTCCAAGAAGGTGCTTTTTGAACTTTGTCCTGGTTCTACTCAACGCTGTGTGTTACGCAAAGGAGCACAAAAGGATGTAAATAATGTTAAGAGCTGCTTGAAACTACTAAATGAGGTTGGTGAGAACATTCTTCGATTTGTGTCTCATTACCTAGATGAACTTCCACCTGTGTAGTTTAATAACCTGGACGTCTCTTGCCTGCTTGGAAAAATTGAACGCTTAAATTCGGATATGTCTCAAATGAAACAGGCTATGTTGAAGCAGACAGATGTCTATTAGGATCTCCGAGATGTAACAGCGAATATTAATCAACGTTTGTCCGTAATATGAGCAGCTAGATTCAAGCAGAGCTGGTGTACCCTTTACACAGGACGCTGAGATAGCCAAAGGCCGACGTATGGAGGATGAAACACCGGTGAATGGAGCCTCGGTTTTAGGTAACAGCATAGTGGATGGAGCCAAGATCTTGGAGCAGAGACACGACCTTGTAAAATCACCTGAGGGGAGTCGTGTGGTGAGACAAGGCCAACGAGTAAAACAAGTAATGGGAAATGTTAATACTCAATCCCAGCTCCTCTCAAAGTCTCCCAGGAAGAAGACGGTGAGCGGGATTGTTGGAACCAGCGCTGGAGGTAATATTCGGGCCATAAAGACAAAGTTGGTGAGTGTTTTTGCAACTAAATTTGCCTCTGACTTAGACTCTGAGACCTTGGCAATTTATTTGAAAGACAAACTTCGTCGGGATGTAACGTGTCAGAAAATGAACTCTGTGCAGAGTCGGTTTAGCTCTTTTAAAACAACAGCTGAGTGCAACGAGGTGGCTGAGATGTATGACCCACTGCTCTGGAGAGAGCAGTGGTTCTATGAGGCCCGTAAACTAAGGGCATCATCTACAGATGCATGTAAGGCTGATGTACCAAAGCGTGTGTCTGGGGCATCTGCTGGAGTATAAACTTGATCGGTGGAGATGGCTGTTAAAGTTATGTCTTACAACTCGCGTGGGCTCCGCTTAGGACAGAGTGTGGGGGACAAGGAGCATCGCATTGTTGTGGACAAGCTGTTAGAATCTGCGGATATTCTGTGCATACAAGAGACATTTTTAGCAAAACAAGACTTGGATAAACTCAATATGTTAAATGATGATTTTCTTGGGGCAGGAGAATCCACATCTGGTCTTAGTATAGGAATTATATGTGGTAGAATACCGGGAGGAGTGGATATTCTCTGGAATAAAAAATACGATCCACTGATTAGTGTGATTAGGTTAGAAGTTGACCGGTGTATAGCAATTAAAATCGCTTACAAAGAAAATACTTTAGTAATTTTAAATGTGTACACCCCTTATGAATGTCATCATAATGAAGATGAATACCTAAATAGGTTGGCTTTTATAAGTACTTTTATCAAAGACAGTGAATGTACAAATGTATTTGTGGTGGGCGATATGAATGCTGATATCTCTGATAACAACTATGTTTGGTCAACATCTGATTCAGTTTTTTAAAAGTAATAGGTTGGATCTTTCAAGTAAAGTGCTGTTACCAAAGGAAAGCTATACATACATTAGTGATGCATGGCATACAACGTCCTGGCTGGATCACTGCATTTGTACAGCGGATGCTCATGATAGTTTAGATAAAGTTGAGATTTTGTATGATTTGGGTATAACTGATCACATAGCCGTTTCTCTGCTTTTGAATTTTTAGAGTCTACCTCAGCTGCGTAATCATATGAACCATGGACAAAGTAGGAGGACCAGACTCACTGAAAATGATCTTAGGCAATATGTCGACAGATAAGAGTCTTAGCAATATTGATTTGCCATATGATGCGCTTTTATGTGATAATATTAATTGTAAGAATCATAGACATAAGAGAGATCTATGTATATTTTATGATAATATTGTGAAGTGTTGAATTCAATAAAATTGAATTTTAGTAGTGAAAAGTTTAGTCAAAATATGGGGAAAAAAAACACCTCCAGGCCAGGATGGAATGAATATGTGGCTGAATTTTATGCTGAAGCCAAAGACGCTCATAAAAATTGGGTATTGTCTGGAAAGGCCAGGTATGGTCCTGAGTATGAGTACAAGAAATGTGCCAATGCTAGATTTAAAAGTGTGTTACGCTATCTCAAAAGAAATTAGCAAACTTTGAGGGCTAATTGTATGGCAAAAAAGTTTTTACTGAATAATAATTGTGAATTTTGGAAAGAAGTTAAAGTTGCTAATAATAGAAAAGTGTCTCTCCCAGCTTGTATTGCAGGGGTCACAGGGGATGATAATATTGCTGCCTTATGGAAGGATTATTATAGTGATATTTTTAACTGTGTTAGGAGTGATGATTGTTTCAAATGATGGGCTTGTGTTTATTAAATCAGATGAGGTTCAGTCTATTATTGAGGAACTGCCATCAAACAAAGCATGTGGTCCTGATCAAATAACGGCAGAACATCTGAAATACGCAAGTCCTATAGTTTCAGTTTTAATTGCTATGTGCTTTACTGGCTTATTAATCCATGGCATATTGCCTGATTCGATGATGTCTGTATAATTGTTGCCAGTGGTTAAAGATAAAACTGCTAAAATATCCAGTATACAAAATTATAGACCTATTGCGGTGGCTAGCATACTTTCTAAAGTATTGGAAGAAATTATTTTGAATAGGCTATTAGAATACATAACTACTACTCATAATCAGTTTGGTTTTAAATGTACACATGGTACAGATATGTGCATTTATGCATTAAAAGAAATTGTAAATAAATACAAGAGTCAGAATCCCTACAATATTTATGTGCTTTCTTGATGCATCTAAAGCATTTGATAGAATTAAATGGTAAATTATTTGCTAAATTATGTCAACGAAGAGTCCCTCTATATTTAATTAGGATTTAGCATTTTTGGTATTTACATCAAAGTATGCAAGTCAGATAGAACAGGAGTATATCAGCACCCTTTTCGGTGACAAGTGGTGTTCGCCAAGGGGGAATTTTATCAGAGGTTTTATTTAATTTGTATATGGATGATCTTTCCAAATTATTAAATGAATCTAAAACAAGATGTATGGTGGGGGAGAAGTGCATCGATCAGTACTGATATATGCTGATGATCTAGTGGTTTTCTCTCTTTATAGTGCTGGATTACACTAGTTGCTTAAAATTTGTTCAAGATATGGAGTACTGTATGATATTAAGTATAATGCTAAAAAGAGTGTTGTCATTATTGCCAGAACTAAGGAGGA
>JAUMHL010000005.1:11657623-11694618 GCA_032362345.1 Sandelia bainsii
GTTATTAAGGATATATTTATCTGATCTAATATGGACGAGCTGATCAAAGGTAAAACGTCTTTGAGCAGTCCAGTCGGTATTATATAATAAAACAATTTTATAATCATATAAAATGATATAATTATAAACAATCAGGAAGGGCGGGACATTTCACAGTGGGCTGCTATTTAAATTGAACCGGTAGTTCAAGGCGAAAAAAATGAGACATCAAAGAGAGCCACGAAAGAGGGAGGATGAGAGAATGTGAGGGAGCGGGAGAGACATATAGATGTGGATGTGTCGTAGTGATCAACCAAGCTGAGCAGCTGAGCGGCCCCACTGTGGTTCTTTATGGCAGGGATCTCCCCTTCTCTCCCTCCACAGCTCACTGCAGTGAGTTTGGTCCTGCGGATCACCCACCTGCCTACAGTTTGTGTTCACATTGTTAACATTGTTAAATTCAGAGAAAATTATTTTACCAAAACTACTAAATGCATGACCTAAAATGTACTGTAAATACAAATGTACAAGCACAAATAGCATAAAAATGATTTATCTGACATCAGTCCAACTGAGTTCCTGAAGAAATGTTATTTCATTTAAATTTTATATTTAGAAACAGGTCCCTTAGTTAATAAAAGACCAAATGTTGGGGGATACGCACATTGCAAGTCAACTTTTTAAAAGGAGAAAATATGTTATGTGAGATAATTTTACTTGATGTACTGACAACTGTACTTCATCCATAATAATTTATCAGCATTTATTAAGAATCTGAACACAAAAAACAACTAAAGCTGTTTAAATAAAATGGAAATACTCAACTAAAGTACATGTTCATCAAAATTATACGTAAGTAGACATATATTACTTAGGTAATTATACTTCTAGTTACAGAGAGGTCAAATCAAGGAAGAAAAGATGTCTGGTGCTATATTTGCTGCTGTACTGTCCAGTACTATGCTGTCTAATTTCACTCTGTAGCTCAATGTGAAGTGAAAACTGGAAATAGAAACAAAGGAATATAAAGAAAACAAAGTAAACTGAACATCAGTGAATAGCAGCTACTTAATGTTCAGCTTTTAGTCTGTTGACTGTAGCTACTTTGTTGTAGTTGTAGACAATACTATGAAAAGAGTGTTTCTTTAAGTAATACAGTCATCATAAAGGTATAATTGATATGTAACATAGCAATTATAACAATAACATTACAAAAAGATAAAGTGTGGGCTGTCTGTGATGGATTTTGTGGGCTGGTCTGAGTCAAAATGCCCAGGCTTAGATTTATTCCCACTTGTGCACTAATTGTAAAAAAAACATATTATCTCAGATAAAACCTAAGTTTGAGCCTTATCTCCTTTCTAATTTATTTATACAGGTGATCCCATTTGCAAAAGAGACCTGTTTTGGACAAACATAACATTTAGGTACAGACATCCATCCAACAAAACAATACATACTAAAAACAAGAACAGTTCAAAGATGCTTTCTCCAATTCATTCAGAAAGACTTTAATCTCCCTAATGCTGTAGCCTATTCCAAGTCAAAAGAGCAGAGTGAGAGAACACCATTTTGCCAAACTCAGTATGTACTGAGGTAACACTGCAGGTAATGAAATCCTGGAAGTGTAGATTATGACTGTCATGTCTAAGTGACATACAGGAGGATAAATATGACCAATGATGGATTTGTAAAGATTTTTAAATGAAATTATACCAGTGAAGAAGTCTGCTGTAGATAATGAAGACCAGTTAACCATCTCCTTTCTTACCTTCTCCAGTTATTTTCCTAACTGCAGCTGAAATCATGTGTCAGCGCCACATCACAGCATCAAGTACAGAAAGATACAAAGTAAAGTACTGTGTTCTTTGGTGCCTTGGTGTCATGTTTAGCTTTGTTTTGTTTTCTGATTTTTTTTTCTTTTCTTTGTTCCCCTCATGTACAACATGGTCAAGTAATATGATAAAGAGAAAACTGTCACAGGGATTTCATTCTTAGGGGAAATTTATCTCAAGTGTTACCATCTGTGCTTAAAGATGAAGTGAATCACTACTGTATGAGCACCCTGAGGATCCCAGATGGCTGCTGTGGACTCGACACATTCATGATACACCACACCTGACTATACAAGGGTGATTAAAATAAGGAAGACAAACATTGTGACAAGATAGCTGCAAGATAACAGGACTTACTGTGTATTCAGACAGCATGCACATCTGATGCATTTTCCTGCAGCTGCATAAACTGAAGTGAAAATATGTCTGGCTACTTCAGGAGCATACACAGACTGGAGGAAACAGGAGAAAGATGGCTAAATAACAATGGTGGATGGTAGTGGATGTCTGCATTGCCAATAGTATTGGACAAAAGTATTGGACAAATTTAAATTTTGACCTGATGTTTATTACAGTTCATCCTGAGGGGAAAATAAATGTGTCTGCCAAATTATAATGATAATCCTTTGTATAGCTGTTGAGATATTTTACTCAAAGTCATATTTACAGACCTTATGGTGGCATCAGAGGAAAAGTCGGGGGCCCAATAGGATCAGTCCTCTGGGTAATTCACTTATGTGTACAAATTTTTATGGCAGGCAATGCTAAATGTCTAAAATGGTTACAAACTAACATAGACATTTGAAATCACCTATAACAAACAAGTGGTATGTTACAAATATATCAAAATGTTTAATAATAGTGTTTTTTACTAAAACCAGTGAACTTACTAAAAAGTGAATTTTACGCAGCCCTGTCTCCTAAAAATTCTGTTTCTATACGATTAAACTGCAGTCACTCATCTGTTTTTGTAGGGGACATAATTGCAAGTCAATGTTTCTATACAATAATTGTGAACATAATGACCATATGTTCACAATTATTGTAAATGACAAGTTACAAATACATTGATACTTACCATATCAATTAAATGTACACAGGCAACATATTTTTGCCCACCAAAATATCAGCTCTACAGCATCCTGTATTCTATTTCACAAAAATATCAGATTTAGCAGTACAACGTGATGATGATGATGATTACATTCGCTACAAAACGCAATCATAGTTGCAGTTTAGTTGCATAGGAACACAATTTGCATGAGACAGAGTTGATTTTAGAGCTAATGACAAATTTGCATTTATTAAATTTGTCCACATATTCATTTTGCTACACATGTAGTTACAGTATTTACTGACTGTGGACTGTGAATCATTTCACTAGAGCAATGTATGACACAAATATCTCTGGTGCTTTACTCTGCCCTGTCCATGACTTCTCAGCTGTCCTTCCTCTCATCAGGTAATGGCCACTGAAGGCTGGGATGCTTTCACAGATTGAAGGGATAAAAATAAAGAAAAATCATAGTCATTTTCTGCTCACTCTCTAAAGGCGATTTCCAAGCTAATATGCTCTGAATACTGGAGGAGCTGAGAAGTTCACCAACTAGGAAGGAAATGAGTAGGCTCATCATTCAGCATCTCAAATGTGGTTGCAGCTCATAGGTATATTAGAGGGTGTGATTAATGGAAAAAACCCTCAGAGATTATAAGGCCACTTATGGTGAGACTAGCAGCTGTGCTCTATTGAAATTTTACTTTGTTAACAGTTTTATGGGATCCAGGACATTGTGACATGCCAAATGCACATTTGAAAATAAACTGCTAGACAGAATAATGTAAAAATGGACATAAATAGTTTATGTACAGTATGTGAAAGGCACTATAGGAAAGTACAAATGTCACAATCCTGTTCTCAATGTTGTAACAGACATACCAAGGACATTTTCTGGGAGCTTGTTTCTTTTGTAACAGTACCCGACAGGGGATCTCAAGGAACAGGATGAATATTTAATCAGTTGTTACCTTGTTGGCATCCGCTATGGAATACTTTTGCAAAGTTGCAAGTTTGGATTTTGTTTCTACAAGCACAGCAGAATGAATTTTGTGTGGATTTTACTGAACATTGCCACTTTGGGGTGTTATGTAAAACACATTTGAAAATACTATATCATTGTCCTCAAACCAACATCAGAGGTGTATAAAATACACAAACTAAATACTCAAGTAAAAGTGCAAGTACTTGCCAAGACAAATACTCTACAATTAGAAACACCCTTTCATTTTTATAGTCAAGTAAAATTACTAAATTACAACCTCTAAATGTTACCTAAAGTATAAAAGTAAAAGTACTCCATTAAGAAAACCGTATATTTTAAACAACATAGACACTTTTAATAATTTTAATAATATAATAGAAATCTAGTCCAAATGTGTTTTACAAATTCTCAAATATATGTCTATTCTGATGTGAAAATGTTCTCACAGCCCTGAGACTCACCAGTGTTATTCTGTAAACCAGGTATGACTCAGAGAAGCGGATTGGACATTACAAGGCTTCAGTATGTATTTATTACCCCTGTACATAAAGGCCCAGCATAGCTATTTCTGACTGTAATGGCACCTCCTGATCCATGAAGCATACCTAAGTGTTAGCTCTGCAGTTGTTCTGAGACATATATCCTTTCGTCCATGAAGAGGTGGGGAAATGTCCTCCATTTTCTGGCCCAGCAAACAGATGGTGGGTTTCTTCTGTGAACCATAATCTCCCAGCAAAGCTGAGATAAAACAAGTTTAATACTGTAAAATCCTGAGGTTTTATCCCTGCTATGCTGATGCCACACATATGGCTCAACATCTGGGGTGAGGGATGAACAGTGACTGATCAGATGTCATGTGAAAGTATAAGTAACTCCAGTACTACTACCAGCAACACTGAGTGTAATAAATAAATAAATAAATAAAGGCAAATATAAAATCTTTGGCTTCAGTGTTATTTGGATGATTCAAAGTTATTTATAACCTGTTATGAAACATGTTTATCCTGTGACATTTCTTCATGTTTATATGTTGTTTACCAAAGAGCATATCTTATTATTGGCTTTTAAAAGCCACTATAGTAGCTTGAATATTGGGGAATGAAGTGCATTAAATGAAAATACTGTAATAAATATTTCACTATGTTGCAAAGTCCTTAGAGCCTTTGTTGCTGCTGCTGTGTGTTTGTTCACCTTCACTCTCAAGCAAGTTTTCTTGACCCTTTTCTTTTAATATTTCCATGTTCATGTTCAGCTTAAACCTTTAAGTTGCATGTTCATGCTGAGCATGTGACTTTAATCTGTGTATTGTGCCTATAACACTCATTTAAGCCCAATTCATATACATATTTACCTAATGGGACTATAATTCTGTATACTGTATAGTGATTGTGTCACTTCTACAGACTTATGTTCACTTGAAAAATATGTTTACTTCAATAACATGTGTTTAACAATGTTTTAATATGACGGTGAATATTCTTTTTTGGCTTGTTTTGTAATTTGATCTATTTTATATTTTAACAAATCTTGGTCAGATGCATCCCTAAGTACACAGCCAAGTCATACTCACCACTGTGTGGCACTCAGTTTCTCTTATGTTTCTTATGTTTCTTCTAAATGTTTCAAACTGAAAGCCTTCCAAAAGCTGAACGACTAATGATAGTTTAACAGTTTTCTGAATTTATGGTTGAATATATCAACATTATATTCCCATTTTATTAGTAGCCTTTTTATGTATTTGTGCCACCACACACCTCTCTTTTATTTAAGAATGTTTTGTTATTGGTTTGCAGTACAGAGTCTTTGTCATTCTTAATGTATTCAGAGTGCCACAGTAACATCAGAGTTAATAACACCAGAGTGCAATAATGGTATTATACTGCAATAACAGTATAATACTTGTTCTTGGATCTTCTCAGTTTTTCTCTGTCTTAGTTACAATTTATCAACTGCAGATCTTTTAAGAAATTCATTTCAGTACTACAACAACTTAGACCGTTTCTAACCCTCATCCTAAATGTGTTAGGTATGCTGCGAGCTGAAATACCAAGGGCAAGGCAAGAAAACGGCAGATGGACCTGACAGTGAATCAGACTTGGTGGCAGTACTGACGGCGGTAGCAGTGGTGGTGAGGCGGAGGGTGGGTGCAACATCACACAGGGGACACAGAGGGGATGGGAAGGAGAAGAAAAGGGAGACATGAAAAACGGGAAAGGGTGAGAAAAAGATATGTGGGCATCAAGCTCAGTGACATGAGACCGACAGATTCACACGGGAAAGGGCATGTAAAATGAAAGCTGGGTCTGTGACAGCTCCAGGGGCATGGATAGCACTCTTATCAAAACCAGCTGCACCCATTTCTCCTCAAATGCAGCATATACACACACAGACACACACCTATGTTTGAGTCAACGGTAGAGCCCTTCTCTGCACCTTTCAAAAATTGTTATCTAGTTGACAAAGAGTTTTTCCCTGTTTGTGGCTGTCAACTTTGTATCCAGCTGAGACACTGAAATGTTTAGCTCCTGTACTATGATGTTACTTTGTATTTTAGTGTTTACAGCTGAGCTTGGTGCTTACAAACAGCTCCAAAGGTAACCTTACAGTAGCATAGTACATCCACACCATGGTTTTGACATTATTTAGTGTCATATACAGATGAATCACCACATTGAAACTGATTTATTATTTAACTTTTATCAGTGGCTTGCATGGTCCATATTCTATGTTGTTAAAATAGTTATCACCTATACCATGTAAATGCTTAAATGTCTGCAGAGACAGAGAGATGCAAATATATTGATGGCAAAGGAATATTTTCATCATTCATTTCTTGTGTTGGAATCATAATTTATCAAATTAAACATGTACCAGCTGGCAAATTATGCACCAATTACACTAAATCACAGATGACTCTGCAGCATGACAGTGACTGCACACTGCTGTTAAACTCTTCCCCAATTGCTGCACCCCAAGAGTGAGTGAGTATCCTTTCACACAACCACCGACTCCATTTAAACTTGAAACACACACGCCTCCATCTGCAAAGCCCCACTGCATGCAATAGTACCCTAGAGCCCAGGTGTCCCCATTCCCAAGTCTGTGCTTTACTCTGCTTGACTGGGTTTTATTAATGCAGCCCTTCCACAGTATCCATCATTTCTCTCTGGCAAAGTCCTGACAGCTAATTAGATGCCATATTTGCTTGAACTATATGAAAAAAACTTCATGACCTATGAAGGGAAGTGTGTGTATATATATATATATATATATATATATGTGTGTATATATATATATATATATATATATATATCTATATGTATGGAGAATGCGAGACACAACACCATTAAATATTTTAAACTTTTAAAACTGAAGGGGAAGGAACATCAGGCGAGATCCATACATCACTGTGTCTGACTGTGTCCACACTCACTGGGGTCAGACACTGATGAATGATTCACAGTTTCAAAACGCTCAGCTTTAGGTTGGTACATTAGTACATGAGCAATACTGTATCATGTACACTACACAATAACACTACACAAGCAGTCAACAATAAAGCATCATTTCAACTAAACATATTTTATACACGTAAAGATATACATTATATGAATTTTTGCTGCCACTCCAGTATAAATGGATATCTGGTGATGTGTTACGTGGAAGTTTGTTTGCTGTACTAAGAGCAATAAACAAGTTAATAGCAATATGCTTATTCACTACTGGATAATATCCTGACCTGGCAAAAAAACAGTCCCTTTAATTACAGTACTACAAATTAATTAATACTGTCAAAATGTGTTTTAATTTACTGTTAAATTAATAACTATTGATTGCTTAGTTCTGTACAGGTACAATGTGTTTCACTGAGCAGGAGCTACTGAAAAGAAAAAGTGTTATTCTATATTATTTTAAGAATTACATCATAACATTACAGGAAAAATAATTTGTCAATTAATTAGTCAATAACTTGACTGTTAATATTTAGGAAAAATAAAGAAAATTCATAATTCTCACATTTTTTTTACCCTAACGGTGGTTCTAATGCTCCACTGTACTATAGCACGGGGAAGCTCTGTAAGTGTATCCAGCATTAGAGAGACCCTAGACACAGCGGAAATATAGTCAGCGCATGACGTCCTTTGGGGAATAAAGCCCAAGAGGAGACTTGTTTCTTATGTGTGATAGATGGATCGCTGAATGTGTCATCCAGCCTACTTTTAACATAGAACTCAAGGTATTCCACAGATTCAATAAGTAAAAATACTGTTAAGTAATGTAAATGTATTACCATAAGATACAAGACAGTCATTTTTCTTGGCTGCTGCTCACTGATATAAGCATAACAGCATTTCCCAGGAGTCATACCCATTGAGAACATGACTGATGGCAGACCTTCCCAGAAAAGTGAAAAGAGTTGCTCACATAGCGCATGATTAAGATTATGTGCAGTACATGTCTTAAGTAATACAGTCTACTCAACAAAATAAGCCACGAATGTAAGTTTAAAATCTACAAATGTTCAGTGTATTTTCTATTTTCATTATCAATCCATTCAATTAATTTTGCTACTATTTGACTGGCAATTTAAATCTGGTAAAGGTTAAAAACAGTGGAGCCTACTTATCATAATATCATAATATTGTTAAGACAACATCATCTGGTAACATGTTTTTTCCAAGCAATAAAATATTTAATTTACAATTGAAACTACAATATGCAACTTTTAAGAATCAAGGGATTATAGTATCAGTATTTCAATACTTGAAATCAATCCACTCTTCTCTGTGCAGCCCTTCAGATTTTAGTCATAATGAAATTACAATAAATAAAACTTGTTCAAACTTAGCAGTGGAGCAAAACAATATCCAGAAGGTTGACCTTCACTCAAACCTCTGCAGACTGTTCACTGAGTCTGGATCACCTTACAAAAACTATACATAGGAAAAAGCTACATACTGTAGCTCTAAATAAGTCACAGAAGGCAGCAATCCCCACATTTGAGAAGCTGGAACCAGTGTTTGATGTGACATTTTTAATTGATAAATGATCAATTATCAAGTTTTAAAGTAACAGTTTTACTAAGTCATCTTGGAAATGTTGGGAATTCTTACTTCTTGTCTTCAAGCACTTCCATTTGTCCATGACTGTATTTGCAGAACTGTTGGGTACAAATACAGCCTTCAACTGTTTGCTACTGAAGCAAATAATAGTGATCATAATCTGTACATTACTTCCCTTGAGTTTAAATCTAAATCCAGCAAGGTTAGTTTTCCTCCTAAAATTGTTACTTAACAGCCTTGAGTGCACTGCATTATGTTTAACTACAGGTATTTTTTGTGTTACATGCAATGTGTAAGTGTCCCTGAGAGATCTAGCATAATCAGGGAAACACAACATGAATTCAAAGGCTACAATTTCAATTTCTAAAAATGTCATAAAAATGCACATTTTCACAGAGTTCTTGCTGTTCACTATCCAGTGGTTTCTGAGTATAGTGAAGTAATTACAGCTTGAGAATGACCTCCTTTTAGTTAAATTCAACACAGGATCTAGCTGTGTGTCTCTAAAGATCATTTCAACACACTGGGTCTACTTTGTGTGCAACTTTAAACAACACTGCACTTATGTACAAAATGCCTTGAATTAACCCTGGTACAGGGTTAATTCCTGATACAGGGAAAGAAGGTTGACTCAGCCTCCCAGTGATGTCTCTGTCTCTGCAGCCCTCTTGTCAGAATGGGAGTCTACAAGCTTAGTCGACTCTCAGTAGAGACGTGTGCACACACCCACAGTGTTAGTGAGATGGCCTGTGATTTAGCAGCTCCATGTGAAATGCAGAGATGTGAGGTGCAGCTTTATGAGCTGACATGAATAATTGGGAAGTAAACAGTCTACAGCCTAAGCAGAAGTTTTAAAACCCAGCTGAACTTCGGCTTTCTCCAACATCCAGACAGCAGCTTTGTAGATCTCAAATTAGCATCCTGCATTTATTTATATCCGCTTGCATATTCATACCCATATCCAGAGTGATTTAAATTCCCATGCCAGTCAGGCATCTCGCCTAACATGACAATAAGCTCCAGCTTCCAGTCTCCTTTTCAGGCTATTATTTATTTCTAATAGTGTCCTATAGGTGGTGAGTCTTTATATATCATAGATTTTTTTAAGTAACTCTTCCATCTCCTTGAGTGTAAATAAAGATGTGCATATAGGGGCTAAAGTCTCTTTTATCTATTACCTCACTGAAATCTACTTCTTCAAACCCTGGAAATGACAGGACGTCAGGGTGTCAAACGTTTCAAATTTCTTCAAATTCTTGAAATTCTTGTGATAATTGAATACTGTATTTATACTGTGTTGTCTTTTATCTTCTTGAAATTTGTATCCTTATACACTCTACAAATGTATTGCGTGTACTGTATCTTTTCTACTGTTTGTTTCCTTTAGCTATCATCAGTTTTTGCCATAAAAAATATTTACTCTCCCATTGTTATGAAAATGTAATCAGTTTGGTAAGTCACACTCTGTAATGCAAATACTGTACATATCGACGCAGCCTTAATCACAGTGAATAATTATTCATGCCCTGTCAACAGCCATTGATCTGATTTCACTGTGGATTTGCCAACATTTCTGAGGATGTAAAATATATGCATATGGACCTAGAGTGATTTTTTAATACAGAGAGAGACTCATTACACATATAATGCAAACTGAAAAAGTATGTTGTGTTATGATTTTATTTTATTCCACTATAGATGACTGATATAATATCAGCTACGGAGCATCATTCAACTCAGAATCTCAAAAGGGCTTTAAATAAATGTGTTTAAATAGCTTTAACAAACAATGTGCATAGGTTATCTTACAAATATGAAGTAAAAAAAAATTTAAAATTACTATCATTCACTCCATTTGGAAGGACACACACACACACACACACACACACACACGTACAATCTCTTTTTGAGTGTTTCTACAGTGAGACTTACATGTGTGTATCTGCCCTTACAGAAACATTCATTCTCTTAACATGCCTTTCATGCCTGTCATCAAATTGGAGAATTACCATGGCAACGGTGTCTCAGGCACAGCCTCTGGTGACAGCCTCTAGCCAGTCATTGCACACATACACACAGATACACACATACACACAGAGAGCTGAAGCATGAGCAGGTCAAATATCTGCACATCAAAGACAGCCACACTGACCTGCCTACTGCTGTTTTAAAGCACCAATAAATTTCCCACTGATCTGTCTACAGGTCGGGGAGACGGGAGTGACTTCAAATGCAACAAAGCAACGAAAGGTGAAATAATCTGAGGCAATACAGCATTGCCATTTCCCAGCAATAGCAACACACGATGAATGATTATAATGGCATTCCTGAAAGGTGCCATCATATGCCATCTAAAGGTGGACGCTTTATGAGAGTCTTGTGTGACATTTATGCCACATTGTTAATGGTTTATATTAAAGGGTCCAATACGATACTGCTTTACTTTGCTTATCTGAACCCATGTCTACTTTGCTGCTAACTTCTCATTCTTTTGTCATTCTCATATACTGCATGCACAACCATCCTCTCACTGCCCTATCCCCTCTGTGTAGTAAAAGGATCTCAAAATTCTAGGTTGGAAAGATTTAGTCACTGAATATATTTCAGGCTGCAGTTACTTCAAAACAATGTTGACCAGTACCAAAAGGTCCAAACATGAGTGAAGTATTTTGTGAATAAGGTTGTGATAATAGGAGATGTTTTCGGTCTGATCTCAGATTTAACTGTAAGATTTCAGTAACAGTTTTTTGGTCTTCAACAGAGAGAGGACAGTTAATTTTTTACAATCTTATCTTCTTGACATTTCATTCATAAACTACTATAATAGTTTTAGATACTTGCATTTTCTGAAAAATAATGTTTCATGTATTGTTTTATGAGATGAAGATCACAACATGATTGATACAGATCCTAATTCGGATACAGACTTAAAACATCCAAACATTTTCTGTGACTAAAATGAATCCAGAGGATTGTATAGACTTGTACAGCATTTGCTCTGAGAGCTTTCTAGGTTCTTAATCTTTTTTAAATTTCACACTTGACTGTAAGGTACTCTGCTTTAGAGTAGCTTCGCTTTTGAAGACTGCAAATTGCAACAGAGGTCGACAGTGGGAACAACAATTTCTCAGCTGTTTGCAGCAAAAAAAAAAAAAAAAAAAAAAAAAAGTGACATTCACAAACAGACTTGAAGGTTTTTGTTTTAATTGCCTAGCCACATGATATTGAGTTTAAATAACAAAAGCCTTCTTCTCCTCTTGTGTATGCTGTGTAGCGTAACCTTTCAGGCAGTTACAATGAACTCTTTAGTTGTTGGTGATTTAATCTTTTTTTTCCATTTATATGCTAAATCTGCCACAAAATGGTTTTGTGCCAACATCATCTTCAATGATCTTAATCTTTCTGACACAAAATGGCAATTCACTGTGCATGGCCCTGAACCACCAGTGCTGCCGAGATCCCAACAAGCAGGTGAGAGGTCATGGCCAGTCTGTGTGGCACCAGCCCTCTTCTCATACGACTCCTGGAGAAAGTGTAGAAACTCAGTGACAGGACTGCAGAGTAGAGTTTGAAAGTGGATCGTTTCCGACAAGGACCACAAAGCCCTGAATATTACAGTCCGGAGGGCTACATAGAGAAAAAGAACAGAAGGACAAATGAGATTGTAGAAACTCACAAGCAAGCAGATGTGAATGTTTAAGAGCCTCAAGACAAACCAGTCATACAAGACAAGTTCGAGCATCTGAGGACAAACTATGGTCCCATCCCTTCTTGTAGAAAAAATGCCTAAGGCCAGGAAACTTGACATATGGTGACTGTTATTTGTAGATTGTTCCTATTTAATTTATTTTTTCTGTGTCATCAAACTTGGGTACGGCGTACCCTGGTATTTGGAAAACATGTACATAGGTTCTTATTCACCTAAAATGAATACCTTTTATGACAGATATCCATCTTCACACACATGGAATGGATAAAGAAACAGCAAAGGATGGTGGGTCAGTACCACTAAGCTCTCTGGTGTTGAGCTGAGCTTATGGAGCTGTAATGATGTTCCCTTATTATTCCCTGGACATCCAGAGAAAATGAAGAGTATTTTTGGGGGATGGAAGAGGCTTAGAGGAGGCTTGACTCATCATTAGCTCCTGCATGCTAACACTGGAAACCTTAATGAAATATTCAGTGTGGTGCTGGAATGTCTGAAGCTTTCTCCTGCTTCAACAAGATTACTTTCATTTATTAAGACACAACAATGGACCAAGCAGAGGGAGTAAAAGCCCCTACAAGTTCCCTAGCTATTTATAAGAACTCAAATCTATCAAAGTAGACATTTTTCTTAAGACAAAACACATGTAGATGTGTCCTTTCATGATTTATATTTCATAAGCTGCACTTGTGCACTGAATTTACAGCCTGTATATTCAGTCCACTGAACTTCTTGTTCCGTGTAGTTTTCATTATGCACCCATGAACATGACTAAAAGGAAAGTTTTCAGTTCATTTGGAACAAGATAGACGGGGTGCAGGGGCGTCTTGTATTTCCCTTGAGCATGCTTGGGCTCTTTCATGATCACATGACTTCTGCAGTTCTTAGCAATTCATTCAATATACTGTACATCATTTATAATATAATTTATATGATGGTTTGTCCATTCAACAAAAATAATAAGAATATTCACAGCACACCACCCTAGTTGCAGGGGCGCCAGAGGACATTTCTGATTATTTAGCAACATAGCAAAGTCTTAATATGTTAAAGACTGCATAAGGCTAAGGCTTATGGTGAAAAAATTTGTTATGTATACAATATAGAGAGCAGACAATTGTCCTGCTAGAGCCAGTGAATATGCTTTTGATGATCTTGTCATTATGTGATTGAACGCACACTGCTGACATTATCCTCTTGGCACAACGTCTTAGACTATCTGTCTGTATGGGTAGAAATGAATCATGTTATATTAGCAGAGAGTTATTTGATGGACATGTTTGAGTCTAAGTAATAGTTTGGCGTGTTTTACAATAGAATCCACTGTGCTTTAGTACACAGCCTCATGATGTGATGAGGCCTAATAATGAAAAAAAGATCTGGAGGACCGAGTCGCGATAACTGTAGTAGCATCAGAAACAGCAGCAGATTTACAAGGATTATGATACAGACTGGAAGGACTGAGAAGCTTGTATAAAGATCTCGTATAGGGACATTTCTTTTAATCAATTCTTGGCTTGTAGCAGCCAATTTGAAAGTGAAAAAAAACGACTGCTGTGAGGACTTCAGCAGCTCAATCATTTCTTGTGACTCAAAAGGTGATGTGGAATGATATGAGCATAAATTAGAGAAAAAAACTTGATTGCTTGAAAAAGAAGCGTCTCTATTAGCGCCTGCATATGCTGCACTACTGAAGTGTTTTATTTTACCTCGCATAACCCTGAAATCGAAAGCTGCTTTTAGCTGTGTAGGTGGAAAACCGACATGTACCTTTTGTTGTGTTATAAAGTTCACAGGATGGAAAGTCACATTTGTGTTCTGAAGAAAATTATATGCTGTATTGTGCCTCATTATCTTTGCTGGCTCCATCATTAAACAAACTATTTTATGTAGCTTTAACAATGCTCCACCATCAATGAATCTGAGTCACATAGATAAGAAAGAATTACTTAGTTATTACTGAGTGTGTTTGCTTTTTTTTGTCCTTGATGTCTCAACTGAAATACACAGGAGCTTTGCCACAACTACAAGCAAAGCCTGTCTGAAGTTAAATGATCTATTCTAGACTATTCAATTAATTAACTTTGTCTTACCCAAGCATACATTTAATTAGTTAGAAACCACAAACTTAAGGCCATATGCAGCTTTTCCCTATATATAGTGATGCAAAAAATATATATATTTAAAGATTTTTAAGCAAAATATTGCTATTTCCCATCCACCAGTATATATATAGATATATCTATATATATCTATATATACTGTATATAGCTGATTCTGACAGGAAAAACTGAAAGAATTGTGGCAAATCTCATCTAGAGGTCAGATTGTCATCCTATTCATGATGCTTAATTTATTATTTTAGTAAGGCAACAGTTCTGTTTACTGATATGAATGAATATGTTTTGATAGCTCATGGAAGCATTTATTTAATTTAACTTCAAAGTTAACATTCCGGACATTGAGTGTGCCATCTAAACAAAAAAAATTACCATGTTCCAATTATTCTTTTTTTTTTAATTACTATTTTATCAGCGATCAGAAATCTGTTTGTGAAAGGTTGCTGAAGATTTCTCCCTGGGAAGAAGTGTGTTCCCAGAACCTCTTGACATTTCTGTTAAAGTGCCCTATTAAAACTTATTTTCACCATATTTGTTTTATTTTAACACTTCCCAGTAAGAAATAAACTCAAAGGTTAAAATCCTGACTTGGATCCAGCTGAGTCAGCAAGACATCTAAGAAAGTGCTTTTTGACAGAAATGTATTTGAAGAGAACCTTTGAAAGAGGTATACTTTTAAGAAGGCAATATTATTTTAAATCATTACCTTAATTCTTTACAAACATATTTTGTTACAGTTTATTTTGATAACTAATTTATTATCTGTTTATATATTTTTGTTGTTTACATTTTTAAACAGAATTTATATCTTGGATTTAAAGTATTCTGTGTGAGTGTTCTGTTCGCAGTTAATTACAGGGATGATATTATGCTGTTCGTTCTGATGTTACAGTAGTAGTAGGGGTAGTGAAATTTTCAGTCTAAATTTTGTGTATTGTTTAAGTTGTACTTTCAAGTGAACCGAGCATTTTTCTCTACACTTTCTTGAGACATTTGGCACCCATTATTTCAGTAATCACCTTTACATTTACTAAACCTATCAATTGCTAACATTGCCACATTTCCTTCTATTCCTATCCAAAACTAATGTCAAATGTAGTGAAAAGACTTTATTTCTCATTATTAGGAAATAATGTACCATATGGAATTTAATGGGCACTTTCATTCATCCATCATCACCATTCATCCAACTGTACTCATACTGAAAGTTACAATAACATATATGTGGAGTCTATGGATTGACAACATCTATACTTCTATATTACATTTATTATTCAGTGTAGTGATATACTGTAATTGGTATACTGTGTACTGTTAATCAATTTTTATTGATCACTGCAATTTGAATCTAATATCATTTCAGGGTAATTTTATATTTTTAAAGTCACTTCATTGTAAATTGATTACTACATGTAATCTATTGCTGCATTTGTTAAACACTGAACGTCTCTCAGGTCGGTAGGCTGAAACTCCCTCCTCAGTGTATTTATGAAACCAGCTGTGTTACTTTTTTCACTTGACTGCTTTGTCTTATTGGAATCAATGGGAGACCAAGGTGGTTCACTCACTCCATTAATTTGATACCATGAAAGTGCCACTTTGCGCAAATTCTAAAGTAATACACATCAGACAGCCCCACGCTTGTTTGGCTTTGGCCATAGGAGACTAACATCCATACTAGTGTTCTGTGCTCTGGTAAGAGGAAGGTACTATATGGCATTCCTGATTTAAATGAGACTTCAACCCTGCGAATCAATGAGCCTCATCTTCTCCTGACAACTAAAACCCAGCACAGTGGCCTAAATGCATCAGAGTTTAAATTTATGGTGTAAGAGACAAAAAGCAACTTGAGATTTTGCTCCACTGTTGTCCTCATTGCTTGAAAGATGCAATAGACTGCAAGGCAGTGTCACTTATGTTGCATTTTGTGATAAACTGTTTCCAAAAAACTATTTGACTGCACTACAGACTTTTTTTTTGCTATTCCCACTGTAGACATTCAAATTCCCACACTGACATGAAGAGAAGCATACCTATTAATTTCGTATACAGCACAAATTCCTATTTAACCTCAGAGTAAGGACAGTTTGACCAGGTAAAACATCATCCCAGCTCAATAAATTCTTATTTAACAAGGTAATTTAGAAGATTGTATATAAATGGAACTCAGTACCAAGAATGCAATGAACCTTTAAAACAATAGTTCACATGTTTATTTTATCTGGAATAAAAACTCTATTTTTGTTGGCATCTATATTTAACACAATCACTTATTCCTTTGTGAAATAAATATGTGATCAAAAAAGAAAAAAAATGTCATGCTTGCTGCATAGATTTGTATTTGTAGAGAGGATATGTACTCATAAAAAGTTTTTAGATATGAAGATATGATTTGTACTTGTTATAAAAATATTTGTGCATCTGTAAAAATTATTTGTGCCTGTACTAAAGATGTGTACTCATAGTAAAAAAGTTTCTACATTTGTATGCATAATCTTAATCTGAGCTGTGTGTGTATAGACACAATGTAGAAAGTGCTGTGAAAAAGTATTTGCCCCCTTCCTGACTTTTAAATGATTGAGATCATCAAACAAGTTTCAATATTACAGAAAGCTCTTCTTCTTTCGGCTGCTCCATTTAGGGGGTCGCCATAGCAGATGATCTGCCTCCATCCCATCCTATCCTGCTCTGTCACACCAACTGTCTGTATATCCTCCTTCAGTACATCCATGAACCTCCTCTGAGGTCTTCCTCTTTTCCTCCTGCCTGGCAGCTCCATACTCAACATCCTTTGTCCAATTTATTCACTATCCCTTTTCTGCCGTCTCTTTCTTATTGTTAAATCATAAACACTGTCCTTAACTGAGGCAAGTGAGGCCTGTAGTTTGTTAGATGTTATTCTGGGTTCTTCCTGGATGAGAACTGGCTTAGTGAAATCATGATTTAAAAACAGCATTTTGTATTTATTCTGGTTATATGTGTGTAATATTAAAATTGATTTGATGATCTGAATCATTTAAGTGTGATAAGGACAAACAGAAAATCACTCCTAATGGTGGAGGACTGGTTGAGACAAAATGGAAGGAAACAAATAAGTTCAGACACCAATCAAAAGTAAACTACAGAGCAAGAAGGAAAAGCATGAACAAACAACAAAAACAGAACAATGCAAACCCTTGGCATATAATGGGGAAAACAGACCAGTGCAAGAAACAAAAATACCACAATTCAGTCCATAAACCAGCCTACAAAATATACAGTATTTTGTTGGACTGAGGCTACTCTTGTCCCAGGCAACAAGAGTAGTAAAAAACAAAACTGAGTCCATGAGTCCAGGGCAAATAAGAGCCGGTAACAAACAGGGAGCATGTAGGCCAGGTTCTCCAAGCAGAGGATCAAAGAAACTGTAACAGAGGGGTATAAATACTCTTACCTATCTAACTGGCTGCAGCTAGAAACGGTTGCGACTGAGTGTGTGTACATGTGTGTACAGTGAAGACACAGAAGTGAATTCACCACAACATGATCATGTTCACTGTCAAAATGTAGTTGCAGTTTAGTTGCATAGGAACATAATTTTTAGGAGACAGGGTTGGTTATGCATATGTTATGTGTGGAATTTGTTTAATCACTTTCATCATTTAAACATAAATTGGATCCTGTCTAAAGATATGAAAAAACTCATACAGCAGGTAATTTTATGTGAAATTTGGCCCGATGTCAATAATGTATCATATTTAATGTACAGTCAGATGCATCATTTATTTAAGTGCTGAAACATGAAGATCTCTCTCTCTCAGAACAATTGATCCTCACATCAATAAAGTGCATTGAATTACCTATTTAACCTTGCCACTCTTGCCATCATTAAACCCACAGAAAAAAGGAGTTCAGCAACATACTGATTCACATTCATAGTTAATACACATCATATTTTTACTTCTGGGAGCTGCATTTATTAAAGCATAATCTTACCGTGCTATAAGCAGAAGTTGCAGGTTAAATGCCTTGCCCTTATGCTTTTCTCTTGTAAATATATTCCCAGTTTGTGCAGGAATTTAACCTAAAAGTCACAAAATACAGTATTTTCTGTAACTGCTTACTGCAGTTACTGCTTCTGTTCAAGCTGAAACACCCACAAACACAGTTTAAGCTGTTATAAAAATAGGTCCAACTTCCAAGGTTTTTTCATTATTATTGCACTTATTACTACAATATTACTGCACTGATCTCAAACTACTGAGAGGCAGTGGGGCATTAGTGAATGGGAACTGGATTAGTGATGGGAATATACTGTATATCATATGGTCTTCCAATCAGACACTGGTGATGCACATAATTCCTCATCTGTCCACAGTGCATTTCCATCAGTGGCACTTATTAAGGATCTCAAGTGAGTTGAGCTTTGATCGCTTGATGAAAGAAAATGCTGGCCGAATTCAATTTTTCAAAATTTATTTTGCTAAAAAGAGCTGTTGTTGTTGAAGCCAGGGTTTTATTACCTCACTCGTTTCAAGGCAGCTGAGGATTTTGCTTTTTGTGCATTTTCTCACAGTGCTTTTTTTTTAGGTCTCTGAGTGCATGCCAGAAACCGCATCCATAAATTTGAAACAAACCTGCCTTGCTAGCAAATTATGGCCTCATAAGGCAAAATAACAATCTTCAATCGAATGCAGAGGCAGAATTTCATTTTATGCAGCTGTTGATGCTAGCAGTAATGAAAAAAGTAATTTGCACAAAGTAAGTAGTGTATTACTAAATACAATAAATTAAGGTATTTATTAGAAAAATCACTTGGTTATACAACACCTAAATACCTTAAAGAGACAAATATTCTGTTTAGAAACTACTAATGACAGTCACTTTCTCACTGTATTGCTATTTCCCATCCACCAGTAAAGAGCCAAAATATGAATGTTCTCAACAATTAAATAAAAAGGATACCTGTGAGGATACTACTGTACAACATCCTTTATTAATGTATACTAGTCTTTTTTAAAAGAAAAAAATAACAAAAGAGATTAAATTAAAATTTTCTTCAGATATGGATCATCTGTTAGGAAACAAGTGTCTATATGTTGTAACTTGGATAATCTCTTTTTTCCAGAACTATAACCCCAAATATCTCAAACAGGGGATGGTGTATCGCAGTAAGTATGAGGAAAATAAGAAACCATGGCTTTGCTGACAAACTCAGATGGAAAAGTGCTGCCTTTGAATTTTATCTATTGGAGGGAACAATGTTATGCAGTGGAAAATCCACACTAAAGAGATACTTCTCAAAACAGAATGATGTGATGGATTTTTCAGATATGAAAAGCAGGCCTGGGGTCACTGAACAGATCATCTAATATATGCAGCAAATGTGTTGTTGAGTTCAGTTTTGACTGACTCATTTTGCCTGTTTACAGCTCCACTTCCAAACTGCCAGCCGTGGATAATCATACAGTATTTTTCTAGGACTCATCACAAACTATTTGCCAATGCATACTGATGAAACTACATCTATTATTTAGTGGGTAGAAACAACATGATTGTGTTCTAGATCACTACTTGAAATAACACCTTTTACCTCTTCGGACTTCCTGCACATCAACCAGTATTTTCTTTCTGCCACATCAAAATGCAGCACCAGGTGAGCACAGTTGCATCTACATTTGTGTAGTGATGCATAATTCCAGGAAATGCACTGTTAAAAAAATATGTCAAATATGGTATGTGATATAACTCAGATCTGCACAGTGTATGCTGAAGTAATATTAACTCCCTACTGCTCAACAAATATGCTTTCTCAAAACCGAAGTGCTGTTGTAGCTATATGCTAAAGTCCAGGTTTGTTACGGTGCAGGATTAAAGTTTTCGCTGCAGTGGTTTCTTCATCTTACTTACTAAAGTAATAGATGCTAAAAGGGCGGGAGAAAATCTGTGAATGAATAGTGTACAAGGTGTTCTACAAGTATCTTAATTAGACCTTCAGGCCTCCATCAGAGTAGGTAGTCAAACATCATCATGCATACTATTATGAGTGATTAAAAATAATGCTTCTCCGTCTCAAAACATCAAATCAAATGCTGAAATAGCTGCATGTGATTTTCTGTTGCTGTCCTGAGTTGCTGACCTGACCTGACTGCAAAGATGATCATGCTGTATATTCCATATGAGCCTTCAGATGCATTAAAACTGGTAAGACTGACTTGTAATATGCAATTAATTATTCATTAATTATGTGTGGTTGGTACTGTGTTTTTTTCCAGCTCAGACGTGAAGGAACTGTTGTTCTACCAAAATAATCTAATAATTAGAAAACAACAACACATAATAAATGAGAAGTAACAATGTTTTATCATTCATTACTTGTTTCAAACTTCAGATCCCCCAGGAAAGGTGTGATCGAATGTCTGGATGTAACACTTCTAAATCATGGGGAAACATTTCACTCTAAACTGTTTATAGCAATTGACATAAATCATAAACTACTGTCCCTACTGCAGTATTATCAAAGTCATTGGAAATCTATTTCCTAGAGGGCTTAGACTGCTCTGCTGGTCAAGAAAATTCAACATGTCATTAGTCATCAAGATCTGAGTTTTTCCAGCTTCCTTGTTTTTATTCTGATGCCATTTTGTCCAATAAAAAAATAGTTCACAGATCACAAACCTTTTTTCTTTTTTGGAGAGTGGCTGCCTCCTGGGTATGACTTTAATCCCTGAAGTAGGTTTTGTTTAAATTATGATATTCAAAGACTTCAGAATGATGGACTTAAATCGCCGTGTGAAATGCAGCTGCAACTACAACACAATTTTTCAACCAGTAACTTTAATCCGGTAAACTGCTGAAGTGAAATAGCCTTCTGCAGGTGAGAAGGGGCATATCTGGTCTGTAGGTACAGGAATAACAGACATATACAGTATTTTTATCTGGACTGGAGTGTCAGGAGCTCAGCCTTCTTAGAGATGCAGGAGTGTCAATCTGTGATTTGTAGCTGTCTAAGGATTTGCCCTTGAATCACAGGCGTCAGACAGCTGTTTGTTGATCTGTCTGAGTCTCTTGTACACTCAGGACCCTGTCCAAATGATGGCCTAATTCAATGTAAATACAGTCCCTCCTCAGCCTCCCTGCTGTTGCCAAAGACAGCTGTTCATCGGGTGGACTTGGCCTCCCGCCACTACCCTCTGAGCTTTTGAAAACTGTGTAAACCACTTTTCTCCTATGAATAGAAGCAGGGTGATTCAGGTTATTTTCAACATCAGTCTTATTTTCATTTGTTCTCTACTTTCATTTGATTTTAGTCAAAAAGCAGGAGTGGAAATGTCTTATCACTGTTATTTTCTGTACTTGTAATTTTTAAATATAATATCATATATGGATAGTATAATGCATATCAACATAAAAAATATATCAAACTTGTATTTGTCTTGTTTCCTTGCCATGCAGCATTATTCTTTTACTATGCAGATGCTATATTTTTCTTGCTTTTCAGTGAAACAGGTAGCTATTATCTTAAGTATATCCATGTAGACAAAAGCTTGACGTATGTAACATTGTTTACCAGTGAAATGTGAAATGTATATATGTTTAAATGAACAAAACAGTGATTAAATTAGGTCTTTTCACAATATATTATAGAATTGCTATGATCTTTATACAAAAGTTGTTTTAATGTGTCAGTGGCAGATTTGGTTTGGATTATTTGTGTCTGCATACAGATTCTGTACGCAGCCTAAGCTGTTGCTGCCAAATTTCATGACCACACACCCATTTGACATAATTTCTTACATAATGGTGAAGGAAATATGATGACAACCATCCAACTGCCCTCAGATGCACTACACCCATCCGGGCAAACAGTGCAAAGAAGACTAAATGATTCCCACCCAGGACAAAAGTAAAAGACTGAACATCTTACATGTCACACTCTATGTCATTTGCTGCTGATGCTGCAAGTAAAACTTTTCAAGAATTACTTATAGACAACACTTATATTTTGGTCAAATAACGCTTTAGTCTCATTTCCACAGCTGCTCTCTAATTTTGGCTCTAGACTACCTGCTCATTTGTTATTAGGAAACAGGGCCAGTCCACCTTCAGTATCTATCAGTCTTGTTGAGGAGGTCACCAAGCAACACACTCACCTCAAAGTAATGATACAGCCCAAGGCCGTAGACTCAGGGAAGCTATAATGCAGGCTGTTATTGCACCAATCTCCTGCCCATTGATCAGTTTAATGCTCTTTATAACCATCACATACAAGCCAAGATCATTCACATCCACATCAGGGAGGGTTTATTGTAAAGGTGTCTGGTTCACAGACATGTATGAGTCAGACATTTTGGAAAACAAGGTGCCAAAGTCTGGGTACACTCTCCGTGTTATTGGTCACAAACATGCATATTTACTCACTTGTATGCAGCTCAGAGAAATAGCATAATTGTGTCTGACAGCCCTGACACTTCCCTTTTCTATTCTCACTTTGCTGTTCCTCTTCCCTGTTAGTGTGTGCCTCTAGGCCATCCTGCAAGATAGGAAAAACACAATTGTGTGAAAGTATTGTGTACTGTGGACTGCATTCCAACTAAATTTGACAACCAAATATGTTTTTGAAAGATGATCATTGTAATTGTTTAGACACCGCACTGACACATGGGGCTCTTCAAAAATGTTTCCTTTCTGATTGGCATATACTGTATGTTGGCAGCTTTTGTTGGATGTACTGTAGTTTGTATTTAGCAGAAATAAAAAAATGCAGGGTATTGTTGAAAGCTTTACTTTTATCATTTAGTCACATGTTGTAATTCTATTTATTTGTGAACGAAATATTCAGTGCGATGTACTGTATGAACAATATAAGAACAAACACTGTCTTTAGTAGGTTTGGTTAAGGAAAAAATAAATAAATAAAATGTACTGACTAAATCAAAACTATGTAGCAATGATAACCCTCTCAAAAAAAACTGGCATTTGTGTCTAAATTAATTATTCATAGTACATTCCTGAAATAAACTGTAGCAATAGCAGATAACATCAGTCTGTCTCTGGTGCACTGATAACTCTTTTTAAATGAAACATGCTCTCTTTCAGTGATGCTGACTGATGAATACTTTTATTTAAAAAAATGATTTTTCTTTTTGTGGTTTGAAATATATGATAAGTCCACTTATCATCCACCAAAGAAATGCATTTGTGCAACAATCCCAAATTGAGTCTAGTTGGCCAAATAAAGTAGAATTACACTGTCTGGGTGCAACTCCCCACTTCAAAGTGTGTCAGAACATTAGTTATCAATGGACCCCCAATGAGGCCAGTGGGGCCTGCCCGCCGGGCCTGGATCCAGCACCGGCAGCATACTGGGGCCCCTACCATCTGTTGCTCTTATACTGTGTGTGTGCTAGCCTACTCAACTCCAATCTCTATCATGTGTTGAACTCCAATACATCTCTATTTTCCTCTTATTAGGCCTGAAAAGATATGGCAGATGGCTTGAGGGAAAAAATCATACTCGTCCAAAAAGGCAAAAGGCACCACCCACAGCCATGGTAGAGCTCTGATGAAAATGAAAATGTAATCATGGCGTATTTTAAACACACACAGTTATAAAGACCTCACTGGTTCAGGCTTGACTTGTATGAAGAGCTTGCCTGTGCCCAGAAAGGACTGACAGCTGAAGATAAATCAATCAAGTCTTAGTCAGATTCTTGATATACTGATGCAGTGCACATGACCTTGACTCTGTGGCTGCATGGTATGTCAGAACACGCTCTGTGTGTGTAATCAAGTTCTGAAAAGTGGAGTTAATTTTATTTATAGTCATTCACTCAGGCATGTTTCTGAGGATCAAACACAATCCAGGTCACAATCAAACTGATGGTTCATTTGGAGTCTCCAGTAGACCTGACCTGCATATAAAAGCATGAATACTCCACAACACGAACAGCCAAGCAGAGATTGATTTTGCTATGTGGTAACAGTTTTAAAGGAGTTGTTTGTCATTTTGATAATATGTAAAATCTATCTCTGGTGAAGGGTTAGATGAGTAGATCAATACCACTCTCACATCTGTCTGTTAAATATGAAACAACAGCTGCCAGCAGCTCTTTAGCTGAGCTCAGCATATAACACTCCTCCACAATTAACATGTTGTACAACCCTGTTTCCAGAAATGTTGTTACACCTATGTAAAATGCAAATACAAGCATAATACAATGATTCGCAAATTATTTTAAACATACTGTATATTTGATTGAAAATAGGACAAAGCATATTAAATGTTCTCAAAAATGCTGTTCAGTGGCAACTGGACTTGTTTAAGGTCTTGAAAATGTTTTGCCTTTCTTCCAGAAGGTTTCATCAGAACTGAATCTTCACAGACATATTAAATGTTGAATTTGAGAATCAGTCTAGGTGCAACAACTGAAAACATTTGAGGCTCTATGAAGCAACAAATATGACAAAGGAGGCCCTGAACTGTTGAGCAGGGGAAATTCTTTATCAAGCTAAAAAAGGAAAAAACTAAATTAATTAGTATCCTTGGTTCCCAAACTATCTATTATCTCAAACGAGATAATGCAACACAGCAGCACAGTACCCCTGGTACATGTTTGAAAGATGTTTATGGAATCAAATTCAAAAAAAGCATATAGTTTTCAAAAACAATTACATTTCTCAGTTTCAAAAAGTAATATGTTGGATACGTTTGTAGTATTTTATAACAGATGTGGGTTTTAAATGAATTGTAAATCCTAGCATTTGGTTTTTAATTTTTATTTCAAGTAGAACAGCATTCTTTGTATATGAAAGCTATACAATGTGCATTTTTGAACAATGTTAATCACCATGTAATCATGGTGGTGAGTTGAAATTAAATTAAATAAAAGAAAAATGTTTTTCCAACATCACATTGATATTAAAGTAAATAAAGAGCCAAAGAAGTGTTACATGCAGTTTTGCTTTTACCGGAAAATGTCCTGCCATAAATGTTCCAGAAGGAATAGGCACATCATCTGCAATGAAAAAATGACACTGTCACACAAATATGACAAGGAAAATTGCCATTGTGTATCTTGGCCAAAAAATGTGTGGGTGTTGTTGGCATATCTGATTTATCAAAATCTCTTGTTCTAGACAAATCTAGCAGAACCTAGGAGGTAACTCAAAGGATTTGCCATTACAAGGGTCAGGTGCCAAAATATGCCTGTGTTTATGAACTTTAACAGACTTAGAAATGAGACTAATGTTTGTGGCCACACAAGTAATATGTGGTATTAACAAACAAATATCATGTCATTGTCTTCATGCTTCACTTTGTTAAAAGTTTTATCTCACAAGGAATAATATGTAAATAGTGAATTGGATTGAATTTTACATAAACATGATATACCATTCAGTATCATATACATAAAGTTAATGTTGTTCTTGTTAGACAGAGCCAGGCTAGCTGTTCCCCTGTTCTTGCTCTTAATACTAACCTAGGCTAGCCAGCAGCTGGCTTTAGCTGCATATTTCAAACATATGAGACAGATATTCTCATCCAGCTTAAGGAGGAAAGTGAATAGTTGTTAAAATGTTAATGAATTCAACCTGTTTTTGTGTGTTTTTCAGATATGTTTTCACATTGTTTCCAAAAACCAAATTTACTACAGTAATAATAATATACAACACTCAAACTTCACAAGAATTTGTATCCACTATGATATGCTAAAACTATATGCTATAAAGAGAAATATACTAAATCCTTTGCCATCTAAGCCTAAGTTCTTTTTCAGATTAAGAAGTGCTGGACTGTAGTTTTATAATAATAATAATAATGCCATACCACTTCTAGTACTGTTTCAGAATATACTGTGGGGTGTTGTTATCAGATGTGATTCTAAACACTCCCTTGATCCTCAAACAGTCCCTTTTGCTTTCTTTTTTTACATGTTAATGATGATGAACATGCCCTGGAACACTCATCCTTTCCAGTAAATTGTTTTGTGAAACACCCGTGTCACACTCTCCTGTTTTTTTATTCAGCACCTCGAGTCATGAGCGACCAGGCACACTGATGGCCTGAAGCTCAAAATACCTCATGACACTTTGCAGCGAAATGTAGCACACAGTCCCCACATCATCTGAGGGCTTTTCTTCAGGTTATCCAGGCTTACAGACACGCACATACCATCATATTAGTGGCTCTGCTCTTAGCAGCAATTTAGTGATTTTAATTCCCTCTTGGCTGCTGCCTGCTTTTTTCCATCATAGTATATGCAATGCAAAGTAGTCTGTAAGGTTTAGTATATCAGATGGAATTAAAAACACACATGTAGCAATGTCTGTATGAGTTTCTTCGTTTTTATGCAAGTGATACACTGAGCAAAATTCGAGCAGCTCCTCAGACAGCCAGGTCTGGTCTAGTCTCCAGGCTCAGGAGGAGAGCTGGCTGAGGTGAGGTTTTTTGACCCTCACACCAGACGCTGTCTCACCTCCACAACAGACAGGCTCTTTATTCAGTGGCGCCTGAAATTAGACAGTGCACTTTTCAAGAGGATGGAAATGTTGTGTTGAAATAGGAGTCTCTGCCAATCACTGACGCTATGGTAGCATCTAGACAAACAGTATATGCTGTGGACCATCTATTATCCAGTGAAAATAATTATTTTTCTGTGCATGCAATCTTGTTCATTCCACCCAATTTCTGCAATATGCTTCTGCATGTGTGCTACTCTGCAGCCAGCCATGCATAAGGGATTGCTTTATCTGTGACACAATTGCAGCTCTTCCAGAATTAATCCACCACTGCCAAATCTAACATATGGTCTTGTCTTATACAGTGATTCTGCATATGTCCAAGCTGTTGTCTGAAATGAAGGATGCGCACTGTGGGGTCAAGTCTACATCTGTAAACAGCAAAGAAAACTGACACAACAGTGTTGAGCATGTACTTGATGTCATTTACTTACACATAGTTAACTATACTGGACTCTCTCTTTCTTTCTGTCTGCGACCAGATCTTCTTCTTCATCACCTCTTCTCCATCTTCATTCCCTCTTCTTTTCTATTCCCCTCTCCCTCTCTCCAAGCAACTCCCATTGCCTTCGCTCTCCATTCCCCTCTCTCTCCTTTCAGTGCTGCAGCCCACCCTGCTCCGAGCTTTAATGGTACATGCCATTAGAAAGCCCATCTTTGGAAGGGAGGAGGGGAGGGTGGTCTCAATCTCAGCTAAGAGGCTACTTTAGTCCCCCAACATAAGCACATTCACAGATGTCTCTGCACACGTAGAGCAGTCTCTCCTGTCACGACAGAGCAGCCAGCTTCTGTGTGAACCAACAAGCCGCGGACAGAGAAAGAGAGGGACAGTGAGAGACAAAGAGAGGTAGAGAGGAGAAGGAAGGGAGGGAGGGAGAGCAAGAGAAAGAAGAGGTGAAGAGCCACGGAGCAAAACATATACATCGCTGCCACTCTGACGTCTCCCCTCATGCGCCTGTTTCAGCGTGTGTGAGCACAAGAAGAAGAGAGAGGCAAGGGAGGAAAATTAATCCTGTGAGCGTGTGTCCTCTCTTTGTTTTGTATTTCTTTCTTTTTTATCTCCATCATCCAAGGCATGAAGACGGGTGTCAGCTGGCACAGCAGAATAAGAGAAAGGGATGCTTGAATGCTGCCTCTATTTCAACAAGGGACAAGAAAGAGGAAGGGGGGGACAACACACAGCAGGCTAAAAAAAACAGGATTTCTAGAATGAATGGGAGTCCTTCTGCCGCATGCGCTGGGAATAGCAGTCTCACACTGAAGTCTCTGAATGAGGTAAATATAATGATACCACTTTATCTCCCTTTTTTCCTCTGTGCCTGATTGGCCAGCAGGGTCAGATATAGATCTGAGAGGCACTTGAAAGCATAAACATACGCTTGACAGAGATTAACCAATTTCCATGCTGATCAGGTTTGGAACAGCAGTGGGGAGATTGCTATCTTTGTCCCTGGGTCACTGTGTGCAGTGGCACAGTGGAAGTGAGAGGGAAAAATCTATGTATGTTGCATGCCGCAGAGAGGCAGTGGGAGCTGGGGGTAGAAGAAGAGTCAGTGTCGGCCTGATGAAAAGAATTGCTGATAATCCTCATGAAAGTGGAAGTACATGAAAAGATTTTCTCTTCTAATTGACCAGCAGAGCTGCTGTCAATGAATTCAGCTGATAAATGCTAAATATTTTTTTTATAAAATATGAATTAGATTTCTTGTGGTGCAAGAATTTTCTGAAGCAAAATCTGACAGAACACTTTCACTGGTGACCCTACAGTACCTCCTAGACAGAAAATAACAACTTGTCCAAAGAAGTGAACAAAAATAGGGCATTGACTTAAGAAAAAGAAAACTTGACTTGGGTTTAAGTGGTCTGTATGTATTAATTTCTGACACCTACCCAGGTGATTTTTATAGGATGTAGTGGTAGTTGTTGTTCTCTTGACCAGCACAGGTCCACAAGACTCTGCTCCTTGATCCTAGAAAGAAAAAAATAGTGTGTCTTTTCAACCTGTGTTCCACCCCTTCATATTATCATGATGCTGAGGGGATATTTTGACTCTTATGATCATTTGGGCATGCATGGTGTAAATAAAAAAGAACAGGAAATTCTGTTGCAGTACAGTGATGGGGGCAACAAGAGTAGCAGTCTCAGTGTGCATGTGAAGCGTATGTTGGCAATATTAAATGGTTTGCATTTACAAAGCACGTTTCCACCTTATTGGAACTCAAAGTACTTTACACTGCTTCTCAATCGCCCATTCAGACACAGTCACAAACTGACTGCATGGCTTGACCCTCTGTTTCGATGTCTTGCCCAAGGACAATTTTCCATATAAGAGAAGGAGCTGGGAATCGAACCACCGACCTCACAATTGCTGGATGACTGCTCTACCTTCTGAGCCACAAAACATCAATATTGTAGGCTTCAGTGCTTAATTATGTACATTTCTTTTGTTCTGTAGTATGGACTGTGAGTCATCTCAGTGGAAAATCTTGCACAGTTTGCTTACAGTGCCAAAGGTCTGGGCTCAAGTATGAAGTCTCTGCTTATGTGTCAAGACACATCAACCTGACTCTCACTGTTCTGACTGGTCCAGTCATAGCACACTGACGCCCATCATGACATTAGGCATATTGGAAAACACCAGAGAAACAGGGCAAAACAAAAAAAGAGGCAGAATTGTTAATAATTAATAGTTTTTGTTAGTAACAAAATTAAGTAGCTGTTTGATACGTTAATCTAGTAAGATTTAAAATGCTGCAAGTGTGTGCAGTTATGGCATTACATGGCATAATGAACCCAAACCTCTGGTCACTGCAGAAATACAATAAAATGCACAATCCACAGTGTTTAATTCCTAAACAATAGAATCGAATATTTGTGCTTCTTCATTTCTAAAAGTCTAGTCTACATACAGTACATAATGGCAACAACACTTGGCATTAGTTCCTCAGTCTGTAGCCTACAGTCTGCTACCACACAATAAAGCCATGTATGTTCTCAGCTGTTTCCGACATGGGTGTTAGCATGCTTCTATAATGATGCACTCTCTGACTATGTATATATTTAGTTTCTGCTCAGTCTGGCAATGTCAGCAAATAGCACCCAGATCTCATTTATGGAAACGGACAGCTTGTCAGTTCATTCTGTGTTCAGGGGTTGCCCCAGTCGCCTTGGCCATACAACACACAAAGTGCTGAGGGGCCAGAAATACACACATGATGTGCACTTGTGCTGTTTGGAATATAATAGAATACAATAGGACTATTGGACTACTTTATACAAGGAACAGACAGTATATGTATATTTAGAAATCGTCTTTTTTTTCTTTTTGACAAATGTTTTATTAATGTTTTATCAAAGGGTTTTACAACAATTACTGTTCATAAATATAAATTACTTTTGTCTGGCAAAGTTGTCCACAATTGTGGTTACTTTACGTGCTGTATCAGTTTATCTGTCAGCAGTGGCTCAGTTGTTAGAGCAGTCTTCCATGAACACCAGGGTCAGTTGTTAGACTTCCATGTACCTTCCAGGCCACATGTTGAGGTGTCCTTGGAAAGACACTGAAAACCAGTAGTAGCACCTCATTTATGTGCAGCTGTCCAACAACAGTTACCCCAAGGTTATTAATAAAGTCTGTCATCATCACTTTATAGAGTCTTCAAAGCATTTTATCTCTTTAGACAATTAGCAAAAGCCCTAGGAGGTCACAAAACATTGTTACTGTAGAGTTGATGAGATATTTTAAAGGACAGAAATATTGGTCAGCAGAGCTTGCCAGTCCTCCATATTATGGTTATCTCTAAAGGTTCTACTCAATGGAAACTGGACTTGCATGAGGTTCTTTGCCTCTCATTTGCCTTCAGTTCTTAATTGAAGAATTGATAGGAGGCAAAACATCCTACAGAGCAATCCACAGCTCTTGTCACTTCACAATGAGTATTCTAATGAGAGAAGTTTATTAAATCAGAAGTGGAGACAAAGAAAAATTGCACCACACATTAGCATTGCCACTGAAATTGTTTTTAAAATCCAATATAAAAGATTATTAAATCTTATCTTCTAAATTACTAAATCTTAATGAATTTTTTTGATTTTTTAATCTTAGAAATACCATTAGTGACAGTAAGCACTCATAACTGTAAAGTGGCACCAAAATGACTCCTCGTTTACGATAAATACCAGCGTTTTCCTCCATAGGATTTTTCTTTAGCAGCGTGTTTCTAAATGTTTGCAATGTCGGATCCTTTTCCATAACCGTTTTGTATTTTGCATCAAAAACAAAAGGTAACTAGTTTGCTTCCGTACTTTGCTTTGCTGACCTCAGATCCTCCACTGCCATAGATGTGTTTGTATATACTTTGTGTTAATTTTGATACCTTGAGAACTTTTGAATGTTTGCTTGTGCAAATATGCACCCAAATGACACCTTTTGGCAGTCATTTAGGCATTAGTGGTGTGCTGACACATTAAGATTTTATCTACTACACTTATTCATCCACTACAATTTTATTATTTTGTGCCCACAGATGAATTAAAATAGCTCTATTCACATCCTGATGGCATGGGGTGCCAAACTCACAGAGGCACAATGTTTGGTTTTGTTCCTGAAGACGTCAATAATTCAGCACACCATCGTATTATTTGTTTAATTAGACTCCCAACCTGACTAATTAATGCAAAATGCACAGGTGGCGGTGTGTGGAATAGGCTGCTCAATGGTGTTCATTTGCAGCCTATAAGGAATAACTGGTACTAGTGCTAGCTGTGCCATAGACATTAACTCATTTTATTCTGGTACATATACTGTATTTGTACTTTTGCCAATTATCCATACAGGAGGTTGTGGGTGAAAATGGATTTAATGAAACAAAGCCAGACTAAAAGTCAGACTACAAACATGCAACAAGAAAAACCAAAGCTAAACTGAAAATCACTCCAGATGGAGGCAAACCTCACTGAGAAGCTAGAAATAACCAAGACTTCACAGCAAGCAAGCAGAAACTACATAACTGAACAGTGGGGTAAATGTGCTAACTAAATGAACTAACTAAGTGGTAAGGGCAGAGGCGAGAAAGTAGTGTAAGAAACAAGACAAACCAAAATGTAAAACTCAGACCAGAACCAAACTTATAATTAACAAGATGTGAGCAAGTCCAATGAAAAGCAAGAATTGCTTGCTGGCATAGAGCATGGAGACTCAGGAAGAACAGCAGAATATCACAGCTCACTGACGGGAAGAGGAATTTATGCTGTGGCCTTTATTTGCCAAAGTGGCGGAAGCTGGGGATAATTTGGGTGACTGTGTGCATGTTAGGAGCAGGAGAGGGGCTTGGCCAGGTGAGTAAGTGTATCTGGGTGCATGCAGGAAAGGACAGGACAGGAAAGACAGGAGGAAACAGAAATACAAAGAAACCAAAAATAAAACAAAGACATGAACCATGACAACAACTTTCCATTAGGAGAGGTGGCTAGGTCTACGTTAGCACTGTGAATTTGAATGCAAATGTTATCATAATATCCATAATATACAATATGGGTAAATGGGTATGTATTATCTTGTAGAAATGCAAGTATTGAATGTCCGCATGCGGCGTACACATGTTCATCACCAAGAGCTGCATTTCACACATCATTGCACAGTGTAATAAAGTGTATGAAGCCTGACATGACGGAGGGATTAGACCTGGCACAAATGCTTTGAAAGCTATTGACAAGACTGTGGAGTCTTCGAAACCAAGGGCTGCATGTGGGTGTGTGTAAAGCATGTCTACCTATACCGAGAGCTCACAGATACAGGTTTTTGAACCCCTCTCCACTGGTTAAAATTCATTTGTGTTTGATGTCTGTTCAGTGTGTGTTGTAGGTTTCTCTTTGAAGGTAGCAGAGCTTCTCTGCAGACTCAGTCGTAGAGCTGTCCAGCCTTAGGCAACAGAGGGGTGAAGCAGCAGACATGAGGATAAAACATAGCCTTTATCATAAACAACATAAACTCTGTATGGCTGAATAACTCACAGTATGAATTGTATGCAGTACATTATGTGCTTAGCTGGAGTAGTTCATACATTGTGACTTCTGTCACATCTTGCTATTGTAAATATAGGCATTGAATAGCATGGAATAGCACACTCAAGCCAGAGAACAACTTTGTGCATCCATTATAATCAAATTATGGAACACATAGCACATCCACACCAAGAACAGGACTTCAATAGCAGCCTATGTATGGAAAAGAAAAACAAAGGAACAACAAAAATAAAGCTTTTATCATAAGCTGAAAGGGGCTTGTGTTTCCTAGGGCATGAGGATAAACATCAGATCACAGCAGTTAAAGTGATGTTCTTTTGCTAAAAAATAAAAAGGAAAAGGAAAGGTTATCCTCTGCCTCTGCTGGAAAATTAATTTGCAATCTATGGATGTTTATGATAGTTTAATATTGCTTTTTCAGCAAATGTTAGTCACTGTGGTTACTCGTGTCAGCAGCTGAACTCTAAAAGGCAGGGGCCTAAAATACAGTGGACACATGCCCTTTTTAATGAACAGCTTAGAAGCAAAGCTATAGCAAAACGAAGACTAAGAACAATCTGTTGGGCCTTGCAGCAGTGTTGTTGTACCTCAGTGGATTACACTCTATGGGGTACTTCAAATCTGTCTGGCTGCCCATTAAGATAGCCACTATCCAGGCTCATTAATGTCCTGCAGAGGAATTAGAATAAACTGTGCTACATAGACTCGTGCTGGCAGAGGCTCTCTGCCTTCTCTCCAGCAGCTTTTCTCCCTCAGGGGACAGCAGTTGTTTTGCCCGAGGTACATCAGAGCAGCTTGGAGTGACCAGCAACACAGAATAATTAGATGTTCAATTCCACCAAACTGCAGTAGCTATTGAATTCATCCTGACTTGTTTCAGCAATTTCAGCAAAGGTTTCAAAACATAATCACTTTGTGGGACATCACCACTCACTTAAACAAGAAATAAGGTTTGAAAACAGGAGATTATAAGAAAAAGATGAGATGCTACCCTGCTAGGAGTGAAGCAATATGAGTTGCAATCAAGTGCATTCAAATCAAAAGAATTCAGTGCTTGATTATTTTCTTTAAAAATGCATTTTTTTAGGTTTTCTATTTTCCCCACATGGTGCTATATTCCAAGCAGAAAGAACTTTTTAAGTGAAGGTCTGTTACATTGTGTTGAGTCAAAAAACTGCAGGCACTGCAAAAAACTGCAAAAAACACATTGGGTGTTACTTGATGTGTCTCCCAGATGTAGCTTTTTTGTTTGTTTGTTTCTGTGCTGATACTGACCAATACCTTGTATAATCATAGTCAAACTGTAGGTGGCACTTGAGAAAAACTTAAACAATTTACATTATTATTATTATTATTATTATAGAATTATCTCCCGGAGTGGCAACACTTGGCTTGGATTGTTCATTCAGATGATAAACTAATGTGTTTATTTTTCAGCAACAATGCAATTGTTGTGCTGGTTAGAGCAGCTACATTACATTTCCTTATTTCAGTTCTTGGGGAAATTAATGCAAAAAGAACATTTTAAAAAATTACTTGTGCTAACAACTTCTGTTTTGTGTCTGCTGAGCAAGTTGGTCTAAGTGTCAATAAAATAAATAGCATCATTTTCCATTTCACAGGGATTTGCTGCTAAGGCTTGTTTACTGGTTTAATCAGCAATGCTGAACAAAGTTTCCCCTTTTTCTTAATGAATTTTTTGTATAATCTCATTATGTGTATTTGTGGTTACCCACAGCCCCTTGGGGCAACACTGCTGTGGTAGAAAAAAGAGGGTATTAGGGACAGCTGGCAATGTGGTATCAGTTGCTTTCACATTCATCAGGCCTGCTGGAGATTAGGATACGGAGTAGAGATGCTACTGGGGCATATCGTATGTGCAGCCACATACAGTATATCCAGACACTCTCACAAAGGCACGCACTGACGACAACATCAACAGGCACAAAAAATAAGCAAATCTCCTGACCCAGCCCTCAAGCTTTACTTTCCCTCTGTCAAACCACATTCTGCCACACACAGTGACAAAGAGTAGAAGAGTGGAAAACGCTTCCTTTCTCTCTCCTGTTTCGTGCTCATCTTCTAATATTTTCTCTGAGTGTTACAATTACTTAACATAAGAGCAGGAAAAGCCCACTCTGTCCTTCATGACATAATGAGCTTAACCTATAATCAGTGTAGTGACGATGCCGCAGCTTGTGCATTAGCAGACAGCTCAGAGGGAGGGGGAGCTGCATGGATCTAACTGTGAGGCTATACTGTCCTATATGTTCTGCCTGGAGAACAGTAGGTGTCTGAGGTCAGGGGGCTGAGATGATTATTTCATATAATGACAGAGGTCTTCCTTTATCATTACCCTTTCCACTCTGCTGTGATGTGACTTGACAGCGACAGTGGCACTGTAGTTGACTTCTGCGTTAATTCAATCAGTGTAAGGCAGATCACAATGATGTCACACATTTATGCTGGCATAAAACATAGAACAATTTGATGAACCTACTCTTAATGGTAAATACAGTGATTTATTTAGGCTGAAATCACACCTGTACCATAGAGAAAAAACATCTTATTTTGAATTATTATTTGCGTCTCTCTGAAGATCATTATTGATGTACTGTACTGTCCAAAATAAGTCTATTCACAGCTAAGGCTACCAAATATGAATGTTTTTGGCAGTGAAACTTGCACAGCTTTTATGTTTAGTTTAGTTTAGTTTTTTTTTTTTGTTGTGCTGTCTGATAAACATCCAATTCCCTCCATGAGTCGCTGCTGTAATTACGCACAGATTAGGCAACAGCGATGGCAAACACACAGCACAACAAAAATTCCTGGTTTTGAGGCACAAACAAGCTCTCTCTCAATTACCCTCTTGAGAAAATCCTTGAGGCTTTGTTGTAAATCCCTCAGCTTCAACGAGAACTAAGTGTCCGTCCACCTCTGCGAGGGGAAAGGATCACCTTATGAACATGTTGAGAGATTATTTCAGCAATTTCTCAGAAACACTGGTCAATTAACAGGATTACCATCATGTATAGTGTTGATTGATTTACACATTTCATATAGTTGTAACATCAGTTATCTATCTATTTATCTAAAGGCATTATATTGGATTTTTAAAACGTAAACATTACAGAAGGTACAGTTATATTCACAAACATAAACATGCAGATATTGGCATTTACAGTATAAACAAATGTCTCTCTAGCCCCCAGTAAACTGTATACTCATTTACAAAATTAATCTTTCCAACCGGTGTGTGCATACACACACACACCCCAAAAATGTTTTTTTTAATAATGTAAATCTACCAGTCACCAGACATTTCATTGATTATACACTATACAGTAGTGTCAAGGTGAACATTACTGCACTCTCCACTATCCTGTTTCTTTGCACCCTATAATGCAAATTTATAACAAACTGGCTTGTTTTCCCACAGGCTGTGTTTAGTCATACTCACTTTTTCATCTATGTGATACCATGTTGTGTTGGCTTGTATTGATGGTAATTCACAGTAGAGATTTGAATGATCTAGAACTTTGAGAAATTTAGAAACTGAGGTGTCAGTTTTTCAATTCAATTCAATTCAATTCATCTTTATTTGTATAGCGCCAAATCCTAACAAAGGTCATCTCAAGGCACTTTACATAACAAGGTTTAGGACCTTGCAAAATATAAGTATATATACAGAACTATATAGAAAACCCAACAGTCCCACTTGAGCAAGC
>JAUMHL010000005.1:11694718-11716237 GCA_032362345.1 Sandelia bainsii
CCAAATAGAATAACTTCAGTCTTGTCTGAATTAAGGAGTAGAAAGTTACAGGACATCCAGGCCTTTATGTCTTTTAAGGCCTTTATGTCTTTTAATCTTTTGTCTTTTATGTCTTTAGTTTTTGGTAATTCAAGTTATGCTATTGCAGCTATTGCTCGTATTGCTAGTTATTAAGCAGGGTTTTGATGTATTTTGGGAATCCATTCTCAGTGCTAATGATGCTCCCAAGGTATAGTAATTCCTCAACAGACTCAGTCTCTTTTCTCTGGATCTTGATAACTTCATCTCTTGGTGTTATTAACAAATAAGGTCTTTCTCAGCCAGATGTAAAGTGTGTGCATAGGCTGATTGAGAATGCTTAAATTACTACATTTTTATTTTTTTAGTTTACTGAGATGTTGAAATGGGGCCCATCATATACCTCTTGAAAGGTTGATTGCTTCAAAACTGCTATAAAGAGCAGATCCTTGACTCAAATCCCTTTTCACAGTGAGAGAAAGTTGGAGAGAGTGTTTTTGTCATTGTATTACACACAAAGGCCACTAATTTCATAACATCTAGTGAACACTTGAAACACACATACATGTGAGTGTAACCAAGGGAAGTTATATTTTCCACTGGCTCATAACATTGAGTGAATGAGTTGCTAAGTACACTTATAAGATATAAAGTAGGTTATAGTGAGTGATCTATCCAAATACAACAGCACACCTGCCACCTTTGCATCTCATTCCAGCAATGTTGTTTAACCTGCAGCACTGGACCTCAAACCAAACAGCTGATGAGTGCAAAATAAGAAGAAATGCCAGAGGTAGTGCATTATGGCTTCAATTTTATAAATGATTTTCTAGATCTGAGACCAATCTGATTTACTAATCTACCCCACAAAAACACTATTAAAGCCATGACTTTTTTTTTTCATGCATCGATGCTGAATGTGCTGAACTCATTTTCTTCCATGGTGCAATCATCCACGTTACTCAGTATGAAATAGGATTGGCACTGAGAAGCCTGTCTGGTTTGCCTATTCTGAGTTACTAGACGTAATATAGGCAGTGGTTGTGACTGTTTTGACTGAGTGAGATGAATAAATGCTCATTTGCAGCAGGGAATTACTCTAGATTAAATATTAATAAGTGTTTCTTTCCTTCTGTGTTATATTTACATATTTCCAGATCAACAATGCCAACACAGCAAATCTTGAATAAGAGCAAATACAGAAAGAAATGTGTCAAAGCAGTCAGAGGAATTTCACTCTTATACTTATACTAGTTTTACATGATTGTGTTAAAGAGTTTAATATGTGTAATTGACTGGAGTGAGAGGTAGAAGAATTTAATGTGCAAGAGAAGCATTTCAGCATTTTTGCAGTTCAGAGCCACCAAACTGAGTCATGCTGAGGAGTGAGAGATGACAGGCCTTACCTAGCTTGTTGTCACTGTTCTTGTTGTTGCTTGCATGACATTTCATGTGCAGTAGGTGCCAATTACCTCTCACTTACAGCGCTGTATCTCTGAATCACACTGGCACTCCGACAATGAAGGCAAAGTATCCCTGTTTCCTTCATAAATGCTGAGAAGTTGTTACTAATATGCCATTAAAATCAGCCCTGTCACTTCTATTTTTCCAAGACTTCAACTAACAGGAAAAATCTTCTCTGACAAACCTTCTTGATCCCTCCAGCACCTGACTATGGGAAGCCTCTTTGATGTATGGCTGAAATCCACCTGCTTTGCGAAACTGATTTGTCTAAAGTTTTAAAGGACAAAATCACCGGTTGGAGCATACCATGCACATTTATTGCCTTTCTATTTTGGGTTTTAATTAATAGTTTTATAAAAGAGGTCTGCTTTTGCTCAAGCCTGACCTTCCTTGCACCAGCATTAATTTGCTAAGCTTTTTGGCTATAAGAATTAAATACCATGAACAATATGTAAATTACACATAGAAAGTAAAGAGCTTAAACTGTTCATGCTCTTAATCTTTTCATAAGTGATGTTTCTGTGCACCAAAAAAAATTGGCTAGTTACAAATAACGTGCACTTTAATTATTAAGATTTTTTAAGGACCGCTGTATGCATTTCAACATGAAGAAGCACTAGCAAATGCCGATCCTCAGCCTTCTGTGCTTAATGCTAACCAGCAGGTTTGATATGCAGTTTATGCAGTCCTGAGGGCTGCAGTATGATGCCCCTCAGGCTACACCAACTGAGCCTGTCCATACCATCTGACTACAGATATCATGGCTCTGAATATTACCACTTTGAGAATATGTGGAAATTATTAGAGCAGAAGTTAAGCAATACATTTTATGCATTCATAGTATGTAATCTGTAGTTTGTATCAAATGGTGCATTAGTGCTGCTTCGCAGCACGTTCATTTTACAGGAAATGTGTTCAGATACACTCTACTCATTGATAAAAAATGAGTAAAAAAATTAGTGAAAAAGAATCTATGCAAACCTTTATGACAGGGTTGATGTTTGGAATCTGGAATAGAGAGGGCTCAAGTTAACAAACAAGTTGAATTTCAAAACAGCCATAGATTTAGCCACGAGTAATGAAATCTATGTTGTATTATCCACTCTCCCACTTGCATAGTCAAGTAAAATTTTATTCATATAATTCAATTCAATCACGAATCACAAATTTGCCTCGAGGGCTTTGCAATCTGTACGGCATAAAACATCCTCTCTTTAGATTCTCAAATAAGATAAGGAAGAGTAACTGGTAAAGGATTCCTCTGTCAGGATGAACAGACATGCATGTCCCAAACAACCACTGAACCTTATTCATATCATAAAGGTCTAATGGCAGTATCAGACTTACGCTAATCTGGTGCATGGCGACTGCATTGCATATCAAAACACGTACTTATTAGCTGTTAGTAATTTGATAATCTTATAGTAATGTCTTTGTTGGACAGGTGGTTTTTGAATGACTCTGTCTACTTTTGTTTTCAACAGATCAGCAGGATAGGGCACCGAGGGACCTATTATGTTCCTTCTCTCCAAACTCTAGTACAGTTTGAAAGCATTTCAATAAGAATGAATTGGTATTGTAGTCATTTTGTTCCCAAGAGAGACTCAAGTGAATGTCTTGTTTATGTCTGCCTCATCTTTATCAAGTACAGAGGAAATACAGCAGCCGTATGTTGCCTGAGACACTTCTTGCAAATTACTACTGTGAGACACTGCTAAGTCGATAAAGTGGTAGTTCTATTAAATGCCATCTAGGTATCTCTGACTGCGTAATAATTGTTTGTGCTGCCTGGTGATGCATCTGTGTGATGAGGTGGTTTGAGGAAAGTGGGGTATGGTGATCAAAGTGGCTCGGCGAAATTGCCAAAGGCAGCATTTGCAGAGTCACTGCTGTAGCCTGCTGAAGTTTGATGGTGTCCAGCACTCTCACATCTGCTCATGTACCTGGACTACAGAGATTCTTTTTCCTGTTTTAATGTCATACATGCCTCCTTATGCTCTTAGCTTAAATTGAGCAGTCAGGTTTGGTACGATAAAATGGGAAAATGGATTTTGGGGGATTTAAGGAACAGAATAAAAGAAGACATGAATGCACATCACTGTGATAGTGCAAACAAACCTTGTCCATGGTTCTTCTTCAGCTGGAGTGAAAATCCTGAGTAAAGGTGTGTGTGTGTATGTGTGTGTGCACCATGTTTTAATCATACTGTGGGGACCAAGAGTGATTGTTTGAATTTAGGTTAAGATGTAGTGCTAGAGGTTTGGGTTAGGCAGGTACTGGTTATGCTTAAGGTTAGGGAAACTCTCAGGAAAACTAATGTAAGTCAGTGTGAAAACCTCACCAAGTGATATACAGAAACATGCATGTGTGTGTTTCATGCACATGTATCTTCTGTCCTTTGCCTGCAAGGACACCATATTTAGTGTTATTGCAACAGGATCATTTGAATGAATGCCAAGAGGCTGTTCTTTGTTACATGCAGGTCAGCATAGCGTAATCGCTAAAGATAACTGTAGACAGAACAGTATTCACACTGATAGAATAGGAGTTGAGTTATAATTTGCAGTGGGTTGGAGGCCTGAAACAAATGCCCTTGTGTGATTGATTACACGCTACAAGGTAATGAGATAAACAGAGCCTGAATCGATTCAGTCAGGGAGGAATCATGCCAGAGGGGCATATGCAGCCGTGTGCAATGGCTGTATTGACACGCTCATATTAAAAAAAAGAAAACAGTGAAAGAGAACAAACTGGGTTTTTGGCTGAGAACAGATCTGTGTCCTCTTCTGCTGTGTGGAACTGCTTCGCCCACCACTGCAATCAGGGTCAATGCTGCTCAAATCAAACAGCAATGGGAACTGACAAGTTGGGTACTTAATGCTTAACAATCACTGCTGATAAAAAAAACTTTTCTTAGTCAAAGACAAACAAGACAAGCAGGCAGTCTTGCACTGACAGATGGGCCTGGGGAAGTATCTGTAACTGTAGTTAGTGACAAAGCAAATAACAGTACAGTGAATAACAGTATGCCCATGGATGACCGTCAGCCCAGATGATGATTAGGGACTATTTGCTGAAGATGTAGCAGTCCTTGGCTCATTGGCTAATGACGGACACACTGATACTCTAAGTGCTGCGGTTAACCAATTAAAACCTTTATGCTTCACCAAGATGACTCTAAGAGGATAAACAGGGCTGGGCGCCATGTGTGATTGAGAATTTCTGAGCAGCATGCGGTTATTCAGGCTAAATGGGAGGCAGAGAAAGCACGAGAAATGTAAATATCTGTTCTTCTTTTCATCATCAAGTTTTGGAAATGAATTATGTGCTCATTTTTTTTCATAATAATTATGTTCCAAACAAGTTACATTTTGCTGTACCTTTACCAGTGCTGACATTTCTTCAACCAGGAATCAGCACAGTGAATTTTTTGCCTCAAAAGCAAGAAAATATGGAAGGACATTCAGAGGAGGAGTGTTTAATTGATTGCTTTATGGTTTGTCACTAAATTCTTGTCTGCCCACCAAAGGACATGATGAGGTGAGTAATCAATCAAGGGGTAGATACAGTAGAGGACTAACCTTTTTACACATACAAAAGTACGGGAGTGTGTTACTGTGTGCTACTACATTCCATCTGTGTCCCAATGGATAAAAAATAATTTGTTGTGATGTTTGATTATAAGCCTTTGTAAGCAGGAAGGCAACAGGAGAGCAGTGGGGAGGACACAATTTCTCCCCCATATCACAGAAAGAGACTGGCTTTTTTTCATGTGCCCGTTAGTCTCAATATTTTTAAATCTGTTTTAGACCATTTGTAAAATTAGCTTTTTCTAATATACAAGCACAAGCAGTACCCTATCTCTGACTGTAAATGAGGCCTAATCAAAGTAAAATGTAAAATAATGAAATAGCAAAAACATTACAATAATTTGCTCCTGCTGTCTTCCACCAGAGCACACATGTAGCCAGGCTGAGTAGAGTTTAATCAAGGTAACAACAATTCTAATGAATTCCCTGAGTTATTCAATTTTCAATTGAAAATCCTAAATAGTAGTGATGACACAATTAATAGCACACGTCATAACTGCTTTCATCATCAATGCTAAACAAGCATTTTAATTAAATGTTATGTTTTTAAAAGTAAGAAAAATTGTAAACCCACAGAATAGATACCCTTTTTTATCATGCACATGCTGGTTTTTCAGCTAACGGACATGCTGGTCAGAGAGAAAAAAATAAAAAACAGTCTCCTAACAGTGATCTCCTCAGAATGATCACACAGCATTTGGTGAAAATGACTTTCAAATAAAACAACGATTCTCAATTCCACGGCTCATTGCCTGTATGCCAAGTTCACCGCAATCATAGGTGATTTGTGATAATCACCTATGATTGATAGGTACTCCAAATGGGGGTTCTAACCTGCTCAGTTCAAATACACAGAGAGAAAACAAGCTTTTACACCACAGACAAAGCGGAGGAAAGGGCTGAAAATCAATACTCCAGCCATGCTTCACTACAAATGAAAAGCATGCATGCCACAATAATGGATATAGATTTCTGGGTGTGTGGCCCATGTTTTAGTTCCATGTACTGCTGAAATCTCCATACAAAGTTCAACAACAGATATATTGACGAGTGCACATGACAGGCAGTGTATTTTTTTGGTGTGTTCAGTCACTGGCTTGAGTAGAAAATGTAGCCAGTTTGCATGGTTTAGATGGACTTTTTGGAGTGGACCTTTCCTTTAATCAAGAAGGGCTTCATATACAGCATATATACAGTATGGTACTGTAAGAAATTTAAAAGACTGCTGGACTAGAGTTGCCTGCTTTATAATTCGAGAACTTTAGAGTTCTGCTTAAACGGTGGGAGAGATGTAGTGAGAAAGCCAAACACTGTACAGAAAAGGCAGCGAGAAATAAAGAGAGAAAGAGCAACATTACAATATTTACCATGCTGTGAGAAGCAGGATAGCAGCCTTGAGATGTCTCACATTGTTTGTAATCGGTAAGACACCCGCTCTGCATCAGGCTTCCTGTTGTGCCTTTGTGTGTGTGAGCCTTTCATGGCAGTGGATTTGTGTGTGTGCCTGTGAGGGTCACATGGTTGTATCCAATATATTTCTCTAAGATGCTGTTACCAGGGTGATAGCCTGTTGTTGTCATAGAAGCTGATGTACAATAAAAATGAATCAAGATACACAGAGGACTATAATTTTTAGTTTTGCTTTAGATCACCCTCACATTTCCAGAATAACCATAATATACAATATGTGTCCCAGCTGTGGGCCTCCATCATCATTATAACCTCATAGTGAGACTGACTGATGATAGACAGCCACAAAATATATGATTATCAGTCTGATCAAAGCATATTTATTGACTAACTGATATTTATGAGACTTGGCTGTCTATAAATATAGGTCACACCATCTATTATTTATAAGGCTGTGTTTTTGGTGCTGCTTTGTGGGTATTTTTTTAATACATTTATGTCATTCTAAGTTAATATTGCACATGAACTTTGAAATTTAAAGTCTTATTCTTACATAAAAAGTGTTTACATTTCACTTCAATTATATATTTTTTATTTGAGCATAATTTACCTCCCTTCCTTTTCAACATGGTCTGATCCATCACCTGCTCTCTAAACCTAAACCACTGGTGAGATAAAAACTACTGTTCTAACTAATACTTCTGTTCAGGTGCTGATTCAAGAGTCAAATTCCCTTCCTTCTGCATTCCAGAGAGAAATCCTAATTTTGAGGGAAAAGGCATCACAACAAAGTATGACTACATCCATAGTGCTTTTGAAATGTAAGCCTCAGCTGGGAAGTTCTACTTTCAAAGTCTGTGTGAGAAAAATGTGATTCACATCCTTTTGTAAGGCTCTGAAAGTATGAAGTGCGTGGAGTTTGCTTTTGCGCTTTGTTCCCACTTTGGTTCCAGTCTCACAGGATGGCTTACATGTTGAAAATGAGCTGTCATATAGTCACCTTCTGTCTGTACACTTTCACATTAACTCACCCACGTCCGTCTTCATTTATTTCAGCTTGACTTTCTTTGAACTAGTAATTTGTCTTTTGTATTGTACATCGCAGATTTGCCAGTCTTAACGTTGCATTGTTGTCTGTTCATTACTATATTTCAGTGTTTTACTATTTCAGCAAGTTGAAAAACAATAAAGTACAATGTAATAAGTACAAACATGACATCATAAACAAACACTCACATGAAGAAACATAATAACTTCATGATGCATGAAGTAATAAGAGCTGAAATTTAATAAAAGCCAAACCTTTCACACAGGTTTAGGTGCAAATAGAAGAGAAATATAAAAGGCAATTGAGAAAACATTTCCACAATTTGTGTATCATCTTGCAATGTTTCCCTGTCACTCTCTTCTGTACCACAACTAGACATGTGAAGATATTGCATCCAGTCTGACATGATCCATATCAGCCAGTGTATGTCCAGCTTTTAGCTTTAATGTAGAAGCTATTTGGTTGTGGCTGCTTAAGTGAAACTATGTTGACGTCTTGGTTGAGTCTTGTGCATCAGTTTGTCCTGATCATTGTATAATGGGAGGTTGCTGAGGCTGAACCCAGCAGTAGTGGCACATTAGATCAACAAAAGGGTTAAATCTAAGAAGGTTTAAGCCATTTAAATAAATAGGAAAGGCTATCATTTAAAGTGTGACTGGTGTTACGCTTGACGCAAATCTGATAAGTGCACTGTGACTGAGCTTCGCTTAACTCTTAAAGCAGCAGGTTGATATGATGTAAAATGTTCAATGTCTTATGATTTTGTCAAAAAATATCATTGTAGAGATACCAACTCATCATTAGAAACATGCAGTATCATTCTGCCTCACTAACCACTAAATCAATACTGTTAATTTATACTTTTCTTTATTGTCAATAGACAGAGAAGATTAGTATTGTTGAGCTCTCACTAGGATCCAAACAACATAATTTTAAGGAGGCTGTTGTCACAAATGTAAATTGACTAATATCTCCTGTGTGTTTAAATGTTGTATGTTAGAGGCAACCAGAGATTCAGCTTTATTCAGGTGTAGAATTATGTGTATGGGCCTTACTAAAATGAAACTATCACAAATTACATTGGATTTTTTTCTACATAAATATCAGTCTTTTCTCCAACTGTCCAACCAGTTTTTTCGTTAAGCGTTTTGCCTTAATGTTTTTAGATATGTGTTAATCACTGATGACTAATTTCTTTTTAATTAGTTCCTTCCTGAGCCTTCAATTTTTTCCACTGTGTGCAATAATGTTTGTGTAACTTCTTTATTCGATAATTTTGGAATCATGACTCACTAACGCCTACATAAAAATGACAAAATAACTAGTTGTAAAATTAAGGTAGGCAGCAAAATGCACACCTACATCTCAATTAAGACAATAAAGACCAATGAGGCTTCAAAGCTGTTATTTATTCTGGTAGCAGTGACTAAATCCAAAGATATTGTGCAAGCAAGTCAGGAAAGGATGTCCCTTTAAAATTCCCAGGATGGTACAAAGGAAGTAAAAAAGCAAAAACTGAGCATTTTCCTCTGGCTCATATTAGCTCACATGGCACATAGCGAGATAGACAGAGATACAAAAAGTTTTCTCACAGCTGAATTATGACAAGAATTATTAACTCAGATCAATTTGCCCAAGGTAACATCTCAAGGTTAAGAGAAGCCATGTGTGATGTCTTTATTCTGTGAAAGGAAACCTGCTTCTTAAGACCACCTGAGTCATTTTTTTTCTCAGAGGGCACCAACCTACATCTTCAGCCAGCCTTCCAATGAAATCAGCAGCCTAAAGTCTATGTTTGCCTTCATTCTGCCTAAAAGCATTGAGGCTGACTCAAGACTCAGTGTCAACTGTAGAGCCCCACTTGCACCACTAAAAGCTGGAGGTCATAGTGAACCTGCAGGTGTTTTCTCACATGGCGTCACCTTGGCATAGGCACCCCTGATACCACTGGACCATATAAAGCAATACAGTTCACATGTTAAGACAATGGAGTTACAAGAGGGAGGATGAACAGACAACGCACACACGCTCTATTACTGTTAATTGAAGTAGAAAATTAGGATGGAAAAGGAGGGGAGAGAGAGAGGCAGAAAGAGAAAGCGGTAGAGAACTTGCTGTAACACTAATCATTATTTCCAGATGAATCTTGGCTAGTATGTAAGAGGTTAATTCAATGTCATGTCACAGAGATAGACAGACTCATTTGGGGCACAGAGGTAAGATAGTATCTCACCCCATCTGGGTAAAGAACCAATGTGTACCTTCTTGCAGATGCATGAAATCCAAAAGAAATCTTATGCATTTCAAGTTGAAAATGAAGTGTCATCCATGTTAATCCCTTATTTGAGAAATTTGAATGAATGAATGTGATTTTTTCACAGCTTGTTTTTTTTTTTACTGATTTTCATGCTGTCTATAGACTACATTACATTAATCCAAATTACATTTACAATACGGGCATTAATTTCCCAAAAGTGTAAGACACAAGCAACATGAGTCATAATGCTCAGCTACTCCATCTCTGAAAGACTATGGGAGATGAGAGCTTCATTTGTGCTCCACTGTTCCTGTGAGAATAGACTTCTGACGTGTTAGCATTTCTGCAGCCACAAACACACATCAGCTCCATTTTTTATTGCAAGTGCTCTGCCAAAGCTCTGCACCTGCAGTATGTAGTGTTGACTTATCTTTGACACTTGAAGACATACTGAAGAAGCAGGACCAGTGTGTCCAAAGAGTAAGAGACTAGATGTCTTGACATGCCTGAAATACCTTAGTCTGGGCTGTCAGAAAGTTTCCATCTGGGGACACAAGTCTGACAGATTCTGTAATTTTTCTTTTTTTTACTTTTATCTGAGAGCTTTTGTTGCCTTCGCAGTTATTTTGAGTGACAATTCCCTGAGAAAATCCATTCAACTAAACAACTGACATACATTTAGAGCTCCTGCAGGATAAGAAAAATATAAACTACTCCCACAGTATTTATACAAGTGGCATGCTCTCAAAATCTGCTGTACTGTAGGTAAAAAATGTCTGCTATCATTCTTAAAAAAAAAGAGGTGACATTAATTAAAAACTGGCCAGCATGAAGGTTTATCCACATGACACTAATCCTAATTTATTGGCTTCCACTGGATTTCACTACTTTTCAAATAAGTGGCGCATTGGGTCATCTCTGATATGGACAAGTACAGTCTGTATCCTGCTTTATTTCACACACATGGAAATTTACTAATTTACTAACCTCTGTGCACAAGAGAAAGCAATGGAAAAGTAGCTTACTGACCCACTGAGTAGGTCCTGATATGTGCAGATGTAGTCAAATATACTCAATAATACAAGCTGAGCACTACAGCAGTCTGAACACAAGTTGAATCCTTTGAAGAGTTTTCACTGATCTCGCTGTCAGAGCTCTATGGACCCGCAGATGCTGTCCAGCAAGAGTTGCCCGTCTTTCAGCACAGAAGCTGATGGATGGCAGAGTAAGGACAGAAGTTCTCGTACCATTCATCAAAACCAGACAGCCTCTTCGGGACCCAGTGGCCCCAGTGACAAATGAGGACCAAAACCCCTGCTGGGAGGTGAGAAGAAAATTTGGCAGAAGTCCCAGCTTGGCCAAAAAAGGCAGATACAGCTTATATATTGATCCCCATGTGCTCTCCTGCTCATTTTTATATCTAGAGTTCATAAAATGCCTCTGAACATTTTGTCTTGAGCACTGAATTGCATGACAAATTGCTCTTCGCTCTTTAAGCTGGGTTCAATAAGGCCACAAATTGGTGCTTAAAAGTGTGTAGTGAGAATGTGGCAGATGCAGCTGAAGCAGGCTGTGGAGATTTGTGTGGACGTAAATCACATTCTGAATTTGGACCCACAAGGAGGCAGGCAGCAGAGAGAAGTGATTCTATTTGAAGCCCCCTTTCAACTGGAGGCTTCAATGCATATTGTTAGGAGCCTGTTGAAATGGAAGGCGAATGTGCTGGTTGGAGAGGAGAGAAGAAACATTAACTTGAACATCTTTGCCAAGAGACAGGAATAATGCACACTCATTTCAAAACCTTGAAACGTCCTATGAAAAATGATTGCCTTTCTAAACAATCTAATTCACCTATTACCGTATGTGTGTGGACACTGAACAGTTCCAGATTTCAACTGCAGTGGAGCTACATTTACACCTTCACTCAAAGAAATAACTATACATTTTTTACACCCCCAGAAGATAGCTTACTTATTGAACTGCTAACTGCTGAGCCTAGTTAAACAGTCTATTCTTAACATTTGAGCAGCAGCTTCACAGAGCCCATAAATATATTTAGGAAAAAGAATGTTAATCATTCAGGGGAATTTACGGCTATGACAAATGTGCCCCTACCGAGAAATCGGAGTGTAGTGTGTGCTGGGAACAGTAACAGCAGGAGAAGTCAAGGTGGTAAACTCTGTGTAACCACATCACTGCTTTAGTTGGCTGCAGATTTATTTCCTCTATCAAGAGACTCTAGACTGAATTGTGTGATGTTCAGTTCAGCTGTCAATACTGCATTTGGATTATGGAGATTGAGACTGACCCCTGAGGGATAAAGCAGCACAAATAGACAACATTTTATCTTATTATCACTTTGGCTTAACTATTTTATTTAAGGGCACCTTGTCTGTGATTGCTGGAGGTGCAGTCTGTTTCTTTGTCTTCCTCACAGTAATTATTACTACTACTACTTAAGCTACTTTTCAAGCCTTTTATATAAAAAAGAAAAAACTGAAAGTTTACATGATTTCACATTGTTGAGCTATTTTTAAAATATACAGTTAATTCTCTCTATAGCTTTACAATGTGACTGAATTTCCATGGTACTTGACAAATAATTGCTTATCTTACATGCCTGCATCTATTACAGTTCTATGTATATCAATTTTAATTATTATCTCTTTCTATTAATTTATTTACAAGGTGACCGACATTCATCTCCATAGATAAAGCTGATTTTATGGTATTAGTTTGCATCTGAAAACATCAAAGCAATACAAACACTGTATTGCTACCTCAAAAAGGTGTTTTGGATATTGTGTTAGCAAACTACTGCATACTTTCACTTCCAGTAGAGTCTTTTTTATTGTTGGAGCAGTGGGGCAATGTTTCTGCAAAGTAAGTTACTTATGTCACTTATCAGACCTGCTGAGAAGTTTTAAATTTAAAAAATAAGACTAAAAAAAACCTCCAAAGAGCTGCTGGCTCATAATTCTCACTTATTCTGGCACTAAGATTGACCCTTTCACATAAGTAGTTTTATTCAATGTCATTATTAAGAGTATTGATCAGTGTAAGTTTAAATTTAAAATTTGAAAGTAAAACTTGTCTGAACTTCACAAAGCCTCAGCTCATCAGCCTTCATTTGCATGTCAAAAGAGAGGAACTGTGTACACACACATGCACACTCTCTCTGCTACACACACACAAGGGCATACGCATGCATGTACATACACACTTTGTGCTGGCTTAATTATGAACTGACTTTCACTCTGACTTTCATTTTGCAGCTTAAACCATCCATGCCCCAAATGCAAAGGAATCCATAAAACTCTTAAACTTCCCAAGATAATTCTTATCACCAGTTACTCTCTGATGTGTCTAAGTGTAGTTTAGGGGATTTCTTTACTCTCTGCATTTGTTTTATGAAGATTGATTTGAAAATCTTGTTTGTTTTAATGTTTGCACATGTTATTGATTTTGCTGAGTGCTCAGGATGGTAAATAATCACAGTGGATATATTGCCTTCGCTGCAAGTTTAGCTTTGTTTACCTAGGCAGAGCTATTTAATTACACTTTGTGCCTAATGCTCAAAGCAGTGCAGCTTCATATGGAAATAGAAATTATTTTTTTGTAGCGTTTAAGGTGAAAAGGTAATTAAGAACTGCATTATCATTAATAATGCATTGCACTGCAATAACATTATACAATCTTTCTTAATGCTTAGGGTTTTATAGTAAACTGAAACCAACAGTTATTATGACTTCCCTGGGAATCAACCTAAGGTCCTACACACACTCCACTTTTTAAAGATTCTGTCTTGTCATTTTTTAAAAGTATTTTATAATATTCTATATAGTATAGTATGTAGTAGAGATTTCTTGAAGTGTGTTCAAGCTCATTGTGTTATCTTGGTTAATTGTTTAAAGTTGTATAGTTCAGTCACAACAACTCCCCTAGAAATTACATAAAGATAATACTAAACCACAACAAAATGCAAAAATGCTGGGGAGTACTAGAGGATATTTCACTCCCATGTCAGATATTTTGGCAGGAAACAAATACAATGTCTGTGAACATTTTAATGACAGGGTCACTACGTTCAATACATTTAATGTTTCCTCATCACATTATTAAGGAACAAATTGGTTGCATTGACATTTTCTTGCAGTTACACATTTGCATTTCAGTTGTATGTAAATGTAATTTCCACAGGGTTGAGCACAGACAGACAGTGGATGAGACTATAAATCAGTGGTAGTCGCCTAACAACATGCACTGATGGCATGTACAGAAAATGTGTGTGTTACAGCTCACAATGATTTTAAACTTATTTGAAAGCCCAATAGTTTTACTTATTTTCTTGCAGACTCTTCTTTCCACTTCTGTTGTCTCACATCTTAACAAATGCTTGCTTTAGTACAAGCTTAAATTATATTAAATTAAATTAAATTAATCAATTGCATTCAGCCTGAAAATACTTGACAGAGACAGGTTTGAAATCAAAACTAGTAACTACACTAACCTTGCAACCACAGCTTGTCAGTTGTTTTCAAAATGTTCAAGGTAAAATATTGAAAAATGTAAAAAAAAAAAATTCACAACCCTTAAAAAGGTGACATTTACAGAAGAGTACTTCAGTTGCAAGAAATTTAAAGCACATGCATTTCTCAAGTATGTAATAAGATGCTAATAAAGGTTTCTGCTGTATGCTGCATGGCATAACAATGTCAAAAATGCAGCCTGTATATTATGGCTGCCCCTTTGAGATCAGATAAAAGAGTAAGCTTTAGACCTCCATGCCCTCCGATTCAATGTCAGTCACTCACATTGAGGCCAGTCTCACACCCATCACTGCAGTACACTCTACAAAGCCTTGTAAAAAAAATATATATTTTTTGCCTTGGGCAAGTGTTACGCATGGTTGGGTGTCTGTAGGGAGCCTCACTGAACATGCAGTCTCAATGTGACAGGTCGGTTCCCAAATAGAGGTTACTCCTACAACATTTAACCACTGAAGACACACCTGTATGTACTAAGACTGACATAGCAGTGGACAGGATGGCCACAAACACAAGCACATTGCACACAAGATGCCAAAAAAGACAATACCTTTTATTGAAGGTAAATAGTGGGAAATGCTTATGCAAACAGTGGATAGGTAACTGGATTCTGGTAGATAATCAAATTTGGAATCTCTCCTGCAATTAATCTGCTCAGTGAAATGTGCAGATCTGAGGATTTATCTTTTCTAACATCGACACTTTGGTAATAGATTCCATACCTCTGAAATACATCTAACAACCTCCACTTTTTATCCCAGTCAGCAAATAGACCACTTCCACCTCCAGTGTTTGTAATGTGATCTGCAATGTTGGCATTCCCCTCCCTCATTAGAGTGGCTGTCTCACAAAATGCTTGCAATTAGAATGAGGATGTTCTTAACGTCAGAAAAACCCATCCTGCAAGTGAGACAGAGGCAGTTTCTTCCCGCGGACTGAGCTGACATATTGAAGCTCTGCAGCAATTAAGTGGAAGAAACAAAGAAACCGATACAAAGTCATTTTCCCTTCCAGGCTCTCCAGGGAACTGGCAAAGGAAATGCATTTTTATATCCAAATGGGGCTCTGTCCTGGGTTTGATCACTCTGAGCTTGGCAATAATGGTTTGCAGTCCAGAAATTGCCCATCTGACAAAAACCTTTCTCTTAATGTCAAGAGCAAAGATCTAGACTGGCAGTCCCGAGAGTGTATCAAATCAATTAACAAATCTTTCAACAATCACCACAGGGTGCATTTGTTTAAAGATCATATAGAGTAGAAGAGTTCTTTTGAAATCATAAACTCCATTTCACAGGTTTGCAAAGACTTTCAGCAAACAGAGCCTACAGGGAACATGGTATGTACTGGATTCTGCACTTTAAAAAATTTGGGGGTGAAAAAGAAACTGTACAGTGGGATATCCCAGGCCTCACTAATCACTTATCAGATAAATTAAGCTGTGCATTCAAATTTTTCAGATTGAACTACATCCTTCTGTAGATTATGGTGTTTTCTCTGCTCCTCCATTGGTGGCTACAAAACGGGTCCTCCCCCAAGTGACCATGCTGCTCTATCAAATCAAGATGAGATGTCAAAGTAACTCTCAGCAACTTCACCCACTGCAGTCACCTGCAATGGCACTGTGTTGTTGTGACTGTATAGGAATCATCATGTAATAGCAATGCAGAGGTCAAAATCCCCTGATCGCATGTGAAGTAGTGCCTGAAACAGAACTGAGTGAACCAGACAGTGCTCTGTCAGATCTGCTGATGGCAGATGGGGGAGGATGCCTCATCATTTGTCTCTGTTCTGATCGGACCTGTCAGTAGCGATTCATCTAGTGAAAAACATGCTGTCCACTCATGCAGATTCTATCACAAGTAGTCCTTCTGTCTCAAACTTCACTTCAGTTAATAATAACAAGATAGATAGGTAGATATAACCTGCATGTTAGTGCAGCTGAACATTACATAAAGCCAATTGTTATATTTAAGCCTGGGGTAGGAGTCATCATGCTACTCACACTGCTGCTCGTCAGACGATGCTATGAAGGAACTGTTAATCACGTCTTTATTTAACCATGGCAGGTTGTTTATCTAACCATGCAGCAGCACTGATCCAACAAGGACATCCATGCCCTTCTTACTGCCTCCCCCTTACTAAGATTACTTAGGTCCCCAGTTTTATGGGTAGCGGAGCCCTTCAATTTCTCCAAGCCACTGTAATTATGCAGACTAGGAGTATGAACCATGTGATTGTGTTCTACAGCAGAGGGTATATTACCTTTTTAGGTTGTCAAGGAAAGTACCTCAGGGAGCAACGCATAATTGCACAGGATTTAATTGTTGGAGAATGTTATGGGTATCTTCTTATTGTTTGCTTGACTGGTAGTCTGAACACAACTGTGGCTGCCTGTGCAGCATGCTGCTATGGCGAGAAACATACTGTAGGTAATATGATACATGATTAGAGGTCAGCTCTAATACAGTAGCCAGCATAAGTGAGTGCTTCAAATGCTTGCCAAAATAACAAGTGTCTGTGCACCTCATTAAATGTGCAAAGTTTTGGTGACACTATACACAAATCCAGGGAAAACTGAGGGAAGCATAAAAAGCGAAATTTTAATAATATTTTGCAAGCACTGAACACTGAAGTTTTCTCTCAGTGTTTAGCAAGATATCTGTAGGGATGGTAATGTTGGTATGTCAGGTTGATTCGTCCATCATTTTGGAAGTCTGCAGATTTGCTAACTTTCCCTCTAGCACCGCTGTAATATTGATGTATAATGTAATGTATTGTAATGTATATGGCTGACTTTTCTTGAAAACTGTCAGCGACTGCTGTGAAATTTAGTACAGATATTAAATGTCCCCAGAGGATGAAACGTAATCTCTTTGGTCAGCACCTAACTTTCCTTCGAACACGATCATCAGTTCAAATATCCTATTTAAATTTGCTCTCTTATACAACAGCTAGAATCTTCAGCATGCACACGTCAGTCAAATGCAAATAACAAAAGTGTTTTGGTGGCATTGCCACAGAGTTCTGCAATCTTAGCTGGCAAAATACAGAGTTTCAGAGTATTTGATGACAGGGCTTAGACAAATAAACAGGGAACTCAGCTCCACTATTTGGATCAAGTGGCTTGAGAAAAATAAAGAACGTCAGATTTAGCAGGATACACCTGTCGTTTAACAGTTACAGATAATGTTTGGTCAAAAAAAATCTTTCAGGATGAATTTTCAGGTTGTAGCTTGAGTAAGCACTGGACAACAGTATCATTTTGATAAATATACTGCTGCTAGTGTGGTTCTATAGAGTTTTAGTGTTTGGTATTTTATGTAGTGATAAGGAGTAATGAATTTGTAATGTCTGCCTTAATTTAAAATCATTATCATCATATCACCATTAACAATATAGATCTCTCATGTGAATAATTTACTCATTCATTTATGTTATTGTCACTAATATCATTGCTCACTAAAGCTCTGACATCAGCAGATGTGTCAGATAAGTAAACGCAGAGTTATATAGAGTATGATACTGCAAAAGAACAAACCAGATGAAATCAAGCGATAAATATTTCAGGCAGCATAGGCTTGTTGTCCTACAGCATCTAACATGGTTGTGATAATAGCAGCTCATAAATATTCAGCACAGGAATGACTTAACTGCAAGCCTGGAGCATATTATCATCTCCAAAGTGTCTGGTGACCATCCTTCTACAACTCTGCCAGGATAATGCCTCGAACCAAACAAAGGAGGCAACGCTATGAGGTCAAACAACAGCAGTTACCTACCTACTATCCAAGAATAAAAATGACCCCTTCCTTGACTGTCTCTCTGGGATCAATTGAACCTTTGCAGAAGCTGAAAATCACCCTGAGAGGTTGAGCGACAGCTGTGAAGATGAAAGGCATCTAGTTTAGGGTTGTGGTTGCTTCGCTTTGGAAGTGAGTGCGCTATTAGTTTAATGGTACTCAGGACATCAACACTGGCCTGTCATAGCTGCCACTCCAAGGGTAAAAGACTATAGGGATGTAGGAGTGCTGTGAAAAAGCATTTGCCCCCTTCCTGTTTTTTTTTTTTTTTCTTTTTGAGTTTTTGTCTGGAGAAAACTGGAGTAAATACAAAAGGCAGTTTTTAAATGGTGATATTTTTTAAGGGAAAAAAGCTGTCAAAACCTGCCTGGCCATATGTGAAAAAGCAATTGCCCCTTAAACTTAACTGTGACTAACCACATTTTTTGGAAAGCTGAGTTCACGTTCACTTGCCACACCCAGACATGATTACTGCCAGACCTGTTGAATCAAGAAATTACTTACTGACTTTTTTACAGTTCTAAAGAAATTAAAAAACAGATGAGAAACAAAGTAATTAATATGTATCAGTCTGGAAAGTGTTGCAAAGTCATTTCCAACAAATGAACTCTTTATTTAAAAACTGCATTTTTTATTTGTTTGGGGTATATTTGTTTAATAAAAAAACATCTGCATCATCAACAAAAGTATGACAGATGTGCAAAAAAGAAAAAAAATCAGGAAGGGGCAAATACTAATACACAGCAGCAATGAGGCAAATTAAAATTGCTAATAAATGTATAAATAAAAATCAGCTCAGAATCAGAAACAATATTTTGTGTAGGAGCTATTATCTGTTTGTACCCCAGAGTTTGTAGTCCAATGTGGAGGAGATTCTGCTGTTTCACCCAGCAGCACCTCGAGGCAGCTGATGTTATTCCTGTACAGCTCCTCAGCTCTGGCTCAAACTGGAAATACTTCACATGGATCAGTGTATTCCAGAAATGGTATTGTGTGTGTGTGTGTGTGTGTGTGTGCGTGTGTGCATGTGTGGCAGTGGGGAGCCAGGTAATATTATAGGGGGATTGCCTGTAAAGCCACAACCTTCTCCTGTCCTCTGTCTCTGTCAGAAGTTCTCCCTGAGGGGGATCAGCAAGTAGCGTTGATGGGAAGCTCTTCAAAAGTATTTGCCAAACTCCTGGAGGCTGGAGGATGATCTTGGATCCCACTGCAATGCAAAAAAGTCAATCTGAACAAGCAATAGTATAGAAATGAAGCTGCCAGTGGATTAAGAAAATGTTAGTTTTATTGATTTTTAATATCTTTCACAGTACCTACCGTATAGCTGAAATGTTTGAGTCCTAGACAACAAAAAAACCTAATGTAATAGTTCATTCAATGTTTCTTTTCCTTTTTTTAAAGAAAACTAATTTTAAAGTTTGTTTGTTTTTTTGGTCAAAGTTTAACACTAAAGGACAGTGAGATCATATTCTTTATTTTCGCTACAAGTTTTGTTTGCTACAAGTTTTGCTTTTTTACTGAAGGGAATCACAGACATTTGTTTGTTTTTAAACAAACACAAATTATAGGCTCATTCCAGTATTGAAAGACTCAGTAAGTTAAATTCTGATTATTTTAGGTTAATCAAAAGTAGGTAAAAGGTCAGTATTTTCACACCAGAATCCCATTTGTATTTTGCTGAAAATACTTTGAAACAGCCTTTAAACCATTTTAGAAGCTATAATTTTCTGAGGGTGAGTTATGTGTTGGAGTATTGACTTCAGTATGTCTTACATCTTTCCAAAGTTGTTTATTTATTTACAGTGTAGTAGTCAGCTTTGCCTGATATCACTGTGGACATAGCTGGGCACATTGAACAGCTCTGGCTGCAAGCCAAAACATGTTAAAGTTATGGCCCAGTCAGACACACATGACTAGATGTAGCTACAGTATTACTGGTTGCAGGGCTGAGATCCTACAACTAGAACTGGTATTTTCAGAAGAAAAGAAATTGCAATGAGGGGAGCAATTAACTGATCCATCCATCCATCCATCTTCATCCGCTTATCCGAGGTCGGGTCGCGGGGGCAGCAGCTTCAGCAGGGATACCCAGACTTCCCTCTCCCTGGCCACTTCTTCTAGCTCCTCCGCTGGGATCCCAAGGCGTTCCCAGGCCAGCCGAGAGACATAGTCCCTCCAGCGTGTCCTGGGTCTTCCCCGGGGTCTCCTTCTGGTGGGGCGTGCCCGGAACACCTCACCAGGGAGGCGTCCAGGAGGCATCCTAATTAGATGCCCGAGCCACCTCATCTGGCTCCTCTCAATGTGGAGGAGCAGCGGCTCTACTCTGAGCCCCCTCCGGATGACTGAGCTTCTCACCCTATCTCTAAAAGGAGAGCCCAGACACCCTACGGAGGAAACTCATTTGGCCGCTTGTATTCGCGATCTCGTTCTTTCGGTCACTACCCACAGCTCGTGACCATAGGGGAGGGTGGGAACGTAGATCGACCGGTAAATTGAGAACTTTGCCTTTTGGCTCAGCTCAGCAGCGCACCATCCCCACTATACACTGTGTTGACCATGCACTGCTTTCCCCTCCGGAGACGCCAGATGGTGGACCAGAATCTCTTCGAAGCCATCTGGAAGTCATTCTCCATGGCCTTACCAAACTCCTCCCACGCCCGAGTTTTTGCCTCAGCAACCACCAAAGCCGCTTTCCGCTTGGCCTGCCAGTACCTATCAGCTGCCTCTGGAGCCCCACTGGTCAAAAAGGACCGATAGGACTCCTTCTTCAGCTCGATGGTATCCCTCACCACCGGTGTCCACCAACGGGTTCGGGAGTTGCCACCACGACAGGCACCAAACGCCTTACGGCCACAGCTCCGGTCAGCCGCCTCGACAATGGAGGCCCGGGACATAGTCCATTCAGACTCAATGTCCCCCACCTCCCTCGGGACGTGGTTAAAGCTTTGCTGGAGGTGGGAGTTGAAGCTTGTCCTGACAGGGGACTCTGCCAGATGTTCCCAGCAGACCCTCACTACACGTTTGGGTCTACCAGGCCTGACCAGCATCCTCCCCCACCAATGAAGCCAACTCACCACCAGGTGGTGATCAGTTGACAGCTCCGCCCCTCTCTTCACCCGAGTGTCCAAGACATGCGGCTGCAAGTCCGATGACACGACTACAAAGTCGATCATCGAACTGCGGCCTAAGGTGTCCTGGTGCCAGGTGCACATATGGACACCCTTATGCCTGAACATGGTGTTCGTTATGTACAACAGCACAAAAGTCCAATAACAAAACACCGCACTGGTTCAGATCAGGGTCACGCTCTTCCAGGTCTCACTGTCATTGCCCACGTGAGCATTGAAGTCCCCCAGCAGAACGATGGAGTCCCCAGCAGGTACGC